>OX377203.1:105241055-105699593 GCA_947396885.1 Heligmosomoides polygyrus polygyrus
CTATACCATTCTATAGCAAAACCAGTTTTTTTTTTACTGTAATGGATGAGAGGAAGCCTAAAGAGGACAACAAGACGTTCGGGGTGTTCTATTCTCCGTGTTTGGGGCGAAGCCCCTAACCAGACGCTTGGCGGCCGGCAGGCCGTTGAAGTCTGATGGATAGATATACTATTTTCACGTCGAATTGGCTCTTTTTCAAACGAAAGTGAACACTTTTTAAGCCAAATTGGGCAGTTTTCACGTAAAATTGGACACTCTTCTAAGCTGTCTTAAAACTTTTAAAATCTAAGCAATTTCTTCCAAATTTAGATGAATTTCTTTTACTTTAAACCAGAGACTTCCCAAAAACGTTAGAATAATTTTTTATTCTGGGAAAATTTTAGCATAACTTTTTTTTGAGTTTCAACTCATCCACCCAATAAGTGAACACATTGTTAGAAATTCTATAGAATTTTATTTTTTAAGAAAAAACAATAATTCAAGGCTTGTTTTGAAAAACAGGGAGGCGGCTATTTTCTGCTGCCAAAACAGAGATTGCACCATGCCCCCGTCTGAAACTTGGTGATTTCTATTTGATTGATAGCAAAATTTTTTGCATGTAGTTCAACGCCTGCAAACGGTGCAACATAAACAATTGTAAAGAACACACATATACTAATTTTCATGCTGTATTTAAGCAGTATTTACATTATAAACCATATAATCATTGCGACTTGCTTTTTGAGTGCAAGGCGTAATCCAGTCTTTTAATGCATTGCATGATTGCTGCCTTGTTGCGCTTCAAAACAAAAATTTGATTTTTTCACAAAAATAAAATTTTCCTACAATTATTAAACATCTTTGGGCAAGTGACTGAAAATTTTCAAAGAAACTTATACCAAATTTTCTTAAACAAAAAAATTATTTTAATCAAGTGAATCTCTAGTTTAACCTGCCTAAAAGTCATTTCGATTTGGAAGCGTTCGCCTTGATTTCAAAAGTCTTAGGCTAGCTTAGAAGAGGGTGCAATTTCACGTGCAATCGGTATATATGAAAAATTAGACGAGTTAATGAGTTTTGAATTATTTCTTTCCGTGTTTCGTGTTCCGCTTTCTGCCCATTTCTAAGCTCTTCAGTTTCGTAGTCCCTTATCCGCTTTTCCCGCAAAAGTTTTTTGTTTGCACATCCCTGCTTACTATTCCTTCGACTGCTTCCATGCGATCAGTCATGTTGTTTTACACACATTTCTTATCATTTTCCTCAGTCTTTTAAATCGCAAAATGAAAATTCGTAAAGCGTAAATTGAACTATGAAATGATCCTTGGCCGAGTGATTTTTCAAGCTCTCCTTGTCTTCTCACGGCACTCAAGAAGGCGTGTATGCCGAAACGTCAGCCGAGTGGCAAAAATATCGTATTACAAAACAGTCCTGATTTCAAAGTTTGACGGTCTTCCTACTGTTCCTTCCTGGTAAACTTGGTTGGTAGCAACCCATCGACACTGGCGAAGAAGATGTTTCGAATGGCTTCACAAGAAGCGCCCCTTCTTAGCTTCGGACAAGAAGATCTCATAGAGCGTTGTCAATGCATAATATTTCAAAAACACTATTCATAGGATATAGAACTCCTTATATTATTTATTTATTTGTTTATTTATTTTTTATTTATTTATGCGTCAAAAGGCGCTTAAATCAACGAGCAGTAGGCAAAACTCTTAACTCAAACAAACTAAACAGTATAATTTTCAGTCTCAAAAATGACTAAAAACTAGAAAAAAGCTAATATAAAACTGAAAAACATACATTCCGAGCGCTCGCTTACAAAACAAATTTTGTAGCCAGAAGGAGAAAGAGGGACATGCTGGGACTGATATATATATATATATATATATATATATATATATATATATATAGATATAGATATAGATATAGATATAGATATAGATATAGATATAGATATAGATATACTGACTTATATGTGGTTTAAAAGTGCTTGAATCCATCATGTGCTGTTGAAACTGGAGCAATTTTAATTGTTATTGTTTCTTCGTTGTCCGTTGTTCCGTGATCTGGCCATTTTTGAGCAAAATTATACGTTATTCGTTGTCCGAGTTCCGAAATCTCGTTATCAGCTCATACCTGGTTCAGACCTCAGCCACAAAAAGAACGCGAGTGCAAGAACTTTATTCAAATTGCTCATTAGACGAAAGATTTAGCATTACTGTAGACAAACAACGTCAGGATCCCAGTATCCATCTCGGCAGGTAAATAAAAAGTGATCATCTGTAGGAAGACTTCATTAAGATTAGGAGAATGCCCATAAACTACTGTGTTAACGCGAACATCTACTCACTTCTTCCAGTGGATTTTTTGGTACATATCCCAGATCTCTGCGCTAAATGTTTTTGATATTGGCCCTTTACTTGCGGCGCTTGGACTGGAGCAGGACGAAAGTTTTTTCTTAACCACAGCTCGAACGCGTCACACATATCTGGAAATAGAAGTTAGAGCCGTTTCTGAGTTTGCTATTTTCGGATGTCCGTCATTCCCTCGGATGACTACGGTGTTGTGACCAGGATCACTCACATGGACAGCGACCGAGCTGATCAATCCACTCGCCGTTGTTACATTGAGTACCGCTTTTCCTGAAAAAATGTGTGGTCGTCTAAAACAAACTTCGCCGATGGAAGAAGTCGTTTCAAAGAAATACCCGTAGACTACTGGGCCACTCGAGCAGGTCAGTGTCACGTAGGTCCCATGCGGATACTTCCCTTCGTCGGGTGTCTTCGAATATTGGAGTGTATGCCACCTCATGTCATGTTGGAGAACATAAGGAAGGCATCCGGCTGAATCACAAACAGATCAGTCAACTCAACCTGTCACCTCTTTGCTATGCTCTTTTATATTGAGGCTAAGTACAAGGCGGTGTATCACTGGTCATTAAATTGGGGTCTCCCATTATCAAAGGAGAAGACGAGAGTCCTCCATATTGGTTAGACTGGAATGAATTTTCAGAATAGCACTAAAGGCGTACAACTTGCGGAGGTCCAGAAGATCACTGATCTTGGATTTTGGTAAGGGACGATCTCTCCTTTGATTAGCACTGTGTGACAATAGCGCGTCAAGCGACCATCCCGATGCACAGGATCATTAGAGGCCTTACAACTAAGAATCTGTGCGTCCTTCTGGAAGCATGCGAGACATATGTCAGACCATTATTAGAGTATGGGACGGCAACATTTTGCTCACACAAATTGAGCACTACAAAAGTCTTAGAAAGGGTTCAAAACAATTTTACCCGAAAAATTTTTGTCGGAAGTGCAGGATTTAGTTATGATAGCGTACCATGCAGTAATGCTCGTAAATTCAACTTAGGAGTTGATACCGTAACTTGCAGGAGAAATAAGTTTGACCTTATTGTGCTATACAAAATTTTGTCTGGTCAATCAGGTCTGAAGCCAACTATGATACTTCAACTGAGAGCATCAATCACAAGGGATGGGTCTTGTAAACTGCATATTAGAAGATCAAAGCGAACCATCAGGCAGAGGTTTTTTGTTAACAGAGCTGGGATTGAGCTTGGGAACATAAGAAGGACATACAATATTCCTTAAGATTTGGAGATTTTGAGATTCGAAGCTCTCATAAATAGGTATCTGACATCTGTACAAACTCATGCTTTTGTTTCTCCAAGTGCCTCACGTTTGTTTGTGAGTTTCGTTCTTGTTTGCTTTTGTTTTTCTCACTGTTGGTACCACTGTTATCATAAACGCTTGTCTGTGTAACAAGTAATAACAATAATCGTGTAATATAAGCAATGAACAAGTAACCTTCTGTTTTATTCGGAGGCGTTCGGTGGGGTTGGCGGTTTCTACGTGAAAAATGAAGCACTAATCGCAAGATGAACGCTTATCGAGAAAACCAGAATCTACCTACCCATGCGATTGGAACGTGGTTGCAGTTTTTAGCTTTTTCTGTATTCCTTCCTGTTGTTTTTTTTGAAAGAGTCACCATCTCGAAGGCCTGCCGAGCTGCAGTGAAGGAGCCCATTCAAGCCTACAGAAGATTGAAGCTGTTAGAAGCCGTTAGGAAAGGTTCAAGCATAAAGCGCTGCAAACGAGATCTCTGCGATCAGAAGGCAATAATGTCAGCCCTTTTGGATAAGAATGGAACAACGCAAGCGTCCCAAAAAGCGATGGAGGCCATCGTTCAAGAATTCTACACAGATCTGTTCCGTTCTTCCATCACTGTCCCAAAATGCTTGATGCCACCAGCAGAGGAAGTACCTCCCATTCTGGAATCAGAAGTTGCTCATGCCATCAGAAGGATGAAGCCGGGCACTGCTCCCGGACCGGACGGCATTTCTGCTGATCTTCTTCGTGCGGGTGGCAGTGCCCTCTGCTCACTTCTTACCAAGCACTTCAACCACTACCTTCGACTTGGTAGGATTCCCGACTCATGGAAGGAGTCGAAAACAGTTTTAATCTTCAAAAAAGGTCAGCAGGAGGATATCAACAACTATCGACCCATCAGTCTTCTCTCGGTTGTGTACAAGATCTTCACCAAGATACTGCTTAACCGCATGGAGCGTTGCTTGGATGAATATCAGCCAGTGGAGCAAGCAAGGTTTCGCAAGGATTTCTCCTGCATGGACCATATTCAGACTGTCTCACAGCTCATCGAGAGGAGCTGCGAATACCACCTCCCACTTGTCCTTGTCTTCGTGGATTACCGGAAATCGTTCGACGCTGTGGAAATCAAAGCCGTTTTGAACGCACTTGTGCACGCTGGTATACCATCGCCCTACATCCGACTTCTCGACGAATGCTTCTCGAACACATGGACCACCATCCAGCTGTTCGATCAAAAGCTTAAAATCCCTACCGGGAAAGGAGTACGGCAGGGAGACACGATTTCTCCTAAGCTATTCACAGCGGCACTCCAGGATGCCATGAAAGACTTGAACTGGGACGATAAAGCTACCTTGTCGACGGTAAACGGATCAGCAACCTTCGATTTGCTGATGATATTGTTCTCATCTCTACCAGCACGGCAGAAGTCGAGGAAATGCTGAACGAGCTCAATGTGGCAGGTATGAAGATTGGATTGGACATGAATATGTCCAAAACACACTTTATGGTCAACCAGTGGTATGACACGGGACTTGTAAGGTTAAATGGAGTCGCTCTACAACAGTTCGACTCCTACGCCTATCTGGGAAGACAGCTGAACATGGACAACAACCTCACTCCTGAAATCGCCGCAGGAGACCGCAACATGGGCAGCCTTCAGTTCGGTTCGCGAAGTTACCGATCAGGTCAAGGATGCCGGCCTCAGGGCCTCGATATTCAACGCCTCCGTTCTGCCTGCGATGTGTTACGCGACGGAAACCTGGCCCGACAACAAGACAATCGCCAAGCAATGGAAACTATGCATCGTGCACTGGAGAGATGTCTTCTGAGGACAAGCCTTCGTCAGCAATGGCAAGAAGGCCTACGAAACTCGAAGCTAAGGAAGAAGTCGCAATTAGCAGATCCGCCCCAATGCATGAAGAAGTTCAAATACCGCCAACGCGATGGGCAGACTAATTTCAAGATCTTTTAGAGAGGGACTGCCTCACTAGATGCAAACAGTCAGAGATCGAGCGGTCTGGAAGAGTTGTGGTCTCCGATGAGAAGACCACCAGCCGACAAAAGGACCATCAAAGTATCAAAGTAAGTAAAGTAATCCTTCCTGGGGCCGGATTCATCAAAGTTACTGCAGTAACTTTAACGGAGAATTGTAAGCGAAAGCTCAGATAACGCGGCCTATCAAGCGATATGGTGAGCGATAAGCCGCGTTATCTGAGCTTTCGCTTACAATTCTCTGTTAAAGTTACTGCAGTAACTTTGATGAGTCCGGCCCCTAGAGGTCTAATGTAAGTTGAAAGCTTGAACTGATTTTTTGCGATTCGGTTGCCCATAATGGACTGTGTCCTTGCTCTTCTATGAACCTTTTCATGCCTACTTGATGTCGTCAAGTCCTTTATGTGAAGTTCAACATGCTATTTATTATACACGAAAAGTTCAGAAAGTTTTCATCGTTCTGAGCACATCACTTTGACCTGTTATAATTTTCTCAAATCTTATCGGATTTAGTCAGAATAAGCACAGTTCTACTTAACGCACATCTGTCGATGGTTCACCAGCCGACTTATTCCACCAGCGAAAAGATTAGGCGGTCGAGATTTAACAAAATCCACGAAAGCTGTTCTGGCTTGGACCTGATTGGTGAAGGTTTTCCCAGCAAGCACTGAAAGTGTTTGAAAGTATGGTAGTCTGTCGATGAAAGGTCTGGAAAATATGGCGAGCGAGGAAGATCTTCCTCACACCAGCTACACCTCCACACAGTGACCATTACCTTTTTTGGTGAAGGTTCGCCTTTTGAAAATGCCTGGGGTTCGCGGCGTCCAACCGCTGTTCAGGACGCTTCCTATTATCACACGGAATCTGCTTTTTACTACAAGTGATGATTTGATCCAAAACAAAACGGGTCAGTTTTGTTGCGTAAAAACATAGAAGAGCAAATCTTGAAACGTGACATTTTTGCCGCTCACTAAACTCCTGAGGCGCCCACTTCTCGAGATTTTCACTATTCCAAGGCGTGTCAAAGCATCCGCAACAGCAGACTGACGCCTGGTTCTCCGCGATCTCGCGACTGCTTGGAAGGGTCAGCTTCCGCCAACTCCTTTAACTCGTCGTCCAGCATTGCTCCAGGTCAACCGCTACGGGGCCGCCTTAGATGCTGAAATCTCTGGTCCGAAATTTACTGAACCAACGGCGTACGGTGCTTTCTCCAACACTATCAGGCCCCACTTGATTGATTTGCCGAGTTGTCCCAGCTGCGGATTCCACCAATTTGATGTTGAAACCAAATGTCGTTCGGAATTGCTCCTTCGACATACATCAGCAAGCCCATCTAGAACAGAAATATGAAACAAGGTTGAAAAATGAATTATTCAGTCAGGCCAAACGAGAAATTCTGAAAATAGCCTTAGTGCGCAACGCAAGTTGAATTTTTACTTAATAATAGACGAATAAAAAATATAAAACGCTGACAACTTTCCGAACAACATAATGGTAGCACGCACAACTTCAGCATAGGATTAGAGTCGCTAGCTCTCAGAAGAAAAAGGTTTGACCTTATCATGTTTTGCAAGAATTTGTCCGGACACTCTGCAACGAAACCGCATGCGCTACTTCGACTGAGAGCTTTGAATACTGGGGAGGATCCTGAAAACTACAGGGTGGCCGATAAGTACTGTCATCGCGAAAAACTTCAAAATTTCAATAATACGCAAGATTTTTTGAAGTTGCTATTCTTTAATATAACCAATCTGTAGATTAAATTTCACAGGAATGCTCCGAAGTGACCTCCCTTGGCTTTTGCGCAGCCTTCAAGTCTTGTTTTCACTGATTCCACGGTGCGCCGTACGTATAATTTTCTGATTTTCTTTTTTGTGATGATTCTTTTCCTCAGCTTCTGCTCTAGATATCCCCATATGGCGAGGTTTATGAGATTTAAATCCGAGCTGTTAGATGGCTATTGATCCTTCGTTAGGTATCCAGGGAAGTTCGCGTCCAGATACGCAATCGTCGTCCTCGCTCCATGAGCCCTGTTGAAAGATCACCTCGGTTTTTTCATAGAAGGGAAGGATTACTTTCTTCAGAACCTCTTCTTGGTATGTTCCAGCGTTGATTTTCACGATTCTTTTCAGGAAAACCAGCGACGTCTTCTGGTTTGCTGTGATACCGGCCCCCACCATCAGTCCTTTGCGAAACAGCGATTTTGTGACAATCTTACTTTTCCGAATGTTTCCTTGATTGGGTTAGAGAAGCTGGCAATCATTCTGAGCGTTATGATCGACTTGGATTATGAAAATTTTCTCATCTGTCCACTGCACATCATCAACGCGGCGCACTGAGAAAAGCCGTAGCACTTCCTTGCACTTCTTCACTCAATTTTCCTTGGCTGTCTTTGTCAACTGCTGTTCATTGACCAGACGATAGCTGGTCCTAGTTCATTCTTAACAATTGACTGGACAGTAGAGACAGCAATTCCGCGGCTCTTTGCGATCTCTTTAGCAGATTTGCTGTCGTGTCTGTCGATTCTTCTTGATGATCGCACGGTTCTTCCTGGTATTCACAGAGACGACCTGACTTTACCTTTACGCTGACGTTTCCTTTTTCCTTCCGCTGCTTGATGATCCGTTAAACTGTTCTTAATGGAATACTGAGCTACCTCGCAATGGCAGTGATGGACTATCCGCTTTCAGCGAGGCGAGGTACTGCTTTTCGATGAGGGAATGGTCGCATAGAGGTTACAAACAAAAAGCTACATTGATCAGAGAAATTGGATTCAGTGTCGTAAACGATGGAAGCAAAACGCACAATTTCAAGAATATAAGGGAAAGAGGTGCGCGCAAATATCGCTACAATATTTATCGGCCACCCTGTATATATCATAAGCTGAGGCAAAACTTTCTTGTTATCAGAGCTGGTGCTGAGTTTGAAAGCCTGATGAGGAATCACGAGATCCCGCTCAATTGCCTAGTTCTTACATTTAAGGGCATTCAAATAAGCATCTCACATCCTGATTCTCTTTCTCTTACTCGTGTTGTGTTATCATCTTGACCACATAGACATCGACCTGTGTAGTAAACAATTGCGAATTTGGCTATACATTGACTTGCAATGATCAACCGTTGGATAAGTCAACTCTTTATCTTTCCAGATAACTCTGGTACCAATCCACCGACCCCGAAAGGGTAGAGGTATTGGACGTTCTGGCGGAAAATACGTATAAAGAACCTTATGTCGGAGTTTACACGACAGCCGGCACCTCCTCCGACTGCGCTACATCTTGAAATATAATTCATATGCAGAACTAGCAACAACAAATAGGAGATTTCGAAGTAACAAGCAAAGCAAGCAAACTAATAGCACTAGCAAGTAACACGTGGTCGCAGTGAAGTATCCGAAAGCCATGAATGAGTGGCTGGCATCGTACTTTGGCGTTCTGGCTTTTATTCTGTCACTGCAGTGCAACCTCGTAAAATGCCACTACTGATTACGTGAGTGCCAGTCGTTGAACGCTAATGATATCCGGTCAGCACCAATTTCACAGCAACTCATTCTGTGTCAACTGTCAGGTGTGTTGTACTTTTATGAGCATATTATTGCAAAATTGAATTTATGAGTGCATTGCTGCAAAGTTGAAAATTTTGGCAACACGTGGTAGGTTTCAAAACTCCCTCAAATTACCCTAGTTCTGGTGCAACCATGCTATCCGTTACACTTTAGTAAACAACACACTGACTTGCCTTGTCGTATCGAGTATCTCAAAGTTATCGTTCCAATTTTTGGCGCACTGTTGGCTACCGGGGCGGGGCTGCACTTCTATGACGATTATTATTCTTAGCGTTCTCTCACTAGCGTTCACTATAGGTGATTGCAGGCTCTTAAATCGGATTTCCCGCCTAGGCCATGCATGCCTTCCATCAGGGATGGGCGCAAATTTTTAAAATTTTCTCAGAAAACAGAAAACAGAAAATCGCTTTCGTCAGAAAACAGAAATCAGAAAACAGAAAATTTCGAAATTATCAGACGACTTAATTATTATACCCAAAGATCTATATTTCCAATAGCAAATGCTTTTATATGACTAGAAATGTAGTCGTAAACCAGCGTTTTAATTTGCAAGCGTTTATAAAAATTTCTATTACACTCCAGTGCACTGCAATCAGTTGTAAATGTGGACTGATAGATACTAGGAATCTCGACCCTTGAAGTGTACAACATTACTCATCAACTCCGTTTCACCGCTAAGGCCTCAATTAGATAATGGTCCTACTAGTATGAAACTGGCCTTTTAGAGTACCGAACACGACGAAGGCTCAATGATCACTGTTTGCATCAACTCAATTGCTAGAGTTTGTAGACACACTCTCGCAACATACTCTAAAGCTGTGCAGAGATTCGTTGGTATTACTGGCTCCGCCACAATCTGTATTCCTAGTTCGTTTCGCTCCTCGGGAATACCTTTCCTTGTAAGTGGCCTAGCTGAAAATTTTCAGGCCAGCATCAATGCTTTTTACAGCACCTTACTACTTAGCTGACTAAAGATGTGAATTTCACAGGACAACACGAGATTGTGTCTGAGGGGGCTGTCAGCACAGCAGGTCTTGGGTGGAGGTGCTTTCTTGAATGCGTAGACACCATATAATGAAGACCGAGCATAGCGTACACCCTCTCCATCACATTATTATTATTATTATTATTATTATTATTATTATTATTATTATTATTATTATTTCTCCTTATATCTACATATCATATTACATCTCAGTGGAAGACCAGAAGAACCGCCTTGGTGTACAGAGGAGTGCACGGCATTAGCAACAATCCCGCGATCTGCCTGATGCTCGTAGTCTACAAGTTGTTCACTCGAGTCATCCTGAATAGGGACAGCAATGCGAACAGGCAGAATTTCAGAGAGGATTCAGCACGATCCTCCACCACACACCATTACAAAGCTCATCGAAGTGTCGCGAGAGAATAAGCTGCCGCTGTGCCTTACGTTCGTCGATCTGAAGAAGGCATTTCACACTGTCGAGACTGAAGCGGTCATCGAAGCCCTGCTCACTCAGGGCGTTACTACTCTGTACGTCAGAATCCTTTGAGAGCTGTACAATGGATTCACGACAAAGGTTTCGCCATTCTACAACAAGTCGATGCCAACGTGAAGAGACAGGTTTTTTATGAGGTTCGATGAGCGAGTGTCCCCGGTTCTCTTCAGCGCCACCGTCAAAAACGTCATTCGCGAACTCGAATGGGAAGACATGGGAGTGAAGTCGACGGCCAGCAGCTGCACCATCTTCGTTTCGCTGACGACATCGTGCTCATAACACCGAGCATCAGCCAGGCGAATGCTGGCCGACTTCGATCGTGTATGTGGGAACGTTGGACTGCAGCTGAATCTTACGAAGACGATGTTCATGAGGAACGGATGAGTTTCTGATGCCCCATTCTGGCTCAACGGAACGAACATCTCCGAATGCTCCAGCTATGTGTATCTGGGTCGCGAAGTGAACATGACCAACTAACTAGCGCCTGAGTTGAGCAGGAGGAAACGAGCGGCTTGAGGAGCTGTCAAGAGTGTCGAAAGAGAAGTGGGGAAGACGAAGAACGTCGGGGCTCCGTACCTACCTTTTCGACTTCACTGTTCTTCCTGCCCATACGTATCAGAGACCTGGGCTCTACAAAGGCAGGATGAACAAGCAATCAGTATCGTGGAATCCCTCGGCCTCGAGACTTCCGAGCTTCGCCGACGTTCGAAGATCAGAGATGCTGTCGCATGTCCAAGTCATCGAAAATTAGATGGGCCATGTAATGCGCTTCGCAGACACCGACTAGATTCCGCGGGATGTCAAGAGAACACTAGGATGCCCAACAACGCGTTGGTCGACTTCTTCACCAAAGCCCTGAACAAACAATATGACGCTCTTCGTGTCCCTCGAGCGAAAAGAATCCATGGAGCACCCTGGAGCACCCTGGCACGCGGCATGGACGTATGGAGACGCTGCTGGTGCCCACCCTACCCACAGTAACTCTAGGACAAGTGGTTAGTTATTACATAATTAAATGCCCCTCAGAGTACTAGTTTTATAGTCTTAAAATAAAATTTTTAGTGATCGTAGACGGTCCAAACTACTGTTAGAATCGAAAGAATACGAAGCCAAATTATGAAAGTCGAAAAATGCTCTACGATATACTCCTATACTCCTTGCCAGCAGCACTTACACAATCAATCAAGCAAACAAAGCGGCATAGTTCATGAGCATATGGCGCAATTACTACATGAGCACATCCAAAAAACGCCACATGCTTACCATGTAAGATACTCTAGAAACACTATTTTGGAATAAAGCTCACTATTCTACGATACCTTTTGGATCCTTTTTATTGGATTTCTGTGATGAAATTTTGTTCGCAACTCCATTTTCTGTTTTCTGGCCAATTTTTGGCCATTTTCTCAGAAAAAAGAAAACAGAAAAAATTTGCCCAAAATGGCCAGAAAATCAGAAAACAGAAAACAGAAAACAGAAATTCCGCCCATCCCTGCCTTCCATCCTTCTGAGTCGGTGAATTGGTACCAGACTTTAACTTCATTTATATTGAGACATGTGCTGCAACACATGTGAGGCGATAAACGTGAGGACGGCTCACCACCGCAATCAAGATAATAGAGCCTAGCATTACGCAAAGCCAGTAAAACAAAATATAGAGGTGATACAACAAGGAAGTGAATGAGTACATACAAAAGGAATTTATCAAGAGAAGCAAGCAAACGACAGAAAGGGAGGCGAAAAAATAAGGAATAAAAAGAAAGAGAAAGTCTTTCACATTATGAAAAGTACTAATCGTCTCGAAAAAGAAAGAGGAAACGCTTGAAACGTCTATAAAACATTCTCAGACATTCGTTTGAAAGCTAAAATATTTGAGGGTAAACTAACACGCTTACTCCGCCCGACATACTACTGCCAGCTCGACAGACAAGATCGGCCCGTGGGTAGCTTAGCTTGGCTGCTGCTCCCTGGTGCTCGAGATTCTTGTCCTGAGGAATGTCCACCCAGCCAGATGGCTACGGCATGGAGAATTTTATGCACGATTAGGAGATCAAATTTTTTCTTCGCAAGACAAGAGACTCTAACCCATGCCTGATTGAGCTTTCAGGGGTTGAGCGATAATCAAATTGTCCCGAACTAGGTAGAAGCTACCTTGTAATGCTGTTTTGAACTTTGTCTAAAACTTATATGTTCTTTACTTCAGTTAGGCCAAAGACAGGTGTTGTACCATACTCTAGAACAGAATGAATATACATTTTGTAAACTCTGAAAAGAGTACTCTCGTTACTGGTAGCTGAGCATCTGAACAGGTTTCACACCCTCCGAGCTACCTCAGCTGCGATTTCCTTACAATGCTTGCCGAATTCCAGATTATCTGTGATGAGAAATCCAAGATCCTTAACTTCGGAGATCTGCAGAAGATGTCGATCCTCAATAAAATAGGAAACATTGCTGTTGCTCCCCTCCAAATGCAACACCTTTGTTTCATCCTTCGTCAGAAGAAGGTCCCAAGCGCGCGCCACCCCGCTATAGCATACAACAACAGGCAAATCGGTGACGATAGACGTGTAATAAACGATGAAGAGACGTTGCCAAGATTTCCACGTATGGAATCTACTTTATGGTTTTACAGAGAAGAAATAATTGAGGTATTATCTAAATAGCGTAGGTCTTATTCGGTTTCTCCGGATTTCATCTTTCTTGTTTTCGTAACGTTGTTTACCATATAGCCCTTCCATTGGAAAATATATTTAACCTTAGTTACACCAGAGCGGAAATTCCTGAAAGTTGGAGGCATGCATTTGTGACCCCCATCTCTAAAAAGGCTTCTCTTAACGACCCTAGGAACTATCGGCCTGTTAGCATCACCTCAATCTTTGCGAGAGCTTTCAAAAGGATCCTTAAGAAGCACATTCTAGCTCATTCCGAAATCAACTAAATTGTCTCTTAAAGTCAGTTTGGCTTTCTCAAAGGAAGATCTGTGGAAACTGCTGTCGGGTGCTGATGGTCCGTCAGCACGGGTGGGTGCTGACAGACATGGAGGATATCGCGGATGTGACGTGCGGTCAAACAGCGCCGGTGGAGTAAGGCGAACATCGCTGCCCGGAAAGCAGAAGATGCGGGTTTGAGTCCCGCCTGGCGCAAGAGTTTTGATCGCAACAAAACATCCTGTAACAGCATATAGCCTCTCTATCAGCCGGTCCAGGCTTAAGCAAATGTATTAAAGCATTGTTACTAGTAAGGTCTTCAGCTTAACCGGTTCCATGCTGATATCAACGGCCAGCCCATCCCCGTATCACGAGTGGGTGCAGACAGACCTGGAGGATATCGCGGATGTGACTTGCGGTCAAACAGTGCCGGTGGTGTAAGACGAACATCGCTGCCCGGAAAGCAGAAGATGCGGGTTCGAGTCCCGCCTGGCGCAAGAGTTTTTATCGCAACAAAACATCCTGTAACAACACTGCTGTCCTTAGTTTACTAAATGACTGGTCTAAGAGTTTCGAGGATAAAAAACATACAGATGTAGTATATTTTGATTTTTCAAAAGCGTTTGACAGAGTTCCAATAGATAAGTTGTTACTGAAAATGGAAGCAGTAGGCCTTCATCCTATAATGATAAATTGGACTTGGCAATTTTTATCTAGGAGAACCTACTAAGGAAAGGTTGAAGGCCAGTTCTCCAAGATCTTTCCTGTATTAAGCGGAGTCCCTCAGGGAGGAGTACTTTCCCCAATCTTGTTTCTTTTGTACACATATGAACTTCCAGACTGTCTTACTAAATTAGCGGTAACATGTAAAATGTATGCAGAAGATGTTAAGATCTACAAATGGATTGACAATAATGCGGATTTAATGTTTCTCCAGGTAGCGATCGACTTCATTAGTCGCTGGGCAGAAATATGGGAATTGTCTCTCGCAATTGAAAAACACATCTGGTGATCGGTCCTAAAAACCGTGCCCAAACTCCGGAATATCGAATTAACGGTCAGGTTTTAACTACAACTGATGAAGATAGAGATCTCGGTTATATAATAAGGAACGACCTGTGTCTTTCCAAGCATTACAGTCTCTTAGTAAGAAAAGCCAATTATCGCATCTATAGCCTCTTTAGGGCTTTGAAATCCGAGCTTCCCGAGGTATACATACGTGGTTTTCAAACCTACGTAAGACCTATAGTAGAAAGTGGGACATCAGTCTTCAATCTAGCGAAAAAGAAAGATATAGACCTTCTAGAAAGCATTCAGAATAGTTTCACTAGGAAGCTTATGATGAGATGCTTCTTAGATTATAGTTCTATTCCAAGCGTACTCAACGGGCTATTTGGTCTTTCTTTGCTAAAGAAAAGAAGAAAATCGCTGATTTTGTTAGGTTATACAAAATTATTGCAATTGTGGTTTCCATTGACACAAATAAATTCCTTGGCGGAATGCTGACAAGACCCGTGAGAGGGAAGTTGAAATTTCGAGTCTCAGTTGCTAAATCGCAAATCAAATTAGATTTTTTAACCTATCGCAATCTAAAGAAATTCAATCTGCTACTAAGCAAGTGTAAAGATTTAGAGAGGCTCTCTGCCCAAGCCTGTAGAATGTTTGTCAAAGATTGAATGCCAAACAGTCAATAAATGATTCCTGTGGTTTGTTGTTTACTTGATTTGTGTTCGGGTGGTCAATCTGTGATGTTTTGTTCGTTTTTTTACACTTTACATGCTGTAAAGTTGTTTGTGCCCGTCTAGGCCTTGAATAAATAAATAAATAAATAAATAAATAAAATAGCTGAAGTTGCAGACTGAATCCTATCAACATCCGTAGAATCCACTACACTGCTATAAACTTTGAGGTCGTCTGCTAAAACTTTTTTAAGATACCCCGAATCTGATGATAAGGGAAGGAATTTTTCCTGTGTATGCGCTGAAGAGAATAGGTGAGCGGACGGAACCCTAGTGATGCAGCTGATCGCAACTTTAGCGGACGACAATCACCCTTTTAGTTAATACGGAATGTCCGTTTAGGCAAAAAGGATTTGTCCCAATTTACAAATCTGGGGTGGAGACCAACTACTGACAATTGCTGAATGAGTTTTGCATGCGGCACCTGTCGAAAGCTTTCTCCAAATTAAAACAAATAACATCGACACCGTCACCATTATCAAGCAAAATAGTCCAGCCATTCAAGGTCAAGCAAGCATCTGATCGGGTGGGTTCACCTCTACGAAACCCAAATTGTTCAGGTGGTATGCTTGAGTTGCTCTCCAGATGGGAAGTGATGACCTGTTTGAGTAATTTTTCGAATGTGAGTACACTGTGGTGGCACTCACTCCACCGACACTAATACATTGTAGTTTTCTAGTTTCCTCACACTGTTTCATATTGCACCCACGTCAAAATTTCTTACTTTGACAAAGAAAATCATCAGCTGTTGTAAAAGTTTCATATGTGATCGTATTTTGCATATTTGGGGCATTGCTGGTGCATTATGAAATGTCGACAAGGAGTAAGTAGTGCAAACAACGTACTGGAGCAAACTCCAAAAAAAAGGTTTAGATATGGAAATCTCTTCGGAAATGCGCTACTATGGTAAAAGTGCAAAACCGCCTCGTTGCACCGGAACCGAACCCTCGACGTCACGACCATGAAGCAACATCTCTACCACTGCGCTCCCTAGTCCATGACGCGCAACCCTGGTAAGCTCGTCGCTGCGGACCCTTAACCATTACACCCTCCTACTCATTTGCATCAAAGATTCGGCAAAATTAAAACATGTTCTGTTACCATTTGTAGGACGGAGATTCTTCCCATAGTATTCGTTTTTGCCGCTTCGATGTACCGTCGAGACAGTTTCCTTGTGAGTAGGAAAGCCCTGGGTGAGCAGGGCTTCGATAATCGCTTCGGTTTCGACGGAGTCGAATGCCTTCTTCAGGTCGATGAACGTAAGGCACAGCGGCAGCTTGTACTCTCTCTATGCATGGGCTTCGTAATGGAGTGTGTGTGGTTGATCGTGCTGAGTCCTCTCCGAAATCCTGCTTGCTCGCTTAGCTGTCTCTCGTCCAGCATTCGGCTAATCCTATTCAGAATGACCCGAGTGAACAGCTTCACGAAGCGCCTAAGCATACACAATTTGCGTGAACGTGACACGCCGACGCACAATGAGCGAGTCAACCCGACACAGCGGGAGCGAGAAGCCCATCCTCTGCACCCCACCTGCGTCTCTGGGCAGTACACGGTCGCATTTGGTTCGCGTTTTATCCACCTATCCACCACCCGGGAACGCCTCACTGCGACAAGCGTCCCGAGATCCCTCTTAGCACATTCACGACGAGAGCGTCTTCACGCCCAGTGCTTGCGACGGCCAGCTGCTTTCTTTTCCGCGAGTGTCCACCCATTTGTGTAGACACTCGCGGAAAAAAAAGAGTTTTAGGATACGTTATTGTTGACTCGTGAAAAGTTTAGGAGAGTTGCACAGGTTGCTATAATGGCGATGTCCGTTCCTCCACGTGGTGCCACTGGAAACTGTTCGCTTTTGCGAGCCGAGCTGAACACGGACACTCGAATGCAGGCGACAGGCCCTAGTGACAGGCCGGCCTACGAACAGCCCATGTCACATCATATGGTTGATGGTGCTGAATGTTTCACGAGATAATGCTACGGCGTCCGCGGGAGCCGACGCGCACTCGCAAAGCCCGGCGAGTGTGAAAAGTATGCGAGGGTCCCTGATGCGAGGACGGCATCGGTGGGAAACTGAGCTAGTCCAAAAGTCCCGCAACGTAAGCAAGACCCGCGTGGCAACGCTGAATGTGGGTACGTTGTCGGGCCGCTCCTTTGAGTTGGCAGAGGCACTGGAGCGAAGGAAGATTGACTTGTGTGCGGTGCAGGAGACGAGGTGGTCCTGTAGCAAGTCAAGACACATAGGCCGAGGCTACAAAGCCGTTCTGTGTGGCAGTCCCAGGACCACCAGCGGTGTTGGCATAATCGTCTCAGAACGGTTCCGAGACGCGATTGCAAGCGTGGAACGTTTCAATGACCGCTTGATGAAGGTCGTAATCGCTGCAGAACGGCGGCGGCATCATCTTTTCTCTGCATATGCTCCACAGACTGGATGCTCTGAGCGAGCTAAGGATGAATTTTGGAGCCTGCTGGATGAGAAGACAGCAGAAGTGCCGTCACAAGACGTAATCATTGTCGCAGGTGACCTTAACGGGCACGTTGGCGCTGCGAAAAACGGGTACAGCTGTCATGGTGGTTTCGGTTTTGGTTCACGTAACGCCGATGGTGAGCGTATCCTCGAGTACGCGGAGTCGCACGACCTCACCATCGTGAACACCAGATTCCGAAAACGTGAATCCCACCTTATCTCATTCTACAGCGGGAATTCTAAAACGCAGATCGACTTTGTCCTTGTGCGAAATCGTGACCAAGGGCTTGTCACGAACGCGAAGGTCGTGCCGTATGAAACGGTCGCCACACAACACCGCCCACTGATCTGCACTATGAGGATCACACCACCGATGTTTAAGCAGGTCGAACGGAGCGGTCCGTCAAGAATTAAGTGGTGGCGACTGAAAGAGAATGAAGCAGCTGTTACTTCGCGCATTCGGTTGCCGACGGTCGCGACCGTCGACGAGACATGGCAAATAGCAACCGACGCGATTCTCAATGCTGCGCGTTCCGAACTCGGCACTACGAAACCGGGACGGCGTAAGGTCGACAAGCAGACATGGCTGTGGACTAACGAAGTTAAGGAAAAAGTCCGAGAGAAGAAGAGATTGTACCACGCATTCCTCGGCGATAAGACAGCCGATAAATGGCGTCTGTATCAGGAAGCCAAGAAAGCCGCTAAGAAGGCGGTAGCCGTTGCAAGAGCCACTCATTACGATGATGTCAACGGGAAGCTTGAGTCGCGCGATGGCGAGCGATTTCTTTATCGACTCGCGAAGGTACGCCATCGCCAGACTGAGGATGTTGAGAAGTTCTTTGGCATCAACGATGAGAACGGTCATCTACTCATGGACCGCAAGATGGTTTTGAACCGATGGCGCACCTACTTCGAGGAAGTCTCGACAGTAGAGTTTGCTCATCCAAGCATTCCATCTTCTCCTCCTGTATACGGTCCCGTTTAGAAAATCACCGTAGAGGAGGTAGAAGCGGCTTTGAAGAAGATGAAGCCGGGCAAGGCAACGGGCCCCGATTGGCGGCCGACTTATGGAAGTCGAAATCCTGGTACCCAACGAAGTGGCTCGCGACGTTCTTCAACCAGGTTATTACGGAGAAGAAAGTGCCCGATATCTGGCAGAGAAGCACGACGATTCCGATTTGGAAAAAGAAGGGCAGTCCAGCAGACTGCACAAACTACCGTCCAATCCGATTGCTTTCGCATAGCATGAAGATCTTCGAGCGGATTGTCGACGGGCGCATTCGTGATACCGTCCAGCTCTCTACCAACCAGTGCGGCTTCGTAGCTGGTTGTGGCACAGTCGATGCCATACACGCCGTTCGTCTTCTGATAGAAAAACACCGCGAGAAACAGAAGCCGGTGCATCTTGCCTTCCTGGATTTGGAGAAGGCCTTTGATCGCGTTCCGCGTGAAATGATATGGTATGCCTTACGGAAACATGGAGTCCCCGAAGAGCTCATAGAGTGGGTACGAATACTGTACTCTTGTCCAAAGAGTCGAGTGCAAGCTGCAGCAGGCACGTCGATGGAGTTTCCCATCTCTATCGGAGTACATCAAGGGTCTGCGCTCTCCCCACTACTCTTCGTCGTCGTTATGGATGCCATATCGCGTGATCTTCAGCAGCCAGTCCCTTGGACGTTGCTGTATGCTGATGATGTAATGCTCGCTAGCGAAGACAAGATTGAACTCCAGCGGCAGGTACAAGCTTGGTGCGATCGCTTGGAGAGATTTGGACTCAAACTGAATGTCAAGAAGACCGAGTGTATGACGACTGATGAAGACGAGTCCAGCTCCATTAAGGTAAATGGCATTGAGCTGCCACGTACTTCGGTATTCAAGTACTTGGGATCAGCAATCGTGTCCGATGGCAGTTTACTCGTTGAAGCCAACTCACGCGTGAGTGCAGCGTGGTCCAAATGGCGCTCTCTGACGGGAGTGCTCTGCGACAAGAGGATACCAGAGCGCCTCAAGTCGAAGATCTACAGAGCAGTCATCCGGCCTGTAGCTATTTACGGAGCTGAGTGCTGGCCCGTTACCAAAGAAATTGAAAGGCGCCTCAGCGTAATGGAAACGAAGATGCTGCGGTGGACGGCCGGAGTTACGCGTTTGGATCGAGTACGCAACGACTCCATACGGCAGAGGTTCGGTGTCACCCCGATATTTGAGAAGATGCGCGAAGCTCGTCTGCGATGGTACGGCCACGTCCTTCGCGCAAAAGGTGACACTGTCCGAAAGACTGGTCTTAACCTTGATGTGCCCGGTAGGCGGCCACGAGGGCGACCAAAACAGCGGTGGCTTGATACGCTGCATCAGGACTTGAGGATGGCTGGGTTGCACCCTGATCAGGCATTTGATCGGGAGAAATGGCGCCAACATTCCAGGAAAGCGGACCCCGCAACTAAGCGGGACAAACGCTGAAGAAGAAGAAGAAGAAGAAGCACAGGTTGCTATAAAAACTGGGCAGTAGCCTGGGAAGAGATATTGCCCAGAAGAACGGAGATTCCATACGCGCTGCTCTAGTTGCGAAAAATGATTTGTTTGAAGTGCTCCAAAGATAAGGGGATTCTTCTTAGTTACTGGGGCGAAGTCCAGCCTGAACTCAGAGCGGCTGTTGGGTCGTTCACTAATATCCTTTTTATAGCCCTTTTCCTTTCATAGTGATACTGGTTAGGAGACTCGACGCTTACATGGCTGACCCGATTTTAAAGGATAGAGGATAAAAGACGGCATTAACTAATCCCTCTACTCCATGCGTTCTACTTCTACAGAATATCGTGCTGTATAAATATGAATCTGTATTTTTCTTTTACAACCTCTTACAGTGACCAGCCGATAAACAATTTAATGTTTCATCCTACCCAGACAAGTCTGATACTCTTCCATAGACTCCGATTGGATTGAAGGCTTTGTTGGCCAGGACAGAATCCGAACCAAGAACCCTCAAATCTGAACCCAGGCTACAGTCGGCACCTCTTCCGACTACGCTCTCACGCGGCACCCTGAAGATTCTTCTAAGATTCTAACGAACTTACTGAGGCAGGTAGCGGGTGATGGTTCCCACTTGTTCTTCGTACACTTGCTGTTCAGCGATCTAAAAATAATAATTAAAAAATTTACGAAGGAAGGCCTCTCAAAATTTAAAAAGGCGTAGAGTTTACCCGTAGGGCTTCACATTCCGTGAACAACTAATCGTCGCAATCGTTCCAGGATCGTACCTCCCCAATTCATTGCGAGGTAATGAGTATGTGAAACTAGCACCTTCTTCCTTAAGCTCAGCACAGCCTTAACAAAGTCGATTGCTCACAAGAAGGCTCTAAAGAAAGGATATGCGACGGATGTTTATACGAGCGTCAGTCGTCACACTGGTTTGGAGAGCTGGCTTTTCAACTCTCGTACCAGGGGAACAAGAAGAGGCAAAGTGCGAATAATTATTCTACAATTTATTCCAGGTTTGAGATTCCAAAGAATATCATGCTGAGTCCAGTACAGTCAACCCTAGAAGTAGCGATTTACGGGCGCTTGCAGGCAGGTATTCTTCGGGAGGACCTTCCTTCGTGATTCTGTTACCTCCCTTAGCTCTTGTACTACGTAAAAATCTATCCACCATACTTGAGAACTCTCTCAAATCATATCACTTTATACATTTTATTCAGTCTTCAGCGGCATATGGATACCCTTTATTTGACAAACCTCAAAAACGTTGGAGAGGCACTAGAGGTGCTCCTCAAAAACTGGCTACATAAATTCTGGAGCAAAGACA
Organism: Heligmosomoides polygyrus polygyrus; assembly: GCA_947396885.1. Classification (NCBI taxonomy): domain Eukaryota; kingdom Metazoa; phylum Nematoda; class Chromadorea; order Rhabditida; family Heligmosomidae; genus Heligmosomoides; species Heligmosomoides polygyrus. The sequence goes on from OX377203.1 coordinate 105,262,624, forward strand.
TCAACGGAGCGTCCGCGAATTGACAGATGTTGGTGATGACACCTGTTTCAAATTTCTGCCTTAGATCCGAGAACTTATGTACATACCAAGCTAACAGAGCAATATTTTTAAGTGAGTGGTAATTGTTGTAGACACGTTTTGCTGATAATTTCTAAGGAACTTATGTGTGCTACCACATCTGTTGGAGTCCTCGACTGCTGGCCTCCATTGTCCTCTGTAGCAAGTGAACGTATGCAAGGAGTCTGAAAAAATTTGAAAATATGCACTATAGTAATCCAACCACTTCTCGTTTATAAATGTATGTTTACTCAAAACACTACCAAACCTTTCTAGAGAATTTTAAAGCTTCCCATCCATTATAATTGTTGTGTGAGCATAGCATTATTCTATAACATTTTAAACTTTCTTCTTTACGTTTAATTGATGTTCGCCATGTCGAGCATCAACAGGAAGAGTTCGGGTTATTTTTCAGCAGCAACTTCTGCTTTCTTACCCTCCCTTACTGATGAGCACAGGGAAAAGATACTCTGTCTGTTTGGTTTTCGTCTAAGGGCCCGTGCGAAACGAACCAAATTAATTCTTTGTTTTCCATATATCTTTATAATTAAAATATTACAATTATCATTTATCATTAATCGCGATAGGTCCACCAGGGTGCTCTGTTTACTAGAGGTGCTGAGCAAAAGCTTCCCATAAATACAATCAGGAAGGTTTCCCCGCCAGAGTCTATAAGATATCAAGGGGGTTGGTCCTATTATAAGAAAATCTGACTTGATCAGACGCTTACTATCAGGCTCGGTAAAGCAACGTGGCAGTTTTCTATTCTGTCAATCTGTTGCTCTGTTGCTTCTGTTGCTGATTTCTGTTGCTCTCGCATACCATAAAAATCATCGAACGAAAAGTCCACAGGTGCATTTGTTACATCGTCCAACTTCCTGTCAGCCAGTGGCTTTGTGACCTGCTATGGCACTATCGATGTCATGAACGCCGTTTGCCTTTCGATTGGAAAGTACATCAAGAAACGGAAGCCGGTGACTCATCCCTTCCTTGAATTGTGGAAGCTCTTCGATCACGTTCGGAAGTGATACTGAATGGTTTGAGAGAGCATAGCGTTCCCGATGAGCTTCTTAAGAGGGTACGGACAATGCGCTTTCTCGAGGAGTTGAATGCAAGCTGCGGCAAGTATTTTGGTTGAGTTTACCATCTCTGACGGTATACAACAAGGTCTGAGTAGAATTTTAGAATTTCTGTTACAGCTACAATATTGGTGCGATCGCTTAGAGCTCACGATCAGTTCAGGCTCAACGTTAATAAGACCAGTACCTGGTGACTAAAGGAGACGCGTACGGTTGCAATAAGGAACCCTGCATTGGACTGCTAAGTACTTCGACTTTCAAACACCGGCGAGTTAGTAGCGGCATCCGATGGCGGTGCGCTCGTTGAGGTTGAACACATGCGTGAATACAGCTTGGTCCATATGGCACCTTATGGCTGGAGTGCTTTGTGACAAGAAGAGAATTGCCTCATGTTAAAGATCTACAGATCAGTCTTACAACCGGTAGCGGAACTGAGTGCTGCTCCGTGACTAAGGAAACTCAAATGCGCCTAAGGGAAGCAAAGATGCTGCGGTGAACAGCAGGTGTTATGCGTTTGGACCGAGTGTAGAACGACTTCACACAGCAATGTTTCGATGACGCCACCATGGCTGGGAAGCTGCGCGAGCTTCAGACACGTTCTTCGTGCAAAAAGGTGATGCTGCGCGAACAACTGAAGATGACTACATGTGACCAAAATAAAGCCTAGACGATGGACGACCAGCTTTGGCTTAAAACTCTACATTCGGACTTTAGGGTAGACAGGATAGACAACGATCAAATATTTAGCTGGAAAAGCGTTGCTAAAACATCTACAATCTATAGTGCAGACAGTGCTGATAAGTTGGACAAACGCTGAAGAAGAGCTTCCTCTCAAGAAGACGTGAGGAGCATCATTGGGACTCGCAAGGGACATTGTCACGTCAGTTGGTGTTCCGCCTATGATTCAGCATTTCCAGCTGAAAGCAACTTGAGTAACGTGGTACGTGAGCCTCAGCTCCGAGTTCACCTAAGGTAGACCCCCGTAGCTCGAGCGAAATGGTTGATCAGAGCCTTCACATTTCCACAAAAGCGCCTACTTTTGTGTTATCGCTGAACATTCTTTCATCTGGAAATATTGGAGCTCAAATGTTGAAAATCAGTAAAAACGTCTTAAATTTTGAAAGTTGCAACTTCGAAAGTTTTTGACAATGAAGCAATGGTTTTTTTTTAACTCTTCACTAACTACACTGCAGCTGTTATTACTAATTTATAACAATTTATCGCAAAACATTTTCGGGATTCGGTTGATTTGAATACATTACTGCCAACATCCTATCCTACTATATATAAGCGAGAACGGTCGTTTGCCTGTGGGTGAGTGTGTGTTTGTTTGCACAGAAGTGCTGAAGGAGTGTATTGGGAGAAAGTATGGGGAAGGGGAGGGGAGGGAGCGGGTGTTGTGGTTGCAGTGGTAGGAACCGACGAAGGGGGAGGGAGACCAGTGAAGGGTGAACCGGAAAGGGAATGACAATAAAGGGGAGCCAGTGATAAGGGACCAGTTAAGGGGGTCCAGTGAAGGTGGAGGACCTGTTTTGCCCTATTCCGCTATACCATTCTATATAGCAAAACCAGTTTCTTTTACTGCAATGAATGAGAGAAGGCCTAAAGAGGAGAAGAGGATGTCACCGATGTCGCGCAAAGGAAGTGCGGGTTGGGAAGGGATGTCTCCCCCTCCTTTAACATGCGTCCGGGTTTAGAAGAGGTGTCAGCGAGGTGGGTGAACAGGTATCTGGGTTTAGAAGACGTGTCACCCATGTCCCACCAAGGGCGTTCGGGTTGAGGAAAGGTGTCACCGATGTCGCGCTAAGGAGGTGCGGGTTCAGAAAAGGTGTCACCCAGGTCCTGCAACGAGCATCAGGGTTCAGAAGAGGTGTCACCCGCGTCAGCAAAGTTAGTCTCATTATCGTCCAACATGTGTTGGGCTTCAGAATTGTGCCACTTTTGTCGGTGTGCAAAAGACGTGTCATAGACGTCGTGGCAGTGAAGGAGGACCCGTAAAGGGGGACCAGTAAGGTAGGGGACCAGTAATAGAGGACTAGTTAAGGGGGACCAGTAAAGGGGACCAGTAAGGTAGGGGGCCAGTAATGGAGGACCTGTTAAGGGGACCAGTAAAGAGGATAGACCCGTTAGGGGAGCCTGTGAGGAGGAGAGGGTCCAGTGAAGCTGGACCTCAATGGGAGTTAGTGAAGGGGGATTAGTGAAGGGGGGGGGGGGGTGGGTCCAGTGAGGAGGACCAGTAAGAGCGGACCAGTATTTTTTCTCCAGCATAGAGGGGCCCAGTAAAGGCGGGATCATTGAAGGGGGGTCCAGTGAAGGGGAACAGGTAACGCGGACCAATAAGGTGGGGAAGGGGGTTAAATAAGGGGGTACCAGTAAAGAGGAACAGTGAACGGGGAACCATTTAAGGTGCGACCTGTAAAGGGATTCTAGTGAAGGAGGACCGGTTCAATTGTCGGGGTTTGGTGGCAAAGCCTCCATCCAGACGTTTGACCTTTGTGCGTTGGTTGAAGGAGTGTGTTAGGGAATGTGTTGGGCTGGGGAGTGGATATAGTTGTGCCACGAGTCTGGCGATTCAGTAGACGTACCTAACTCGTCGCCAAACGCGCATGGAGATGCGGCGCTGGAAGAGTGTGTTGGTGGAAAGCGTGGGACGGGGGGGGGGGGGGGGGTTGTAGCTGTGCAAAGTGTATGCCAACTCAGTAGACGTGACGAACACGCCATCAAACGCGCATGGAGATGCGGTGCTAGAGGGGTGTGTTGAGAGGTCCAGTGAAGGGGGACCGGTAGAAGATTGACCAGTGAAGAGGGGACCATGTGAAGGGGGACCGGTGAGGTGGGGGAGGGGTCCAGTGAAGATGGGACCGATAGAAGGTTGATGAATAAAAGGGGAAACCAGGTGAAGGGGGACCGGTGAGGAAGGTGCCAGTAATGGGGACCGGTGAATGGGGGACGAGGTCCAGTGAAGGGGATCGGAAAAGGGTTGATGAATAAAAGGGGGACCAGTGAGGGTGGGACCAGTAATAGAGATCGGTGAAGGATAGGGGAAGCAGCGAAGAGGGGACCTATAAAGGGAGGTCCAGTGAAGGTGGGAGCAGTAGTGGTAGGAACCGACGAAGGGGGAGGGAGACAAGTGAAGGGTGAACCGGAAAGGGGCTGACAATAAAGGGGAGCCAGTGATAAGGGACCAGTTAAGGGGGTCCAGTGAAGGTGGAGGACCTGTTTTGCCCTATTCCGCTATCACCTGTCGCCTGTATCACCTGTCGTCCCGTTGATCATCGTCTTGCTCGAGCGGGCGCCAGCAGCGTCTCCATTCGTCCCTGTCGCGTGCCAGAGTGGTCCAATGGATCCGCCTCGCTCGAGGGACACGAAGAGCGTCATATCGGTCGTTCAGGGCTTTCACGAAGAAGTCTGACCAACGCGTTGGTGGGTGTCCTAGTGTTCTTTTGACATCCCGCGGAATCCAATCTGTGACGACTCTCGTCCAGCGGGTGTCTGCGAATCGCATTACGTGGCCGGCCCACCTAATTTTCGACGACTTGGCCCATGCGACAGCGTCTCTGATCTTCGAACGTCGGCGAAGCTCGGAACTCCGGAGGCCTTCTCTCACTTGTGTGAGTCGTGTCACTCCGAGCATCGTCCTCTTGATTCACGCTGCGCGACGCTGATCGCGTGTTCATCCTGCTTTCGTATAACCCAGGTCTCTGAGGCGTATGTTAGGGCAGGAAGAACAGTGGAGTCGAATAGGTGGGCACGGAGTCGGACGTTCTTCGTCTTCTTCGCGACTTCTTCGACGCTCTTGAAAGCTCCCCAAGCCGCTCGTTTCCTCCTGCTCAGCTCTGGTGCTAGGTCGTTGGCCATGTTGACTTCGCGACCCAGATACACATAGCTGGAGCATTCGGAGATGTTCGTTCCGTTGAGCGAGAATGGGGCATCAGAAACCCATCCGTTCTTCATGAACATCGTCTTCGTAAGATTCAGCTGCAGTCCAACGCTTCCACATACACGATCAAAGTCGGCCAGCATTCGTTCCGCCTGACTGATGCTCGGTGTTATGAGCACGATGTCGTCAGCGAAGCGAAGATGGTGCAATTGCCGGCCGTCGACCTTCACTCCCATGTCTTCCCATTCTAGATCGCGCATGACGTTGAAGAGCTTCGGGGATATGGTATCCCCTTGTCGAACCCCTCTCTTCACGTCAATGACGACGTCGTTGTAGAATGGTGAGATCTTGGTCGTGAATCCACTGTACAGCTCTCGAAGGACTCTGATGTACTGAGTAGAAACGCCCTGGGTGAGCAGGGCTTCCATGACCGCTTCAGTCTCGACGGAGTCGAATGCCTTCTTCAGGTCGATGAACGTAAGGCACAGCGGCAGCTTGTACTCTCGCGACACTTCGATGAGCTTCGTAATGGTGTGTATGTGGTCGATCGTGCTGAATCCTCTCCGAAATCCTGCTTGCTCGCATGGCTGTCCTTCGTCCAGCGTTCTACTAATCCTATTCAGGATGACTCGAGTGAACAGCTTGTAGACTACGGACAACAGGCAGATCGGGCGATAGTTGCCAATGTCGTGCACGTCTCCCTTCTTGTACAGCAAAACGGTCTTGCTGGTCTTCCAGTGAGATGGAACCTTGCATTCGGACAGGTAGCGTGTGAAGAGCCGCGCCAAGGTGTTGATGAGCGCTGGCGGGAGGTTCTTCAGGTGTTCAGCTCTGATCCTGTCAGGACCGGGTGCTGTACGTTTCTTCACCGACGAGATGGCGTGTCGGATCTCGGAAGGGAGAACAGAGGGGACGACGTATCCATCCTGCGGAAGATGGCATGGGGGCAGGTGGACGTGGCTATCGAAGAGATCGGAGTAGAAGTCGTGGATGACTTTCTCCATGGTCCTTCTGGAAGAGGTGATGGTTCCGTCAGGACGTCGGAGAGCGGTCATCTTGGTCTTGAAGTTGGCGAAGTTCCGGCGGGCATTGCGGATGCTCAGCCCTGCCTCTGCTGCTTCAGCCAACACTTCCGCCCTTCTCTCCTTGAGATCTTCCTTTATCGCCGCTCTGCATAGCTTTGCAAGCTCGGACGTCAGTTGGTAGTTGCCTGACGCTCGTGCTGCTCCACGCTGGCGTATCAGCTCGAGAGTTTCCGGAGACAGGCGTCTCTTGGTGGTCTTCAAGCTCTCGGCTCCCTTAGCACTATCGTGGAGATGGTGCACGAAGCGATCGTACTCCTCGTCGACGTTGTCCACGACGGCATCTTCCCAAAGGCCGACAAGAGAGGTGTAGAGATCCCAGTTGACGGTCGTTCTGGGATTCCTCTTCTTGAACTTCGCGGCCTTCTCTCCTTGACGCGAAAAGCGGAACCTCGCGCGAAGGAGGCGGTGGTCCGATCCCGTGTAGAACTTGGGGACAACGGAGACATCGGTCAGGCAATACTTGCGATTGAAGATGATGTGGTCGATCTCGTTGTGGAACTGGCCACCGGGGGATTCCCAGGTCCATCGTAGGGAGGGAGGCTTCTGGAACTGCGAGTTTCCATGGATGGTCTTGGTCGACATGATAAACTCAGACAGCCTTTCACCTTGCTCGTTCCACTCCAAACCGTGGGTTCCGATGTGAAGTTCTTCCGGCGACCTTCGTGGCCCGATCTTGGCGTTGAAGTCGCCGACGATCACCTTGTAGAAGGTGTGATCTTCCTTATAGAACTTCTCCAGCTCCACGTAGAAGGCCTCGACGTCTTCGTCGTCGTAGTCGGATGTTGGGGTATACGCGACGAACACAGTCAAAGCTGGCACGGAACCACATCGCTTCAGTCGCAGACGTCCGATTCGGCTTGTCAGAGACTCGTACGAATCGATGTTCATGGCCAAGTGCGTGTTGACGAGGACACCAACGCCGCCTACTCCCCTGCTGTCGCATGTTCCGAGGAACAGTTCTTCTCCGGAGTCGTAGGCGGCGTGTAGAGGGTGGTGTCTTCTCGTCTCGGTCAGTCCGATGACGTCGTACTTGATCTTCCTGGCTTGCATCATCAGGTCCTCGACGGATGCTTCCGACGCAAGCGTGCGGACGTTGTAAGTACAGATCGTCATCCTAGTCCTTCTCAATTTGCGCAGCCTGGTTAGGCCCTGAGATTTTAGCAGCCTCTCCGTACTCGTCCTTCCCATCGCTGCAGAAATGGGGGCTCTTTCGGGGTCAGGGGAATGAGGCCCTTTAGTGCTGTTGTGTTTGACTGGAATACAACACGGGTAGCTAGTCAGGCTCTGTCGTGCGGGCGGGGTACTCCGGGCAGCCAGCCAGACTGCCCGAAGGGACGGGGCGAGACTTAAGGCGGCCTCGAATCGCCTTACATGTACTCCCAGTCTACCGAGTGCAAGCTTTTGGCCGAGCCGACACAGTTACAATCCGCACAGTCACGGGCACATCCACGCACACTGTGCACGAACATGCCGCTTCCACGCACAAGGAACGCGTCGACCCGACACAGCAGGAGCAAGGAGTCCATCCCCTGCATCCCACCTGCGTCTCTGGGCAGTACACGGTCGCATTTGGTTCGCGTTTAATTCCCCTATCCACCACCCGGGGACGCGCCACGTGGCCCTGCGACAAGCGGCCCGAGATCCCTCTTAACAAGAGAGCTCGAAGGCTCTCTATCGAGGGAGATCCGTGGCTATTCCGCTATACCATTCTATATAGCAAAACCTGCTTTTTTACTGCACTGAAAGAGAGAAGGCCTAAAGAGGAGAAGAGGACGTTCGGTGTTTTCTATTCTCCGTGTTTGGGGCGAAGCCCAAACCAGACGTTTGGCGGCCGGCAGGCCGTTGAACGTCTGGTATGTGTATATGAGCAAAACCGCGAATGGTCGCAAACATGTGCATGCTACTGTGTCTGCTTTACCGCAACTGTATTCATAACTGAATTATTGAACCAACATTCCCGTACCGTTGCGACATTTAAAATCTGCCCATCTTGCCTTCTGGAGCTTATTGGAGCCTTTCTCCTCAAGCGGGGCAATCATTTCAGTATAGCCCCAGCTCTTCTGCTCCTCGCCGAATATGCAAGCGAATTCACCTGAAAAGCTTTCCGTTAGGATGCATGAAAAGAACTAAAGTCTCGCTACCTTACTCACCTGATAAGAGAATGGCTTTTGTTCTTATCTAGAAAGAAGACAAACTCCATGCATCTGATGAGTTCAATTTCAAGTTATCCTACCCACAGCTCATATTAGCTCATACAACAGCAACGGTTTCGCTGCTGTGTTTTCGCATGCTAGTTTTTTTCGCCTCTGTTATAGCGGTTTCTTAGATTTTTGAGCTTCTCGGAGATCAACGTGAGCATAAAACCGTGCGCATTATGCATATTTTCAAAGGAATGTGCAAGAAAAAAGAATTTTTCTTTTTATGGTTGTAAAACTACGTTTGGTCTATGATAGAATCTGGTGTCAAAGTTTTCCATCTAAAGTGCGAGAAATAAAAAGAAGATAAGTTTAATCAAATGAATAAAAGAAATATTCTGTAATGAGAGAGTTCGAAGAAATTTGGATCTATCCTAGTCCGGTGGGGGGGGGGAGGGGCACAGAATCAAAAATTATGTAAGAAATTTACTTGACACTCACAGGGCGGATTTAAGAGAGCAAAACAGGACCTAAAATACAAAGAATGAAACGAGTAAACAAGCAAAAAACAAACAAACATCCGCGGTTCTAAAAACGTCTCCGTGGGCAAAGCGCATTCAAACACAGCTGATCGGCGCCTGACATGCTATAACCGGGATCTATCATCTAAAGAAGGCAAATAAGGCCGCATGCTTTATTCACGGAACTGTCATAGTAAAGGGGAGGGGCGTAGAACACTAGCGGTGAAACCGTATGTTTTTTCTTCGTGAAATTTGTAACGTTCGGCCCTATTCTGTTCTCTTCAATCCGCTCTGTGGGAGTCAAGTCAATTTCTTGCATAATTTTTATTTCTTTTGATATATTCGGTAATCTACAATATGAAAAAATAAAATTGGGCAAATTGAAACAAACGAATGAAAGAAATGTTTTGCAATGGGAGAGTTTAAGGTAATTTGCTCGACATTCTCTAGTGCGTAGTAGCGATTGCGAATATAACCATAAAAGGATAAAGGATAAAGGACGGCGTTGCTCAATTTCTTCTGGGATGCGCCAGCGCATTCCACTTCTACGTGATATCGTGGAGGCCATTTGAATATTTGGCCATACAATGAATTGCGGTCGCCAGCCGATGAACAAATCAGTGCTTTATCTTTTCCAGACACGTCTGGTACCAATTCACCGACCCCGGAGGGATGGAAGGCTTGGTTGACCTGGGTGGGAGATCTGAACCAGGAACCTGGTATCGGGTGCACGCCACAGTCGCGCCTCCTCCGACTGCGCTACACGCGCCCGAATATAACTATACCAAAGATTATTGAAAGAAGCAGGCTTACTGGGCTCCTCTAGCTTGTCTCTCGACGCATATCCTTCGATGCGTGAACGGTACGTAAGGTGGTGCTTTTTAGGTATAACACAATGGGAGTTGATATGGAAGAGGAAGGAGTTATCTGATTTCTTGAATTTGTTCAAACTAAATAATCTGGTTGAGATCGCGCTTGTCGCTCAAAAATGAGTTTATGCAAAAGCTTTCTCATATTGTGCAGGTAGTGCTTACAAAAAGCTTACCAAAAACATACCATCAACAATATCATATCTTCCCTCCGTGCCGTACACGCTTGTTAAAATGTAAGTTATTAAGCCTGGCGTATTGAAGTTATTGCGTTATTAAAACATGAAGAAGTTCGAACTTTTGTAAAACCTGATCGATAACTGCTTTAATTTTTTCAAATGTTCTAGCACTAGTGTGGCCCCAACAGAGAATTTCCAAATCGAGCCCTGTTTTTTTTTGTCATAAGCTCAACAGAGCTCTGGAACCATTTAATTCATATTTTTAAACCTTAACTGACTGGTAATGAGCTGTAAGCTAGCATTCCCAAATCATTTTATTCACTTTTCTTTGCTTAATTTTTTATACTTCAAGTAGCATGAGACAATCATCATTTGCAAAATCCTCATGTTATTTTGATGACGACGTCAGTGGAATTGAATCTAGAGTTTGCGAGGTGCACTTTCTTCCTTCATATTTTTTGGATCAGCATGGCCTTAGGAAAAATGTGTCCAAGCAGCAGCTCTTGGAATTATCTGTATTGGATAGCTTTATAGGCCTATAAGAATTGCGCGAATTCTTTTTACATAGCATTGTGTGTTCTAATTCACTTACTTGAGCACCGTCCAAGTCTCGGTTCCCACTGGCCGCTGTTACAGTCACTCTCATTTGGCCTTAACATTGGCATAATCATTCAATGAAGCTCGGCTTTTAAATGAAATTTTTAAAACGCACCCTTTAACGTCCATACCACTCGGACAGGAAAGTGTGACGTGTGTGCCATGTGGATACTTTCCATCGTTGTCGGAACTTGTAGAGAATGTAATTGTACCGTAGTCACCACGTGTATTCTGCCGATTGTTCCTTTCGTATGGATCGCCATCGCAAAATGCTGAAATTTAGCGTTGATTCATTGCCTGTCATATCCGCGCCGGCTTCTCCCCTTTATGTACCTCTGTTTATCATAAAAAATAGGACTTCTCAGCTCATCTCTACTATTCTGACTTCCAGCTCGACACTTTTGAAGGCAACGGTCCTTTACCGGAATCCAACCTCTAAGATAGGAGGCTCCTGATTATTGTTTGTCTGCTGGTAGATTCACACAAAGTCAGCAGTATACACAGGTTCCTGTGAATTTCTGGTGCGAATTCACAGCCAGCACTCAAAGCGGATATTAGGCCGCATACCACTAGCTAACTAACAAGCGTTCTCGTTTGATATTGGCACTTATTGGAAGACTGAACATCTACATGGCTGACCTGGTATAGCCCTTCCGACAGAGAGTGTGCACAAGGCAAAGGCAACGTGATACATTAACATCTGAAAAGGAAATCCTAACTTTGTTCACAGCTTCCGATTTCTGAATGGAGACGCTTATTAATGAATCAGTACAAAATGAGAAGCCGTGAAAAGCAAAGCAATGATTATAATGTGACTATCCTGCTAAAGCCCAGTTTATACTTGCGCCGCTGGGCGGCGCGGCACCATGGTCGGGATAGATATCGACCGGGCGGGGCGAAAAATCAATAACTATGGCGATCGTGGTGCCACGCCGCGTGGCGGCGCAAGTATAAACTAGGGCTAAGGGGCTTTTCATATGGTATTCAGTCAAATCTAGCTCTTCTCACCAACAAGTCGATGAAAAGCGACTTAAAACATTTCATTTGGCAGTTACAAAAATTCCACTTCAAAACGAACACTCAAATCAAATTTGCACGTTTTTAAAACTAAACTGAATACGTTTTTAAAACTGAACTACTAAATAATTGCATTGATATATTCTCTAGTAAATGTTTAGTATGGCATTCTTTGAAAATTTATAACAAACCTGCCTCAAAAAAAGAACGCAGTTCAAAATGTTATTAACTTTCATTTTCTTTGGTGAAATAATGACAGAAAACTGATATTAAATTGCACAAAAGCACTAGATTTTCAGTGCAAAATGAAACAACAGCGGAGGAGCGGTTCGGGGACCTTTCAAGAGTGTCGAAGAAGTCGTGAAGAAGGTGAAGAACGTCCGGCTCCGTGTCCACCTATTCGCCTCCACCATTCTTCCTGCCCTTACATACGCCTCACAGGGAGAGTGACGGTGAGCTTTTGCTATGCAATTTTACGGAACGTAGGGTCCCGTGGGGGGAGTAGAAAACCACAGTTACTTTTTCGGCATGTTCTGGTCGAAAAAAGCGTGTGGATGCGTGCGCGCGAAGTTCGTAGACATTTTATTGCATTTTTTCCGGTATCAAACCAATCTCGTACTTATCCCGTGAAGTTTATGTGTTTGTGTGCGTTTACGGTATCATTGCGGATAGTATACAGTGCAAATATGATCCACTGAGAGGTAACTCAAATGAAAGCCCGAAAACGCTAGGTTTAAATACTAAAAGCATTTATCGTGTACAAATTGACTCCTATGATCACGCAAGCCCATAATAATAACGATCCGATGTGTGCAAAAGCATTGGCGGCGCCGGAGATCAAACCATCGAGCCCGCGCGTGCGCGCAAGAGGCGGTCCTGTTACCACTGCGCCAACCAATGACATAGCGTTGGGTTTCGTCAAGGCGCCATGAACTTTGCGCTCACGCGTCCACATGCTTTTTTTCGACCACAGACGATCATTCCGAAAAAAGTAACTATGGTTTTGGACTCCCTACACGCCACGCATTCTACTTCTACGGTATATCGTGGAGGCGATTTTAATGCGTATTTGGCCATACATTGACTTGCAGTGATCAACCGTTGGATAAGTCAGCGCTTTATCTTTCCTAGATAACTCTGGTACCAATCCACCGACCCCGAAGGGGTGGAGGTATTAGATGTTCTAGTGGGAAATCCGAATAAAGATTCTTAAGTCTTAGTGAGTAGCCGACACCTTCTTCGGCTGCGCTACACGCGCCCATCTGGAAATATAATACATATGCAGAACTAGCAACAACAAACAGGAGATTTCGAAGTAACAAGCAAAGCAAGCAAATTAACAGCACTAGCAAGTAACACGTGGTCGCAGTGAAGTATCCGCCGAAAGCCATGAATGAGCGACTGGCGTCGCACTTTGGCGTTCTGGCTTTATTCTGTCACTGCTTACAATGCAACCTCGTAAAATTGCCACTGTTGATTTACTGTTGATGAAAACCTCAGCTTTGACACTCACTGTCAACAGGTCGTAGCCGAGGCAACTAGAGTTACACATAATATATTTAGGGCATTGTGCACGCGCAACACGTCGGTCTTATTGCAAGCCTATAAATCATTTGACGGCCCATCCTGGAATACGGCACAGAAATATTCAATCCGTACTAAAAAAAGTTGATTTTGAATCTCGAAAGTGTACAAAACAGCTTTACGCGGAAGGTCTTCATTCGTGCCTTGGGATACCTTTACGAGGCTATTCCTAGAAGTGAGCCCAGAAATTTACATTTTGGATTAAAATCTCTCCAATGGAGGAGACGCAAGGCTGACATGGTTATGTTCTACACACTAATTAATGGTCTTACTGGGCTCAAGTTTAGTGATTTCCTGCAAGTTAGAGCTTCTGTCACTAGGGGGGCATCGACAAAATTTGTGGTTCCAAGAAGTCGCAAGCATATTAGAAAATTCTTTTTTGTCAACAGAGCAGGGTTGGAGTACTCTAAAATTTGTAAAGCACAAACTGTACCACCTAAACTTCACGCATTCAAAAGCATGTTGGATAAGTTTCTGGGAACCTAATTCCAAAGTTGCACTTTACTCTCTCCAATGTTCACTATGGTTCTAGTATCATTTCCAATCTGTTACGTTATGTTTCTTACTCTTCTTTTAGCATCCCGTTTTAGCTAGATGTAGGTCTGTATTGTGTTGGATAGTTTGTCTGGTGATTGTTATTTGTAACATGAAATTCCATGTAATAAATACAATACAATACAACCGTTGGATAAGTCAGCGCTTTATCCTTCCCAGATAACTCTGGTACCAATCCACCGACCCCGAAAGGGTGGAGGTATTGGACGTTCTAGCGGGAAATGCGAATAAAGATTCTTAAGTCATAGTGAGTAGCCGGCACCTTCTTTGGCTGTACTACACACGCCCATCTGGAAATATAATACATATGCAGAACTAGCAACAACAAATAGGAGATTTTGAAGTAACAAGCAAATCAAGCAAATTAACAGCACTAGCAAGTAACACGTGGTCGCAGTGAAGTTACCGAAAGCCATGAATGAGCGACTGGCGTCGCACTTTGGCGTTCCGGCTTTATTCTGTCACTGCTTACAGTGCATCCTCGTAAAATAGCCACTACTGATTACGTGAGTGCCAGTCGTTGAACGCTGATGATAGCACCAATTTCACAGCAACTCATTCAGTGTCAACTTTCCGGTGTGTCGCACTTTTATGAGCACATTATTGCCAAAATTGAAATTATGAGTGCATTGCTGTAAAACTGAAAATGTTGGCAACATGTGATTGGTTCCGAAACTCCCTCAAATCACCCCCAGTTCTGGTACAACCTTTGCTACTCTCCACACTTTAGCAAACATCACACTGACGTGCTTTGTTGTATCGACTATCTCAAAGTTATCGTTCCCACATTGTTGGCTACCGGGGCGGGGGAGGGGGGCAACTCTATGATGATTACTTTTTCTTACGTTTCTCTCACTAGTGTTTGCTATAAGCGCGTGGTAGTGCAATCGGAAAAGGCTGCGATTGCAGGCTCCTGGATCGGATTTCCGCCCAGGCAATGCAAGCCTTCCACCCTTCTGAGTCGGTGAATTGGTACCAGAGTTTAACTTCATTTATATTGAGACATGTGCTGCAACACATGTGAGACGATAAACGTGAGGACGGCTCACCACCGCAATCAAGATAATAGACCCTAGCATTACGCGAAGCCAGTAAAACAAAATATAGAGAGTGATACAATAAGGAAGTGAATGAGTACATAAAAGAGGAATTTATCAAAAGAAACAAGAAAACAACAGAAAGGGATGCGAAAAAATAAGGAATAAGAAAAGGGAAGGTCATTCACATTGTGACAACAACTGACCGTCTCGAAGAAGAAACAGGAAACGCTTGAAACGTCTACAAAACTTTGTCAGACATTCGTTTGAAAGCTAAAATATTTGAGGGTAAACTAACACGCTTACTCAGCCGACATACTCACTGCCAGCTCGACAGATAAAGTAGCAAGACCGGCCCGTTTCATCCCTCCTGAGTCGGTGAATAGGTACCAGAGTCCTCTGTAAGAATAAAGCGTTGAATTCGTCGTCGACTAGTCACTACAAATCGTTGTATAGATCAAATACAAATTCAAATTGCTTACATGACATTCAATAGTAGTGGAATACGTGGCGCATGCCAAAAAGAGATTGATCAACGCCGCCATTTATCCGTTATCCATTATCCTTATCAGTGTTTGCCATTCCGTCGCTATCACAGCGAGTCATGCCCGCTGAAACTATTAGATGGATAGGTAGTGTTATTCATGGAACTGTTACATGACTTTGAAGGTGTTTGGGGAGCCACTTTCTCTGCATGACAAAAACGCTGCATACCTCTTTTTGAGAAAGGAGACGTGCATGCTGGCGAAGTACCAGCCGGAAGGTGTATGTATGAGATAGGCAAAAGACAGTTCAGAGGAATGTTGCGCATTCATCTGCAAAATAGCGATGTTACAAATCATCACTGCATATAGCGAATGAAATAAAATACGTTGTAATTACAGTAGCACAACAACTTTAAAAAAGTGTAGCACGTAGACCAAAAAGCCCTGGGATCCCTAGTCCGGGTGGAGCCACATAAGTAAAAAGAATTATATGCAAGAAATCTACTTGAGACTTACCGAGCGGCCTCTACGAAACAACATGGGACCTAAACAAGAAAAGTCACAAAGAAAAAAAAACGGAAAAATTACATTTGTTGCGGTTGTAGGCAGGCAAAGTTGTGTGCGCTCCTCACCATGTTAGATCCTGGTTATAACATGTCAGCCGGCGGTCAGCACGCAGTGTGCCTCTATTCGTCGCTCTTTCCCGCCGAGACGGTTGTAAACCGCGGCGATTTTTTATTTTTTGTTTGTTCGTTCGTTTTTGGTTTTTTGGGTTCCAACTGGTTCTCTAGAAGCCTCTCGGTAAGTCTCAATTCATTTTGTTACCTACTTTTTAGTTATGTGGCCCCCGGACTAGGATAGATCCAAGCCCTGCATAGCAAAACCCAATTATTAATCAGCTCATCAGCATCGATCGACTTTAAGGACACGCCTGTTTCCAGTCTACATACCTGCAGTGATCGGGTAGAGGCGGACAGGATCCTGCGGCTGCAGAACAGCTGCAGCTGCAACGACGTCTTGAGCCGTTATTGCCGTTGTTGCGTTTGCTGAGCCCACCGCCGCCAAGGCGCAGATCATCGGCAAGGAGAACCCGTCAAGTTTTGCCGCTGGCGGCATCCCCTTCTCGGACATTCGGGGGTCGAGCGTTCTACCGTCAGCAATCGCCCATGGTTAAGCTCAAAGAAAGCCCGGCTGGCATACACCGCACTGATGTAGGCATCTTTTGGCTTCAGTCCCCCTCCCCGTGACGGACACGTGACATTAGCCGATTATATATAGTAGGATCACTGACATAACAACAAAACTACTAGCGATACATATACATAACAATAGACAACAAGACGAAGTTGATTGTAAATGCAAAACAAAAAAGAATTATCGTAACAAAACATAACAAGATAGAGATGATTAAAAAACGGAAAAAAAGGTAAGAAGGTAAGGTGTGGATGGCTGCTCCATTTCACAAATTTAAGTTTTACTCATTTTTAGTCATTTTTAACTTTTCACTCAGTTCTACTCAACACCTTGCTCATGTAACCGCATTGATATTCGATCTAACGAAATTATCGAATTTAGCACCAAAGGTTCCCGAAAAATGTCGCGATATAATGATACGACACTAATTTAATAAATAGAGCACACACCCCGCCCTTGCGTACAAAACGGGAATAAAAAGAAAACAAGAGCACAGAAATATGGCATATTGCAAATCGAAGAACATTTAAGAGACTGCAGAAAAGACATACCTTAATTACCCGTCCACACAATCAGCTCAGCGAGGACCAGAGCCGTTATGACTTGGCTGCTGATGGCCAAAGTCAGTCACGATGAGCGGAAATTCATCATCATCACTGAAGTGATGAAATTCCGCTTCGAGTAATCTACTAGGTGAAAATCTAGGGAGGTTCAATTCTCGGTAGAAAGGAAAGCGCTTTCCTATCCTGGAGGCGAGATGTTTGCAAAAAATGCGTTTAACAGGACTCTGTGGGAAAGAAAAAAGGAGCAGAATTCGGAGTATAGCGCCGACAGAAGGCATCTACGTGAAAGAAAACTAAACACCACCTTTCCGACTGCTTCATGAAGCAAACCTTGTGGAAACCACTGGAACACAATCTTCTGCACTGCACTCGAGTACCATTCTAAAGAATGATTTCCCTGAAAAAGCAGTTGAACAACATAGGCCTGAAAAAAGATGGCAGAGGCAAATGCCTCTAGCGAAGCGAAGGTTAGATTTATTCTCGGGCTTTCTTGTACACAACAATGCGGACACAAATCAACGATACTGTCCAGTGCTTAAAGTTTGAAAAAAGAGAAATAGCAAATGACTGCGCCTGGATTGCAGCATTGTGTTGCTAGGCTCTAACTTCTTCCTTGCCGTGTGAGCATGTCCAATTGAAGCACGCTAGCCACTGCACCCGAATAGCAACAGTGTGTTGCGAGCCTCCAACAGAACACAACACACTGTTGCTGTTGCAAGAGAATAGCAACCGCAGTTTCTGTTTGCAACTGCAGTTACTATTCTGTTGAAGGGGGCGTGGTTGGGCGGAGACTGTTCGGCTCGTCGAACTCGATGTCCGAGTTCGTCTCTGCCCTATGCTTAGCACATTCACGACGAGGACATTTTCGTGCCCAATACTCTCGACGGCCGGCTGCTTTTTTGGCGCGCGAGAGTGCCCACGCATTTTGTGGACATCGTGCCAAGAAGAAAGGTATAAACAGGATAGATATATATGATATAGAGATATAGAGATTAATATGATCTATAAAATATAGATAAGAATTAAGATATGAGATATTGCCAAGAAGAAAGTGAGGAGAGTCCATGCGACCTTCTCCAGTTGCGAAAAATGTTGGTTTGAGGTGTTTCAACGACTTGAAGTGCTCTTGTTGAATGCTTGTTTATTGCCATAGACATCATAGTCTATGTTGTTGTTCAATTTATATTTCATCTAAAGTTTGTGCATTCATTTACGTCTAGAAGTTTATGCGTTTATTGTGTTTCACTAATGAGAATAGTTCTTGACTTGTTATTACAATAAAGCCAATCATTTTTCTGCCTTCGGAAGCCCAACATTGACTTGTTACTATAATTTGAAAAGAAAATCGAACAAAAACATCATTAAACAAAGTTCTTCCCAAAACTCCCCCGTCCTCTCAATCCACTTCATGCCATACAGTACCGCTGCTAAACATTCAACCAAACGATGTTTGGGACGCAAAAACGCGTTTTTTGCTTCGCATCATGATAACTTTGTTCAAAATAAAGATTAGACATCGTCCGTCGCGCCCTCTCCGCTGTCCACTTAAATGAGCGGGCATTGTCGCGAACGTGTTAAAGATGATAGGCCTACCGCCATGCCGCAAAGTGCGCAGGCCATAAGAGAATTTGGAGCGGAAAGCGTTGTGACATAACGCATGGTATCCGGGAGTGTGAGGCTCGACGCAATGGTGGCGTCGCTCCTGAAATGATATGAGCAGTCGAGTTCGACTGTAGCAGCCTTTATTACTGACGATTCCACTCTAAATGAAGAGGATAGGTTTAGTCGTTTTATGTGTAGTGCGTACGCAGGTGTTCTGGACAGCTGACGTTCTCTGGCAAGCGTTTTCCATCCTAGCATATAAGCTAATCCTCGACACGTACTGAAATTAGAAGCGGCGTTCATTGCCTCTTATTGGCTTTTTCATTTATTTTCTTACAGATATTAGCAAAGCGAAAGCTTTGTGCATTTTCTCCGGTCTTTAACCACGTTGAGTGCGGGTAGGAATAACATGTGACGCGGGAGAAAGCAGCATTCTTGCGTACTTGTTCGGTAGAGCACACCCCTGAAATGCTGCCCTGCGTAACCTTGCAGCAGTTTTGGCTATTACAATCAGCGATTTTGTGTGAAGGTATCCACATCCTACTGAAAACGTGTAATAGAGAAAGCTCCTCTAGCATGGGGTTCTAGCTGCCTGTTCACCTGCCAGATCAACAAGAAGTGTTTTCAGAAAGCGGAAAGAACGCGAAACTGTGCGTTCTACAGCATCATCTAATACTTGCCTTACTGCGTGGTTTCAAGTAAACCAAACAGACCCTACTGCTCGAACGCTATTGTATCGTGAAATACCGGAGCACTATCGTTGGAGCCAATGTCGGTGGGAAAAGAGAAGGAGGTTTGAGAAAGCAATTGGTCGAATGTATACTGTGTGCCCTAGAGAGGTAGAACGCTTCTACTTGAGGATTATGCTGCTCTACGCCAGTGGAGCAACAAGGTTTGAATCCATTAAAAATGTGCATTGCACTCAGTACGGTACATTCAAAGAGGCTGCAAGTGCAGCTGGATATTTGCGCGATGACGAAGAGTATCGCGTGTGTTTAGTAGAGGCCAGCAGGCCGTCAATGCTATCCGAAATGAGAGCGCTGTTTGCCTATATTTTAAGCCTTTCTGAAGTTCATAATGCTGAGCGTTTATGGACTGAATTTAAGAGCTCTGTGATAGACGACCTTCGACTACAAGGATTTCCGTTAAGCACAGCTGAAGCTGTAGCTTACAATCAAATCAAGGAGATTGCTTTCAGCTTAGGCGTGAATGTAAACAACCTTATAACACCGCCTGAGTGTGAGCCACCCAATATCAATGGAGATGTTGTGGACATCTCAACGTTGCGGGAAGAAGGAGAGCGCATGTATCAAACGCTCAACACTCAGCAAAAACTCGTGGTGAATACTGTCCTTGCGGGCAAAGAGCGTTGTATCTTTATAGATGGTCCTGGTGGCTCAGGCAAAACTAACTTTTACAATACTCTCAATAAAATCTTGAGAGGGGAGGAAAGCGAGTGCTCGATGTAGCGTGGTGTGGCATAGCCGCAACTCTTCTACCTTGTGGTCAGACTGTGCATTCGGCTTTCGGTTTGCCGGTGCCCATTAACGAGGACCGAAAAACATCACTAATGGTAATTCAGTCTAGACAAGCACGAGAGCTTCTTGATGGACAATACATTATATGGGACGAAGCACCTAGCACCGAAATATGCCCTTGATGCCGTTGACAAGCTCCTGAAAGACGTCACTGAACTTTAACTGCCGTTCGGAGGAAAGACAATTATCCTAGGAGGTGATTTCAGACAAATTTCTCCTGTCGTGCCAAAAGCAGGACGGTCCGAAATTCTGAACGCTTCTATCAAGAGCTCCCCACTGTGGCCTCATTTCTTCAAATGTAGATTGACTGAGAATGTGAAGGCGTCCAGCGGTGGAATCGGTTGGTCTAACTTTCTAATTCAACATGGAAACGGAAAGATCCAAAACGATTTCAATAAAGTGAAAGTGCCATACGATATGCTGAGCTCTGGAGATATAGCAGATGAGATGTTTGGTGATATAGTGACCTTAGAAGATATGTCCGCTGCAAGCCGTAGATCGATTTTGACGCCTAGGAATTTCGACTCTTCGGAGATAAACAACAAAGTGCTTTCAAAACTACCTGGGAAGGAGAAGATTTACAGAAGCATAGATGAGGTTATTAGTGACGAAACTGAAGCTAACAATGACACAGAGTATTCATTGGAGTTTCTAAACAGCTTGACCCCCCAGGGATACCCACCACATGAACTCCATCTAAAGAAAGGAGCAGTCATAATGCTTCTGCGGAATCTCAGAGCCAACCAGGTTCTATGCAATGGTACGCGACTCACCGTTGAACATATGGATAGGTACATTCTAGGCGAAATTGCAACTGGAGCGAACAAAGGACAGTACGTCCTTATTCCTAGAATAATATTCTGTCCGTCTGCCTATGACACCTCACCGTGCAGATTTAAGAGGAGACAATTTCCTGTGCGTTTGGCCTACGCAATGACAATAAACAAGAGTCAGGGACAAAGATTCGATAGGGTCGGTGTATACCTCCCCAGCCCAGTTTTTTCTCATGGTCAACTGTACGTGGCGTGCTCACGTGTTCGACAGAGATCCCATCTGAAAATTTGGCTACCACCAGGACGGAAGACTATATCAAACGTAGCATTCACCGAGATGTTTGAGTAAAAATGAAACCACTTCCGTTGCGCTATGAATAAATTTTTTTGAAGCGCACATCTTTCTTTGCACAAAGTAGTTCCTGAGAAAAAGCCTAACTGTATCACCCCGCGAAGCGGGCAAGTGCGAGACAAGCCGTTAGGCGTGTTGCAGGAATTGTCATAGAAAGATCTCATCTGCACGTTTTTTGGCTTTCTGCACAATAGTATTTTTACTATTCTCTCCTTTGTTGGCACTTCGTGATTCATTACGAATATCCCAAATGTGTAAAGGTGGGTAACGATATACCTTAAAGGATGGTGTTAATCATGCCCTCGCGGGAAGAGCCATACCCGGCTACAATGGATTATGGTGGATAAATGACGTTGTCAAAGAAAATCTATACCTATGCCGATCACGGCGACATGCCTCGGGGCGGCGCAACTACAAACTGTGCCTAAGCTCTACCTAAAGTGCTAAAGAGCACAAAAATAGAGCGAACTCACATGGGCAGCGTCCCGGTGTGGGGACACAATTGCCGCTTACACTAATGCTTGACGATTCTCTGAAGTCCTCATTATGAATATTATTGGGCGTCGTGTGCACCTAAAAGGTTATAGGAAGTACCATTCGACTACGGGCCACTCGAACAGGTACGCATCCAATTCCGGTATGTCCCGTGGAGGTACAAATCGTTGGTTAAGCTTGGTGTGGTAAGCTTAGTATATGTGTCGCTTTCGTAGTCGAGGTTGCTTTTGCTGACCGGAACGCAACCTGAAGCGTAGTTGATTTGATGGCTGTGCTTTTTGTCCCGGGAATGACAGACTTGTGTTTAACTACTCAAACCATTCTCTACGTATACTCTCAAAGGCTAAACACGTGTGTTGAAAAACGTTTGCAGTGTCTGATCGATCATAACATTTTGTCACGCTATCTATTATATCTTCTACTTTGCTGACTGCTTCTGCGGTGTCTGGCAGCCATTAAAATCGAGTAGCGTCTCGATCCTAGCGCTGTACTCGTATCTGGAGGAAGGCTTTTTCGGCATTGCTGATCTGTGCGATTCTTCCAATGCAGGGTCGAAACAGCAAATCGAACAATAGCGGTAGAAGGACTGGCCCCTGATGTAAGGCATCGTTGAGGGAAAGGTAGCCTTTCGTGTGCACTGAAGCGAATACCACTTGGAGTTTTGTAGTTACCTTATGTGGCGTAACAACAGCTTGATGAGGCAGGTAGTGCATTCGTTCTGCTCCTGTTGATGCTACTTAAACTTCTTCGGTGGTTCTAAGATTTAATTGGTTCATGATGGTGTCGTCATACTGCCGTATCATTTCTGAATTCTGCTTCAATTTTGCTACTGTTGCTTCTAGCCTCCGGAAACAGATGTTTTTGTTATTCGGTAACACCTACACCTGACACTTACGCACATCTCCGCAGCAGTTGTATCAAACTTGCTCGGAACGAGGTGGGTACTTGAGCCGTTAAGCAGCGAATCTGACGTTCCAACCGCTTTCGTACAACTATGCTTCCGTTGCAGTAGTTATGCCCAGCCGACAACCAATCCTCAGTGGAATATGATGATTTTAACTCCTCCAGAAGTGCGTAGGTGTGGGTTATTCATTGTTGTGAGCGGTCGTCGATTTCCTCAGGTCAGGCCACCGCCTGACCAGGCCGTCTGTCTCCAAGCATTTCCTTCGTCACCGAACGCTCTTCAGTCTTCCTTTGCACGACTTTCCTCTCACCGTCCCGTTGCTCATGTTATCAATCGATCGCAACAAGCTTCATCTAAGCGTATTTCGACTTGAAGAGAGGCACTGTTCTTCAACGTAGCGAATCAAGAATCGAGCGGAGACGGTTCTCTCCTGTGACAACCTAGCTGTCCGGTTTGTCACGGAAGCGAGGCTCCTGGAAGCCGAACCCGTAGCGGTTGAGAGCATAGTAAAACCGAGAGTAAAAGAGTTTACCTTGCGTTGATTTTCAAATTATAACATACAGGATTATACATTCCATAAATATGGGGCGACGGAATGGAAGATGGCCTTAACGCCTAAGGAAAGAGGAAGGGCGAGCTTGGCCAAAGGAGCCGGCTCTAGGTGAAAGAGAGATGCCGGGCTGGAAAAACGAGCCCCTTTCAGAACGACTGCTCGACATGGATCGGGAAAAAAAGTCGGGCGGGGCGCAACCTCTTTGAGGAGTTTCTATTTTATTGTGAATGGAGCACGTTTTGATCTGGATGACGTTCAGTTTGATTTAAAAAGCGTTTGGCTTGTTAAGAAGAACATCGAATTCGACGTGAAAATAGAATATTTGTCTCAAGTTAAACTAAATGGAGACTATATTAGCGTCGTTTGAACAGCATGTAACCTTCTGGCAATGCCATCCATCAGCTTTTAATGACAGCGGAAATTTCTTTAACAACATGGGAGCGGAACCCTCTGAATATGGCAGTGAACGAAAATTGGAAATATGCCAGAAGAGCACGCTACCGTAATCGTACACTGTTAGTGATCGAGTGGTGAACAAAAATAGCCTCTATCACGTCAGAATTCAGCCTGAACCACTTAATTTTGTCGTATACTTCCTATGCACTGAATGGGCCACACTTTCCGCTGCTCCAATTTAATTGATGACGAAAAGTGCAACCATAAGAAGCGTAGGATTCTTTCAGTACGAGTATAGAGCGAGACCAGTTGAGAAGGATGGTACGACCTACATATGTCCTTCAAACAGAGCGAACTAACAGATTTAATTGGTTGCACTTTAACAACGCCTTGTAGGGAGCAGCAGAATAAAAGCGGTCATATCTGTGCTCGACGTCCAACTGCGCCCATCTGAATGCGTGCAACGTCCGTTCGTTAACCCTATGTTGCTCATCACGCATCACATACTTGAAACTTTGGGATTCCAAGAGCTGCTTAACCTTCATACGCCTTGTATATCCACATCTTACTGATTGTTGGACGGGAGTGATGTGCCTAAATGAACTGGGAAATTCCGTAAATAAGGATAAAGGACGGCGTTACTCAATCCCTTCTGGGATGCGCCAGCGCATTCTACTTCTACGGGATGTCGTGGAGGCGACATGAATGCGTATTTGGCCATACAATGACTTGCGGTGGCCAGCCGATGAACAAGTCAGCGCTTTATCCTTCCCAGACACGTCTGGTACCAATTCACCGACCCCAGAGGGATGGAAGGCTTGGTTGGCCTGGGCGGGAAATCCGAACCAGGAACCTGGTATCGGGTGCACGCGACAGTCGCGCCTCCTCCGACTGCGCTACACGCGCCCAAAGCCCATGCCCTCCGTAAATAATAGACAGAAATTATCTTCTCGTCCTGAGGTCTGTGCATCGAGTTGCTCCAGCAAGCGCCATCATCCCTATTTGTCCCGGTCGCGGGCCAGAGCGCTCCAATTGATGCTCCTCGCTCAACGAACACGAAAAGCATCATATATTTCGTGCTAGGCAGAGATTATAAAGAAAAAGGCGAACAAAGGATAAAGGGCGGTCTTAGCTCATTCCTGCGTAGTGTGCGCCACGCATTGTATTTCTACAGAATACCGGAGAAGCAATCTGAGTGCGTGTTTGGCCCAAACAGTCACTTAGACCAACCGTAGTCTGCTATCCATCCTAAGGAGGTCTATATAGTGTCAATTTCTCGGAGGGATGGAAGACATGGTTGGCCATGTTGAGGACCCTCAGCCAAGCCTCAATTTGTGGTGCATTCTGACAACCGGCACCTTCCACAGTGCCATCGCGTGCCCTCTCCACCTAATTAGGAGCAGATATCCTGTGGGTGGGCGCGTGTAGCGCAGTCGAAGGGGATGCCGGCTGTCTCATGCACTCGATACCAGGTTCCTGTTTCGGATTTACCGCTCAGGTCAACCAAGCCTTCCATCCCTTCTGAGTTGGTGAAACGGTAACAGTCTTCTCTGGGGAGGATAAGCACTGTCTCGTCCGTCGGCTGCCACCGCAAGTCATTGTATGGCCAGATGCGCATCCCAAGTGCCTCCACGTGATCTCTTCGAAATAAAATGCGTGGCTTATCCTAATCGGGAATTGAACAAAGCCGTCCTCTATCCTTTGTTCGCAATTATTTTCATAACTGTTGATTTTGGGTCACGTTGTATGCTTTGATATACTTTCCCTAATAAAGAACAAAAACTAATGAGCGACTTCGCTTAATCCCAAAAGGGATTGCGCCACGTATTCTACTTCGACGGGATGTCGTGGAGGCAATTTGATTGCGATATTAGCCATACAATGACCTGCGGTGGCCAGCCGATGGACAAGGCTTATCCTTCCCAGATCAAATCTGGTACCAATTCACCGACCGCGAAAGGTGTGCCTAGACGGGAACCACCAAGAACCTCGACTCGGGGTAGAGTCGACAGCCGATGCTTCCTCCTTCTATGCTAGCATACGCCCCAATTATGAAGACCTTTTTTGAAAACCACTGCCTTTCTAGAAGAAATGCGCCATTTTTTACGGGATTTGTTCCGTCGCAAGCCGCTGATGATGAGCTTCACAAGGGCGAAGGTTTCTAAACCACATAACTCTCTAGTTTTTCAGAACAACAGATAACGCTACACTTATTGGACGTCCTTCGAGAGCAATGTGTCGTCTCTTCCTCGCTTCAGCTCTCTTTGCCGTGATCAGTGCTGGTCATCGTAAGGGCATTGCGTGCATTTTCGTTCAGACAATCCACCCTACGCACAAGAGTGTCCATTTAGGAGCTTTTTCACCCTTTCTAGAAAAAGTCACTGCGAACAAGCCGTAGGCCGTAGAAAAAACCTCACAAAGGGATGTGCAATGGCTCGCGACACTTGCTATATAGGACTTTAGGCCGTTTCCTGAGAAGCCCCGTAGTGTTTTCCGAATTTCCTGTGGAACACAGGGTAGGCCAAAATCAGCAAACTCTAGCAGTTCGATGCTGCCCGATAACGCAAAACAGATGCCAGGAATACCCTTGGCGTACTCAGAAATAGTAAGAAAAATAAAATAAAAAATAAATAAAATAGAAAAGTACTCTCCACGACATTTTGTTCTTTGTCATTATACATTCTACTTACCTATTTGCTTCACAGCTTTGCTTATTTTCCTTTAGGATTTGTTTCACGAATGACGAGGTTGACGAGGTCTCCACAAGTTATATGGGAGGTCGAGACAGTTCCCTAGTTAGAGATGAAGGGTAAAGGGCGACGTTAATCAATCCCGCTTAGGATGCGCCACGCTTTCCACTTCTTTGGATTATCGTGGAGTTCATGATATGGCCTACACGAAGACTTGCGATGGAAAACTCATCCTCCCGGAAAAATCTAGGCCCAACTCATCGACGAGGGGGGGATGGAAGTCTTGGTTGACCTGGGCGGAATACTCGAACCAAGAACTTCTAATCGCGTGTAGCCGACAACCGGTGACTTCTACGACTACGGTGCCACGCGCTGTGCACGTATTTATATGGTAAAAAGCTTTCTACTTTCAGCGGACTGTACATTCGGAAATGTCGAGGAAGAGAGGGGCTACACTGGGATGCTTGTCCAAGGAAACCCAAGCAGCGAAGCAACAAACGGAGAGACGAACGTGTATTTGTTGTGCGGGGGAGCAGGTAATGATTTATAAAGTTATTCAAGGTGCGCACTAACTCCCAGTTGACAAAATTCATTATGCAAGTTCAAAATTTCAGTGTCGTTTATTCAACGCTTTACTAATTTATAACATCAGAACGAAGTCGAAAGGCATTTCTGTTTAGAAAAGCATCACTACTATTGCCTGGACGGTGATTTGAAGCCATTCGACGAATATAAGACAAGATGCGGCAAGTTTTTGCATTACTAACGTTTTTCTGTTCTCTTAGCATTGGAGTTGAAAAATTGCAGAGATTGGTTCTATAGAGACTGTCCTACCCTACTTGCTGTAGTTGCTGACGCTAATTTGTAACCATTTAAGTACAGCCATAATCGCTTTATTGCATTGGTACTCCTTTTCAGGCTCTAGGGAAGTTATCTTTCAGCTCATTGGATATTGTAATAAGACCAGTCCAGTTAAGTTGACTGACTTCGCGGTGGCAGATTTCTTTCACATTTTCGTTAGGTTTTAGTATCTGAAAATAGTTTGAGAATACGGTTGAGTTACCCAAGTTTGAGGTACTTACCGAACACTGAACCACCATTAGCATAATTCAAACGGGTAATATTGGGCTAACACTTCCACCTTGCTATCCTATTGCAATAATAAATAAATGCTACAATTAGATGAAAAGACAGAGGAACATCACCTTCCATCGCAGATGCGTGGAGCAGCACTGAGCTAATCCAGAACGGGAGTAGGTGTCACCTTCTCCGCTGGGAGTTTCTCCCTATGTACCTATTCTATTTATGTGCAAAGGAATAAGAATACAGATAAGCAGATAAAACTTGACCACATCACAGCGTGCTAGATTTCTCAAACAATTCTAGTTTTTGCGACATAATGTTAACCACGCAACTACAATGTGAACTTCATTTCTGCATTATCTTTCCCTAAAGAAAGCCAGGACAGCGCTTAGATAAGTTCTGCTTTCTGCAACAATTCGTTAGTTCATGGCACTTCAGAATAAGTTTCAAATCTCAATTATGTGTGCTCGAGCTGGACTGCACAACTTAGCGATGAAGGGTAGAGAGCGAAGATAGTCAATCCCGCTTTGGATGCGCCACGCTTCCCACTTATTCGGGATGTCGTGGAGTTCAGAACATGGCCTAGACGAAGACTTTCGATGAGCAACCGATGGAAAACTCATCTTCACGGAGAAATCTGGTACCAACTCATCGAACCCGGGGATGGAAGCTGAGCGGCAAACTTGAACCGAGAACCTTTAATCGGGTGCACACGACAGCCGGCGCCTCCTACGACTACGGTACCACGCGCTCTTCACGTATTTATATGGTAAAAAGGCTTTCTACTTTTAGAGGACTGTACATTCGGAGATCTCCACAGAAACTTGGGCTACTCTGGTATGCTCGTCAACGGAGAACCAAGCCGCAAAGCAAAAAACAGAGAGCGGGACGTGGAAATGCTGTGTGGGGGAGGTAGGTGATGATTTATAAAGTTATTCAAGGTGTGCTTTAACTCTAATTGTAAGTTGAAAAAACTCATTATGCAAGTGCAAAATTCTAGTTCTGTTATTTAGATTTTTCTAATTTATAACATCACGAAATTGAAGGGCAGTTCTATTTAGAAAAGCATCGCTACATTTGCCTGGACGGTAAATTAAAGCCATTCCACGATACGCAGAGTAGATGCGGCAAGTTTTTAAATTTCTAACGTTTTTCTTTTTTGTTAGCGTTGGAGTTGAATAATCGTAGTGATAGGTCCTATAGAGACACTCGCTCTCTTCACTGTAGCTGTAGGTGTTAATGTTAACAGTATAGGTACAGTTGTGTTCGTTCTATTGCATTGGTTACTCACTGTAGGCTCTAGAATAGCTATCCTTCAGCTCATTGGATATTTTAATAGGAAACTTGCTGTATACCTACTTTGCAGTAGCGCATTGCTTTTGCATTTTCCTTGGGCTTTAGTATCTATTGCAACTATAGCTTTGGAATGCGGTTTAGTTACCCAAGTTTGAGGTGCTCACCGAACACTGAACACCAATAGCATTATTCCTACGGGTAATCCTGGGCTAGAGCTTCCACCTTGCTATCCTATTTCATAATAAAGGAAGGTTACGGTTAGATGAAAAGACACAACGACATCACCATCCATCACAGATGCGTAAAGCAACATTGATCTACTCCACAACGGGAGTCAGTAGGCTGTTTGGCTGCTACTTTCCCTGCAACTCCTCACCTATGTACCTATTCTATTTACCCCAAATAAATACAGACAAGTAGATAAAACTTGACAAATAACAAAAAGAAAGGGTAAAAGGTCAGAGCATACTAGGCGGTTTCCTGCCGCAGCCTCTTCGTGCAACATAGCAAAAAATTCTCGTCATGCTTCGCTTCAAAATAGGCTTAAACCGACGATATAATTGTGAAGGGTTACCAGACACTGTAAACATTCTCCGACACACCTGTGTGTATTGTACTGCTAACCACAGAAGTACAATGTGGACTCCCTTCCTTCATTACATTCGGTATATGTCGCATTGGTGAGCAGCATTGGTTGATGGGAACGTCTAAACCAATCAGATCGCATTGAGTGGGCATGCCGTTTAGAGAGGGTGTATTCAGTCGGTACCCTGATGGGTTGGCATGTGTCTGGGCTGTGCTCTGTTTTGTTATCATTGGCAAGCGAATCCCCACTACCAATGCTGCTCACCTACGCGACATGTACCTTACATTCCCTTAAAGGAAGTCAGGAAGGCGATTAGATTAGCTATGCTTCCTACAACAATTCGTTAGTTCATGGAGCGTAAGAATTAGTCTCAAATCTTAGCTCTAGCCTCAGAGAGTTTAGAGAATGCATCGAGTAGTTGAACACAAAACATACTCAGCGGGACAGAAGGCACCAGATCGTCTACGCTTCAGGTTGTGATCCGGTCAGCAAAGACACACTCGGCTACGAAAACGACGCGTATGCTATGCCTACCACACGGGGCGTAACCAACTTGCTCCTCTACGGAAAATACGGGAATGGGACCAAATGGACACGTACTTGTTCGAGTGGCGACGTCGTCGAAGGGTGCTTCCTATAAGTGCAGACGACACCCAATTCATACTCATGATGAGGATTTCAGAGGATCCTCGAGCGTTTGTGTAAGCGGCCAATGGATCCCCAAGCCAGGACGCTGCCCATGTGAGTTCGTTCCATTTTATACTCTTTACTACTTTAGGCAGAGCTTAGACACAGTTTGTAGCTGGCGGCCTCACCACGGCACCACAGATAATGACTTTTCAAACACCGTACTTTATCCATGTGATCCACTGTAGCTGGGAGTGGCTGTTTTCGCGGAGGGCTTGATTAACGCCGTCCTTTAAGATTTACCCTTACCCTAGTTTACCCATATGGAATATTGGTAATGAGTCACGAAGTGCCAACAAAGGTGAGATCAGTATTTAAAAATAATAGGCTGTCGCAAAATTAATCGCCGAAACGAACCGCTTACTTCAAACTACTATAGCTCAACTTAAACACAACTATATCAATCGACGTAAAAACTATACATTTTTGCTAATTCTTCGCTATAAAACCGAGATCACAGGAACTAACGAAATCAAGAAGGCCACATTCAACATCGGCAACACTAGTGAATTCCATCTGACGCAAGTGGGAATTCATTCATTCATCATCATTTTCAGTAGCGTTTGTCCCGCTTGGTGGCGGGGTCCGCTCTTCTGGTGTGGTGACGCTATTTCTCCCGATCAAATGCCTGATCGGGATGCCGTCCAAGGAGCTGCCTTTTGGAGATCTCGTGTAATTGCATCCATGACGACCACGAAGAGCAGTGGGGATAGCGCAGACCCTGGTGCACTCCGACAGAGATCGGAAACTCCGTCGAGGTACACGCTGGTGCTCGTACTGGGCTTATTGGGCACGTGTAGAGGATGCGCACCCACTCAATAAGCTCTTCAGGAACGCCGTGTCGTCGCAGAGCGTACCATATAACTTCTCGCGGGACGCGGTCGAAGGCCTTCTCCAAGTCCAGGAAGGCAAAATGCACCGGTTTCTGTTTCTCGCGGTGCTTCTCTAGCAGAAGACGAACGGCGTGCATGGCATCAACCGTCCCACAGCCGGCAACGAAACCACACTGATTATTGGAAAGCTGGACGACATCCCGGATACGTCTATCGACAATTCGCTCAAACACTTTCATGGTGTGCGAAAGTAGGCGAATCGGACGGTAGCTAGCGCAGTCCGCAGGGCTGCCTTTCTTCTTCCAAATTGGGATAGTCGTGCTTTGCCTTCAACTCTCAGGCACTTTCTTCTCAGCAACAACCTGATTGAAAAACTCTGTCATCCAGTCGGCAGGGCACCAACCCTTCGACTTCCACAGGTCGGCCGGCAGGTCATCTGGACCAGTGGCTTTGCCTGACTTCATCTTCCTCAGGGCTGCTTCAGTTTCGCTCACTGTGATCTTCTGAACGGGACCGTATACAGGTGATGCAAAAGGAACAGCAGGATGTTCAAATTCTACATTCGAGATCTCCTCGAAGTAGTCGTGCCATCGCTTCACAGCCCTCTTACGATCCATCAGAAGATGACCGCTCTCGTCGTTAATGCCAAAGAACTTCTCAATGTCTTCTGCTGGGCGACAGCGAGCTTTGGCGAGTCCATAAATATAACGCTCACAATCGCGCGTTTCCAATTTTTGCTGACATCAGCGTAGTGTGCGGCTTTAGCAGCGGCCACTGCCTTCTTTGCCGCTTTCTTCGCTTCTCGATAATTCCGCCAATTATGAACTGTTTTATCACCGATGAATGCGTGATAGAGCCGTTTCTTTTCTCGGACTTTCTCTCTGACATCATCAGTCCACAGCCATGCCTGCTTGTCAACCCAGCGTCGTGCCTGCTGTCAACCCAGCGTCGTGCCTGCTTGTCAACCCTAACCCATAGTCGCATCGATTCACTACGTTAAGGAGCCCTGAAAATCGGCTAGAAAATTTAGTGCGACATCCAAATACGTTTTTGAAAGAAAAAACGGTACTTAGGAAGCAAAGGGCCCGTGGTGCCGTGGGGCTGCCGGGAAACATGTTAACGCGGCAACGGCAACGGCAACGCGGCAACCCACGGCATTCAAGGAAGGGTGCTTCATAAGTACCGGCCCCGTGGTGCCGTGGGCTTGCCGCGTTAACATGTTTACCGGCAACCCCACGGCACCACGGGCCCTTTGCTTCACAAGTACCGAAAAAACTACCAAACGGTATGTGTGGCCTTCCCTGAGACGGAACGATTTAGGGTAGAATGCTTATTCATTTATTCCAAGACTAATTTTACGACAACCTAATACTATTGTGCAGAAAGCTTAAAATAGCGTGCAGATAAGATCTTTTTATGAAAGCTTGCTAGGAGGATGAAGATCCAGAAACAGCGGCAGACTACAGGAAATGAACCTCTGGCGGCGTGTTTCTGAAGCGGCGACTACGCCTCTGCGCCAACCTGACCGCGCTGCTGAGAGCGCAATGGGCAACACAGGGTGCACCTTGCTCCATTCTCTCAATAACTCGGTAAAAACCATCAGGCTTTGTTACTCTCTAGAGGGCGGAGGTCCGTCACATATGGGTTATTTGTTTCTGCCGTTTTTCCGGCGCACCGCTGAGACGTTCCCTGGTTAGGCATAAATTGTTATTTTTGATCATTTTGAAACTTTTCAGATATGTGCTCTACCGAACAGGCGAAGAGGGATGCTGGTTTCTCCCGCGTAACATCGTATTCCTATCCGCACTCAGAGTGGTTAAAGACTGGAGAGAAAGCACAAGCCTTCTGCTATGTCGATATCTGTAAGGAAATAAATGGAGAAAAAGCCACAGGCAATGAATGCGATTTCCGATTTCAGTACGTGTCGAACATTACACGATCACATGCAATGATGGAAGCTGGATGC
This sequence comes from Heligmosomoides polygyrus polygyrus, assembly GCA_947396885.1. Lineage (NCBI taxonomy): Eukaryota > Metazoa > Nematoda > Chromadorea > Rhabditida > Heligmosomidae > Heligmosomoides > Heligmosomoides polygyrus. Next base: position 105,295,215 of record OX377203.1, read on the forward strand.
CGAAGGACGCCGTTTGTCCAGATCACCTGCGTACAAACTAGCCATAAAATGAATAAATCTATCACCTGGATCTAAAGTTGAATCTTTTGTAACTGAAGTTGCTGCAATCGAGGTCATCGACTGCTCATCAAGCTGAGGAGCGACGCCTCCATTGCGTCAAGCGTCACACGTCCGGATACCATGTTTCATGCCACAACGTTATCCGCTTCAAATTCTCTTATGGCCTGCGCACTTTGCGGCATGGCGGTAGGCTTATCATCTTTGAGCATAGAGCAGAGACGAAAGGGATGCCGCCGCCGGTTTCCAGACCTGACAAGACAGTGTAATTCATCATGTTCAAATCCGGAGAGTTGGCTGGCTACTCGTGGAAGCTGATGAAGTCTGGAGAAGTTGCCTTTGCACCAGTCCTGTACCATTCTTGCTCTGTGAGCTAGACCTCCTTACGTTGGCAGGTCCAGGAGCTGGAATATAGTCTTCTTGCGTGCCTTCTGCGACCAGGAAGCGCTACGATGTTGAATAGCTGGCCTTTTTCAACGTCTTCGATAACCTTTCCGTAAAGTGAGTCTTTTCGCAGCTCCTTCGTCCAGCTTGACTCTTCTGTCAAACAAACCACCACCCCATCTTTAGGCGGAAGACGTTCCCCTTGTTCCTCATTTGCTGATGTGTCGACGTGGCCACGACTGAGGACATCAGCCACTTTATATGCGGAACCTCTGAGGTAGATGATCTTTACGTTGTTCTGCTGCACTTCAAGTGCGCAACGTAATATTCTGCCTGCGACATTGGTTCTCGCGAATAATGCCGTTATTGGAAACACCTTTACATGCAGTTTGTATATGAACGGGTGAAATTTTCGCGAAGCCACTGCTAAGGCTTCCAAGTCAGTTATGTGCTAATTTCTCTGACTTTTTGAGAGTTATTTTGACGCGAAAAATACGGAATCCGTCTTCGCCATCTTGACTTAGAGCTGTTACGAGACCGGAGTAGCTGGCATCCGCAGGAATCTTGAACGGCTTTTCACCACTCCTTGCAACCTCCACGTTTGGTTGAACAAGAAAAGGAGCTTGAGTTGCAGTACCGGACGCGTCTTTTGAATAGACGCCGAAAAAACCGCACTTTTGCGGTTTTTGCGTCTTTTTGTTATAACTCGCCAAAATGGCATTCATTTGAAAAAGCAAGAGTATATTTGAGCTTACGAGAACGAGCTCTATCGTTTGGTATATAAATTTCATATGAAAGATCAAAAACGGCCAAAACTGAAAACTTGCGCTCCATTGAGAAGGGCGGCAGCGGACGAGTTGTCGGCCGCAAGGCGTCGAAAGCCATTGCAGGCTCACAATTCGTCCAATTTGAGGTTTTTTGGGAAACGGTTGGTACCGTTCGATTTGTCTCCTCGAGATCTACACAACCGTATATAAAACTTCGTCAAACCACACCATTTTCGCAGTGGGTGGTCAAAAATGTCTGGAGCTGACTTTTTGTTGTTGGAGAAGCTTATATTCCAGGGCTTGCATGTTCTCGGAGCCTCTCAAGCATGGCATCAAGTGTTTTGCCATGCCAGCAATCCCCTCAGTGTGCGCCGTGAACAATGCATATAGGATCGAACCTATCAATCGAGGGGGTGGGGGACAGTTTGTAGAGTGAGCATTTAGGGAGTTTTATGGGAAATTCTCAGCCGCCCTACTCAGGAATTGCTGCACTTTGTCCCGGCAAGACTTTGGAGTGCGCTGCGCGCAATGCATATATTATCGAACCTATCAATCGACTCGGCGCGACAGCTCGCAAATTGCACCGCGGGCGTGTTCGGAGCGCGATAACTCTGTCAGCTTCCAATCATTCTGGCCGGAACGTATGTGTTCCGTAGGCAGTAATATGTTCTAGTAAAGCGCCAAAGCACAGCAAATTATCTTACGAATTGGCAAGGTTACGGCGGTGCGAAAATGCATGTTGGTCATGTGTGACACGATTTTTTCAGAATTCGGTCGACCGCTACGGGTACACTAGGCGAGCTAACGGCAAACTCGCGGACAGGCAAAGCACCGAAGGCACTTTTCGATGACGTCATCGACCGTCTGGCGCAGCCTAACAGCCGTCTTCGATGAGAAACTGTCAAAAAATCGATGTTTTCAGAATTGGCCGCAATTGACACCGTTCGATAGGGCTTTTCGAGCTAAACAGAATGCTACCCTGGCTAGGGCTCAAAAACTAGAATATGGGCGAGTTAGGGCGGAAGAAGCTTCACCGCTGGCGTCCGCCGCTCTAAAATGGCAGATGGGGCTAAGGCAGCTTAGGCAGTTGCAGAGTAAGGAGCAGATCGTCGTAAAGTGCCTTCGGTGCTTTGCTTGTCCTCAAGTTTGCATGCCGTTAGCTCGCCTAGTGTACCCGTAGCGTCGACCGAATTCTGAAAAAATCGTGTCACACATGACCAAACATGCATATTCGCACCGCCGTAACCTTGCCAATTCGTAAGATAATTTGCTGTGCTTTGGCGCTTTAACTAGAGCATATTACTGCCTACGGAATTCACACTTCCAGTCAGAAAGATTGGAAGCTGACAGAGTTATCGCGCTCCGAACACGCCCGCGGTGCAATTTGCGAGCTGTCGCGCCGAGTCGATTGATAGGTTCGATAATATATACATTGTGCACAGCGCACTCCAAAGTCTTGCCGGGACAAAGTGCAGCAATTCCTGAGTAGGGCGGCTGAGAATTTCCATAAAACTCCCTAAATGCTCACTCTACAAACTGTCCCCCCCCCCTCGATTGATAGGTTCGATCCTATATGCATTGTTCACGGCGCACACTGAGGGGATTGCTGGCATGGCAAAACACTTGATGCCATGCTTGAGAGGCTCCGAGAACATGCAAGCCCTGGAATATAAGCTTCTCCAACAGCAAAAAGTCAGCTCCAGACATTTTTGACCACCCACTGCGAAAATGGTGTGGTTTGACGAAGTTTTATATACGGTTGTGTAGATCTCGAGGAGACAAATCGAACGGTACAACCGTTTCCCAAAAAACCTCAAATTGGACGAATTGTGAGCCTGCAATGACTTTCGACGCCTTGCGGCGACAACTCGTCCGCTGCCGCCCTTCTCAATGGAGCGCAAGTTTTCAGTTTTGGCCGTTTTTGATCTTTCATATGAAATTTATATACCAAACGATAGAGCTCGTTCTCGTAAGCTCAAATATACTCTTGCCTTTCAAATGAATGCCATTTTGGCGAGTTATAACAAAAGACGCAAAAACCGCAAAAGTGCGGTTTTTTCGGCGTCTATTCAAAAGACGCGTCCGGTACTGTATATATAGCTCATTTCAGGTTAGCAAACGCTGAGCGTCTCTTCTGGTGTCCATAAATATGGCACTTTCTCAGACGTCATTTCGTGAAGAGGTCCAGCTATTCGCGGAAATCTCAGCAGAAATTTGCGATAATACGAACACATACCTAAAAATGTGCGCATATCTTGCCTAGTTTTCGCTTCTGAGTACTCTGTGATTGCCTGCACTTTTTGTGGTTTCATATGGAGCCCCCCTTCATGTGCCACCTCACCGCGGTGAAGGGGTGAACATCACTTTGTGGTGGCTAACGGCACAAACGGTCACGCAGTACGCGACGCTTTGTCGTGTATGGGCGGCTCTCCTGTATCCCTGGCCAGGAACATGTGAGTAACCAGACCACCGCTACGGCTCAAACAACTAAACCCGCGCCCCAGTCCTCCGCGCGCCGGAGGTGGACTTCTACGACGTCGGTTGCATCCACCTCCGGCGAGGGGCCATCTAATCTCGGAGTTAAACTATCAGGACGTCATTGGAATCGGACTACCGGAAACTCCCTCCCACCACGACACGGAAACTGCCTATTCGTCTGCACTTATAACTGTCGTTCGATCGCATCTGAGCAGGATCTTCGGACACTGCTTTACAGAAGCCGCAACATCAAATACGACGTTATCGCCCTGCAGGAAACGAAAGGCAGAACGGAAACCATAAGAAGGACCGACCACAACGAGCTTCTCATTATCGGAGCAAAGGTGGACAGAAAGAATATTGGCGGAGTTGGATTTCTCGTCAATTCGACAGTGCACCACCTAGTAGACTCTTATAAGATCATCAGTCCGCGAGTAGCTGTTCTTCGTCTGGAAACCAAAGATCAAGGAACCATCTCCATCATAAATGGATACGCTCCAACATCTGCGGCCACAGATGAAGAAAAGGAGGAATTCTACAAGCTGTTCGAAAGGACTGTCAACGACGAGAAGAGCTACTACAAAGTTGTCGTTGGTGACTTTAACGCTATCGTCGGTACGAATGATCACGACGAATGGAGGCTAGGACCACATGGAACTTCCTCAAGGAACGAAAACGGAGAGCGCCTGATAGACTTCCTATCCGCGTGCCGTCTCTACCATGGAAATTCTATGTTTAAGAAGCCTTCAAACCGACAATGGACCTGGGAAAGCCCAAATGGAGAAACACGTTCGGAGATCGACCATGTTCTTACAAACAGACGCTGGAGTCTGTTCGACGTCTCCGTGCTGCCCTCATTTGACACCGGCTCGGATCACCGTCTTGTCCGTGCGAAGCTGACTCTCAAAAAGAGGATGTTCAAGCGTGACACTCATAAACCGGCACCGGTGAGGATCCCCACATTCAAGTCTGAGGAGTTGGAATATGCGATAAAGTCGTACGATTGGAATCTTCTTGATGATCCATCGGAGGACTACGACCTTCTCTCCAAAGGACTGTTGAAATGTGCTAGCAGCTCTTGCGAAGCCACATCACCGTCTGCTTCAAGACTCAACGCACATGCGATTAAACTCTTGGAGCAAAGAAGAGCTGTTAAACTGGATCCTAATGCTTCCCATCTGGAAAAAGTCACCATCTCGAAGGCCTGTCGAATTGCAGTGAAGGAGTCCATTCAAGCCTACAGAAGATGGAAGCTGTTAGAAGCGGCTGGGAAAGGTTCAAGCATAAAGCGCTGTAAACGAGATCTCTGCGATCAGAAGGCAATAATGTCAGCCCTTGTGGATAAGGATGAAACAACGCAAACGTCTCGAAGAGCGATGGAGACCATCGTTCAGGAATCCTACACAGATCTGTTCCGTTCTTCCATCACTGTCCCGAAATGCTTGATGCCACCAGCTGAGGAAGTACCTCCCATTCTGGAATCAGAAGTTGCTCATGCCATCAGAAGGACGAAGCCGGGCACTGCTCCCGGACCGGACGGCATTTCTGCTGACCTCCTTCGTGCGGGTGGCAGTGCCGTCTGCTCACTTCTTGCCAAGCACTTCAACCACTACCTTCGAATTGGTAGGATTCCGGACTCATGGAAGGAGTCGAAAACAGTTTTAATCTTCAAAAAAAGGTCAGCAGGAGGATATCAACAACTATCGACCCATCAGTCTTCTCTCGGTTGTGTACAAGATCTTCACCAAGATACTGCTTAACCGCATGGAGCGTTGCTTGGATGAATATCAGCCAGTGGAGCAAGCAGGGTTTCGCAAGGATTTCTCCTGCATGGACCATATTCAGACTGTCTCACAGCTCATCGAAAGGAGCCGCGAATACCACCTCCCACTTGTTCTTGTCTTCGTGGATTATCGGAAAGCGTTCGACTCTGTGGAAGTCAACGCCATTCTGAACGCCCTTGTGCGCGCTGGTATACCATCGCCCTACATCCGACTTCTCGACGAATGCTTTTCGAACACATCGACTACCATCCAGCTGTTTGATCGAAAGCTTAAAATTCCTATCGGGAAAGGAGTACGGCAGGGAGACACGATTTCTCCCAAGCTATTCACAGCGGCACTTCAGGATACCATGAAAGACTTGAACTGGGACGATAAAGGCTACCTTGTCGACGGTAAACGGATCAGCAACCTTCGCTTCGCCGACGATATTGTTCTGATCTCTACCAGCACGGCAGAAGCCGAGGAAATGCTGAACGAGCTCAATGTGGCAGGTATGAAGATTGGATTGGACATGAATATGTCCAAGACACAATTTATGGTCAACCAGTGGTGTGACACGGGACTCGTAAGGTTAAATGGAGTCGCTCTGCAACAGGTCGACTCCTACGTCTATCTGGGAAGAGAGCTGAACATGGATAACGACCTCGCTCTTGAAATCGCCCGCAGGAGACGCGCAGCATGGGCAGCCTTCAGTTCGATTCGCGAAGTCACCGATCAGGTCAAGGATCCCGGCCTCAGGGCCTCGATATTCAACGCCTCTGTACTGCCTGCGATGTGTTACGCGACGGAAACCTGGCCCGACAACAAGACAATCGCCAGAGCGATGCAAACTACGCATCGTGCACTGGAGAGATGTCTTCTAAGGACAAGCCTTCGTCAGCAATGGCAAGAAGGCCTACGAAGCTCGGAGCTACGGGAGAAGTCGCAATTAGCAGACCCGCTGCAGTACATGAAGAAGAGCAGATATCACTGGGCGGACACATGCTTCGACGAAGGGACGATAGATGAAGTCTCCGTGCCACAGAATGGCTCCCGAGAGACCATAAGAGACCACTGGGACGACCGCCAACGCGATGGGCAGACTCATTCCCAAGATCTTTCAGAGAGCGGAGTCTGTCTCATTGGATGCAAGCAGCCAGAGATCGAGCGGTCTGGAAGAGTTGTGGTCCCCGCTGAGAAGACCTCCAGCCGACAAAGGACCATCAAAGTATCAAAGTATCAAAGTAAGTATCATATGGAGCCCTTTCTCGTCGATCATGTGCCCTAGGAAATGCACTTTTCTTTCCATTGAAACACATTTGCGTGGGTTCAGTGCGAGGTTAGCTTCTTCCATGGCTTCAAACACCTCCTCTAGCATCTTCTGATGCCTTTGGTAACTGCTTGTTGAAACCAATACTTCGTCAAGATAAAAAAAGACTTTGTCTGATGGGAGTTCTCGCAGCACCAGATGCATTAATCTCTGGAACACTGCTGGCGAAGAAGCTAGACCGAAAGAGCACCAAATAACATCTCCCGGAACGCGGTCGAACGTCTCTCCAAGTCCAGGTAGGCGAAATGCACCGGTTTCTAGTAACAAAGCTAGTAAATCTGCCAGTAAATCAGTGGATGGGATATTACTATATACAGCATTCATTTTCACGCCGAATTGAACACTCTTCTAAGCTAGCCTAAGACTTTTCAAATCAAGACGAACTCTTTTTGAGAGGGTGCTTTGCATCTTTCAATTCTGAAACGGTGCTTCGTAGGACAATTTTCACGTTGCTGGTTTGTAGGCTCCGGCGAAGGTGATAAGACCGAAACGTCAGCCGATTAAAGTTTTGCTATCTTGTCTAGCTGACGCTTTCTAAGACGTCAACAAAGCCAAGATTTATGGAGAGCCGAAAATGGGTTATGATGCTTGAGAAACATTTGGGAGCCATTATCTGTCATTTCTACTGACAGTTAAATCTTCATCAATTTTGGCAAGGTAGGTGAACCCAATATTGGAGCCTATGCAGCAGCGGCCTCGCTCTATCATGAGCTATTTTCTTCAGGACTTAGAGAAATTTAGTTAACACATCTTTAACGAGAAAGGCAGGTAACGCTGTATGTACCTGCCGTTAGATGTCTAGGAACAATGTATTTGCCCGAATAAGAATAGCTTGTCGAGAACGTGACTTTATGGTGTCAGTGCTGCACAGTGCAGCTACATGGAGGTGGTATTTGAATAGCAAAGCTACCCAAATATCACCTCCATGTGGCTTCAATCGAGTGAGACTGTTCAATTTAACGTGTAGTTTATGCACTTTCGAAGTTTAAAAGCTTGGTTTAAAGCACCCAGCAGTCCGTCTACCACAACAGCGAATTCGATCGGTCGGAAAATGTGTGACAGACTTGTCTGGAAAGTATGAAACAATGACTGTAGATGGGTTGACCACCGAAACTCGCTGTGAATGCCAAATACGCATTCTGGTAGCCCCCGCGACATCCGGTAGAAGTAGAATGGTGGCGCATCTGAAAAATGAACCAACTAGCGCAGTCCCTTATCCTTACATTTAGAAACCTATAGCTCGGCTTTAGGAGAGCCTTCTCACACAATCTGACAGCTATCTTACGTGCCGCCCCCGCCGATGTGAGAGATGTTAGGAGCTACATTTTCTTAAAAACCTGATGAATTATGGCGTTTGAAATCACCTGCGGTGAATACGAGACCGATTTCTATCACAAGCCCTGTTTCACTAGTGAAGCCATATCGATGTTCGTCAGAAAAGCACTTGGTCGTGGCTAGGTATACGCCTAACCCTAACCGAATGCTTTTTATTCCGCACATCAGCACTTTTTGCTGGTTCTTAATCCGACTAAGCAACTTTTTGACCTAGCACCCCTAGTTTTGATTGAAAGAACCCAGAGGCTGCCGTTGCCATCCTTGTTTCCCGAGGCGCTATCCCCGTCGTACAGTTCAGGCTAATGAAGTTGTTTGTTTTTCTTACATAAAGAAACGACAGAAAATGATACTTCTTGAGACCGCAAACGCTGGGCTAAAATACGGATAATCCTTTAGGCCTCCTGGTTCCTATAGAATTAGTTGTAAATCTTTGCATGAAATTCTTTAAACATATATTATGCTATCATTAATTGAAATTAAAATTGTCTTTTCTAAGTTATTTTTTTAAATTTTATATATATAGCTCTTCAACAACATGAAATACAATAACATAACAATCTTATTTTAAGGACAATAACATTCAAAAACAACGAAACAAACTAATAAACTCCAAACTAACAACAATTCAAACATCTTTTGTTTCGCCTCTACCTTCATACAAAACATGTTTATAATTAATCACCCCGAGGTTCATCAGTGAAGAAGGTGACTAATTAATTTAGTTGTTAGAACTGTAATGGGAGATTGTGTTTATAGATTGTACTAACAACTAAATTGTTTAAACGAAATCATAGCGAACACTTATTTTCTAACACAAGTGTACCATAATTCAAAACTATTAGCACATTGTTACTAACAACTAAATAAATTTAATATAATTATGTATACATATACACACATACATATGTATATATACACATGTATACATATATGCACGTACATGCACACTCATTCTTGTACATACATACATACACACATACACATAAACATACACATATACATATACAAATACATACCTACACAGATGTATACAAACAAACAAACACATATGCACATTAATGTATATACATTATTTAATTTTATAATTAATACTTATAATTTATATTGTTTTAATTATTGTTTTACATTCTTTGAAAATAAATTTTTATGATTTCAATGTCTTTGTAAAATTATTATATTACTAAAATTAAGTAAAATATTATTTAATTTATTCATTTATTTAAAAAAGTTTTATTATATTTTATTATCATTTGATTATTATTATTATTATATTTTATTATTATTATTATTATTATTATTATTATTATTATTATTATTATTATTATTATTATTATTATCTAATTCTTTAGATAATCATGTTCACTGAGCAAGGTTTTCCGTCATTTAAGCTTTTGTCTTAAAGTGTCTGTCTTCTGTCTTAAAGTAATGCATATCAGCACCTCAGTGCTAGGTTTTTAAAGAATTTTTCCCTCACCTCTCACCATCTAATTCTGTCATGTTGAATTTGCTAGATTCAATCGGTTAAGCTCTACGACACGAATACCAAGTTAAAGTCCTCAATTTTTACAAGAGGCCTTATATGTTTTATGCGCTTTTTAAAATTCAACATTGTTTTCCAAGTAAAAGTACCAAGGACTCCCGTCAAATCGTGTAATAAAATATCTAAGCCATTGCGGGGTCACTGAAAGCACCAAAACAGCTGCAACTTTCGCACCGACCTAGCATGTGTCTGCCACTCTATGTTGAACAGAATGGCTTTGTTTAATTGAGCGCTTTATTTGAAAAGTTCTGCTGTCCAAATACTGTATTCCATCAAACAGATACAGTGGCTGCTTTTCTCAGCGTATAAAAGCAGGCGGCGGAACAGTGTTCCACAGTGTTCCGACTGCCTCCTTCTGGGTGGTGATCATGTTTTCCCATAGACTTGCAAGAGCGTGCGCTGCAGCGTCTCTACTCGTTCCTGTCGCGTGCCAGAGTGCTCCAATTCATCCCCGAGTGGCATACTGTTCGTGCAGAGCTTTCACGAAGAACTCCGGCCAACGCGTTGGTGGGTTACTGATGCTTCCTTGACGTCCCGTGGGATTCAGTCGGTGACGGCTCTCGTCGACAGGATGTCTGTGAAACGGATTGCGTGGCAGGACCACCTAATTTTCGACGACTTGTCCCATGCGACAACATCTATGACCTTCGAACGTCGACGAAGCTCGGAACTTCGAAAGCCTTCTCTAATCCAAGCATCGTCCTCCCGATCGCACGCTTCCTGAAGCTGATCGTGTGTTCATCCTGCTTTTGTATGGCACAGCTCGTATGTTGTATGTTAGGGCAGGGAGAACGGTGGAGTCGAATAGGTGGGCACGGAGTCGGACGTTCTTCGTCTTCTTTGCGACTTCTTCGACGCTCTTGAAAGCTCCCCAAGCCGCTCCTTTCCTCCTGCTCAGCTCCGGCGCTAGGTCGTTGGCCATGTTGACTTCACTACCCAGACGCACACAGCTGGGGCATTCGAAGATGTTCGCTCCGTTGAGCGAGAATGGGACATCAGAAACTTGTCCGTTCAAGAAGATCGTCTTTGAAAGATTCAGCAGCAGTTTAACAACTGTACATGCAGATAGAAGTCTGCGTTCGCTCATTTACCTGTTAGACCCCGTTTATACTTCCGACGCCGAGCGACGCGACGCCACGTATGGCGGCCAAATTGATCGACTGCTTCGCTCAATCAATGTGGCCACCATACGTGGCATCGCGTCGCTCGACGTCGAAGTATAAATGGGCCTTATCCCTCTCTTCTGACTAGAGTAGATCGTTGTAGCCACCCAAATGTAATTCAATGACGATCCATTAGAGTAATATTTGGAGTTTGTTGAACGCTTGAAATCATTGAGAATCCTTGCTTTTTCAGATGTGGATGTTCCTCTTGCTCATATTTGGCTCTTTAACAACCGTCAATGCTAGATTAGGCAAGCGATTCGAGATTTTAGACCACAGAATTTGGTACAAATGAGAAAGGTCTGCACTGGTTCATCAGTTCGGTGGGGTGCATGAGTGCACGAAGTTCTGTGCGTTAATTTTTTTAGCAAAATTTTTAAACGGAAAATTTTCGTTAAGCTCCGGTTAATCGTGAAATTTCGTTAAAATACAATTAACTGCGAACTACTGCTTAAAATAGAAAAATCAAGATAGACGTTATATGTTCCAACTTCAACAAGTCAACAACTAAAGTTCAAGGCTTGGACGCACCAATTAAAACATATAATTCACTATCAACAAAGTCTGGACAGCAGAATAAACCGGCTCTCCCTAACAAATTATCCTGTGAGTGTGGAAGAAGAACAGGTACGAAAATATTACTTAGTAGGTTGGTGCCTGAATCGTACCGGCAAGGCATTCTAACATGTAAGTTAGATTGAGCAGGCCCCGTAGTTTCCTCACTTTCATAGTTTCGCGCGAAACCTTCTTGTTGGACTGTTCTACGAACACGTAGAATCTCGGTGCGGTCACCTGCCAGCTAGTACAGAAAGAATTAATAAAAATAAAATTAAAAACTTATCAGCGCAATGTTAGCGCGTTGACGAATGCACGATCTTCACGTACCTAATGCGTTGGACCAATCGATTTTTTGCAACGTCACACGTCGACACGTCGACGTGTTAACGTTTAGGAAAAGTAGCTTTCCAAAATTTTCTATTTTCGTCGTTTTTGTCACGTTATTTAGAGCACGTCCACCGACTGAAAATATTTTCTTCTCCTCGAGTGTCTCAGGTGGCAAGCAAAGGTATTTTGTGATAAGCAGCGGCAAGTGAGGATAGGCACATCATACATGGGGGTCATACTAGTATCTTTGCGGATTCTTTGAAGTGCTTGGCGGCTCTGCAAAGAAGCTTTCTAACTCCAAAATGCATTATAGGAATAAATAAAGCAAAATAGGCGTTTAAAATAAGTGAAGAAAGTACGGTAATAAATAAATAGGATTAAGGGCGCAATGGTGAAGAATGAAAAACTTGTGAGCACAACAGACCGCTGTCTTCTTGAGATTGTTCACGTAGACTTTGGAGCTTTTTTCCAGTAGAATAACTCTGCGAAACCTCTCATCGTTGGAAGAAAAGTGCTCAATTGAACCATCACTGCTGTTTGATCTATGATTTCTATGGAGAAGAGTACATGCCTCGAATTGCTGGCTGAACTGTGTAATTTAGCTGGATGTGACCCCTATCAGCTCCCGAAAACTAGCAGCTACGACAATCTCACGTACTGGAGGAACCCCGGCCCGGACAACAAGTACCAGCATGGAACCCACGTGACGCTGTCCTGTTCGAGTGGCTCAGTCGTCGACGGGTACTTCTTTGCAGTGCCTTTGGGAGGAGATTATGGGCCGAACTTCGAGTATTTTCAGAGAGTCCGAAGCCGAGTGCAGCAACGGCGAATGGCTGCCCCAGCTTGGCCGCTGTCCAAGTGAGTGGATTAAATTGATAGCGCTGTTTTAGAACGGGAAACTTGACAGAGCTACCGTTTTCGTAGCAGAAATTCTGTTGATTAGTCCTTTTTGCTGGCGACAAATACACCGTAGCGGACTGAGATGAGCTTCTGTTTGTGGTATAGTTCATCGATGTCTCCAGAGATGTGCGACAAGCAAAAGCTGTGGACAGAGAGGCATTTCTACTTCACGACGCTTATTCCGAAACCAGCCGTGGGAGAATCGATCCAGTGGCAAAAGCATCTAGGACGAGCAACTGGCAGATGTTACCTTGAACATCATTCTCACGGTAGATAATGTTGTCTTATTTATTTATTTATTTATTTATTTATTTATTTATTTATTTATTTATTTATTTATTTATTTATTTATTTATTTATTTATTTAAAAACATGGGACCAAACCACACGTACAGTGCCTTTCAAAAGTATGTAGCCACCTTGAAATTGATAATTTCACGTTTTGAGTTCGTTTCTACGAATTGGCGTTAGCAGCATTGGATTCCCCGTAGTCGAAAATAGCTAGATTGCTCTTTCCAGAAAAAAGCTTGATTTCTGGCAAAAACTAGGCGTTTTTGAATTTTTTGTTTGTTTCAAAAGTATGTAGCCACTCCAGAATATCGGGCATTTTTACACTCCTATTCAAATTTTGCGCTCTTTTTGGCAGAAAGTTCTTGTCATAAATAGCCAGCTTGACCTGTTCTTCAAAAATAACCACTATGCCAGTCCATGGACGTGTCCTGATTATCGAGGAACAAGCTCAGATCCGAGCGCTCAAGGATGCTGGCTTGACAAACAGCGCCACTGCTCGTCAGCTCGGACGTTCGCAAGATGTGTCGACCACCTCCTTCCTGGTCCGGTAGGTCTACTTGAATAACAGGCAGTTCAACAATGAAGGGGACCTAAAAACCGCTATTTTAACTGCCTGGGACAACATCGGTGACGAAGTGATCCAGAGACTTGTTAGTAGCATGCGTAGCAGGGTAATTGATGTAATAAGAAATAATGGTGGTCCAATTGACTATTAATTTTTAATAAAAATCGTATTTTTTGAGAGTGGCTACATACTTTTGAAACAAACAAAATATTTCAAAAACGATCTATTTTTGCTAGAGAACAGGCTTTTACCTGTAAAAAGCAACATAGGTATTTCCGATTAGGAGGAATTGAATGCGACAAACGCCGGTTTGTAGAAACAAAGGTGAAGGGTAAAAATTTTGAGTTTAAGGTGGCTACATACTTTTGAAACGCACTGTATTTCCTTTCAAAAAATCCGGAGAGCTTGGACCGATAAACCCAGCAACATTTTATCACAACCTAGAAAGGATTTGAGCTCCTTAGGGTTTCTATAGGTGAAGAAGTTCAATCTATTCCTTGTTCGGATCTATCCTAGTCCGGGGGGGCACATAACTAAGAAGTAGGTAACAATATGAATTGAAACTTACCGAGCGGCTCCTAGAGAACGAATTGGAACCTAAAAGAAACCAAAAACGAACGAAGAAACAAAAAAAATCGCCGAGGTTTACAACCGTCTCGGCGGGCAAAGAGTAAGGCAATGGACGCCTGTCGCGTACTGACCGCGGCCTGACATGTTATAACCAGGAATGGTGAGCAGGGCACACAACTTTGCTTGCTTTCAACCGCAACAAATGTAATTTTTCGTTTTTTTCTTTGTGACTTTTCTTGTTTAGGTCACATGTTGCTCCATAGAGGCTGCTCTGTAAGTCTCAAGTGGATTTGTTACATATAATACTTTTTAGTTATGTGGCCCCCCTGAACCAGGATAGATCCCTTTGTTCTTATCACCGAAATATACCATTTTCCCGTCGTATTGAGCACTCTTCTAAGCCTAAGCCTAAGACTTTTGAAATCAAGACGAACTCTTCCAAATCGAAATGAGCTTCTTCTACATTAAAATCTCCAAAACTGCTAAAATAATTTTTTGTTGAAAATTTTAGTATACTTTCTTTGAATCTTTAATTCATCTACCCAATAAGCGAACGCATTGTTAGAAATTTTATGAAAATTTTATTTTTCGAGAAAAAACAGCGATTTAAGGCTTGTTTTAAAAAGCATGGAGGCGGCTAGTTTCCGTTGCCAAAACAGGGATTTCGCCATCCCCCAGTCGGAAACATCACGATTTCCATTCGATCGATGACCGAAATTTCTTTTCGCATGCAGTTTTACTCCTGCAAGCGGTGCAGCATAAACAATTTTAAGAAAACACATATCCTTACTTTCTTGCTGCATGTGAGCAGTAATTACAGTATTAATCAAATAAACGTTGCGGCTTACTTTTTGAGTGCATGGCGCGATTCTCATTTTCATTTATCCTCAAAAAATTAAATTTTTATAAAATTATTACACATCTTCGGGCAAACCAACTAAAAAATTTCAAAGAAAGTTATACCAAATTTTTCTTAAGCAAAAAATTATTCAAACCATATGAGAGCCTGTGCTTTAATCTGTCCAAAGGTGATTTCGTTTTGGGAGAGTGCGCTTTGATTTCAAAAGTCTTGGGCTAGCTTAGAAGAGTGTCCAGGAGTGAGTGTCTATCCTAGTCCGAGAGTGCCAAATAACTAAAATGTATGTAACGAAATAAATTGGGACTTACCGGGCGATTCCTAGAGAAGAAGATATTACCTAAACTAGAAAAATTCACGAAGAAAAACGAAAAAATTACATTTGTTTTCGCCGCGGTTGTAAGCCGGCAAAGTTATGCCTCTTCCTCACCATGTTAGATCCTGGTTATAACATGTCAGACTGCGGTCAGCACGAGTCATCCTGCTTTAGGCGCCCTCCTCACCACGTTAGATCCTGGTTATAACAGGTCAAGCGGTGGTCAGCACTCGGCATCCCTCCATTGCGTCGCTCTTTGCCCGCCGAAACGGTTGTAAAACTGCGGCGATTTTATTTTTATTTTTATTTTGTTTGTTCGTTGGTTTTTTTTCAGGTCATTTTTTCTTCTCTAGGAGCCGCTCGGTAAGTCCCAATTTATTTTGTTACATACATTTTAGTTATGTGGCCCCTCTCCCAGGACTAGGATAGAACCCAGCGTCCAATTTGACGTGAAAAGTGTCCGATTCGACGTGAAAATGACTTGGATGAACTTAACTTTCCTCTTCTTTGCTCACAATCTTTTCGTTTTCATCAAGTCTTAGTGGAACCGACTCCTTGTTGCAGAATGGACATTCACCTGCCGTGACGGCATCTGGGAACCGCCAATTACCTGCATGAGGGAACTATCGGTTCGCGGTGCCTAGGCAAGCTCCGAACAGCAGTCCAATCCGAATAAAGTTCTCTCATTATTGAGCTCTAGCATCAGCAAGAAGTTGAATAAATGAGCAGACATACTCGAGATCGCAGAATTGCTAAGCACAATCCTCGTGCCTTTTTCGCCTTAGCAAGAACTTTCAAAATCTCAGCCCACATCACTTCTTACATATATAATCAATCCCTTATGTGGGGGGGGGGGAAGTTCCAATAAAGTAGAAGCACTCGTTTGTGACACCATTGCTGAAGAGGATGCCGGTGCAGGAAACTATAGGCCCGTGAACATCACATCATTTTTCTGCCGAATATTTGAAAAAGTTCTTAAGGACCATATCGCGTGTCATCTATGGCGGAATAGTGCCATCCGGCGAAGTCAACATGGTTTCATGCCTGGCCGTTGTGGAATCAAATATGTTGGAAAGCCTTAATGACTAGACTGAGATCTTGGATAACAAAAAAGCTTGCGATGTGATGTACTATGATTTTTCAAAGGCTTTTGATAGAGTAAGCCATGCTAAATTGGTGTATAAGGTGGCAAAACTAGGCGTACATCCTGTCATTTGTAGGTGGCTTGAAATCTTTTTAGAAGGAAGAACCTTCCAAGTAAAAATTGATGAAAGTTTTTTATCCAGCCGAATAGTTAAAAGTAGAGTTCCGCAGGGTGGAGTGCTGTCACCCCTTCTTTTTATAATTTATACATCGGATGTCCCGGCATTATTGGAAAACAGTGGGGTGGCAGTCAAACAATTTGCTGACGATTTGAAGTTGTATAAGGAGGTAGTTACACAGCAAGATCGTGCTGCCCTGCAGTTCGGATCAGATCTCCTATACAATTGGTCCCTGCAGTGGCAATTGCCACTAGCACCGGAGAAAACCGTGTGCATGAGGTTAGGGAAGTCAGATGTTCTATGTGAATATACCGTAGGTGAACACTGCATATCTAAGGTTACAAGTGTAAGAGACTTGTGTTTCCACTATAATGATAAACTGGACTTTGCTGAGCATTGTAGTATAATTAGTAGGAGGGCGCTAGGCAAAACATATCAAACTTTCAAGGCTTTGAGCACGAGAAACAAAGATGTGTTGTTGAAAGCATATAAGACCTATGTCAGGCCAATAGTTGAAAGTGCGACAACAGTGTTTGCTCCGCATAAGAAGAAGTACATTGTGCAAATTGAGAAGGTGCAAAATAACTTCACTGGGAAACTTCTGCTTCGTACAGGTAGTTTCTTATATTCTAGAGTACCTAGAGCACAAATAAGAAATAAATATCTTTGTCTGAATACATTACAGTCGCGACGTAGGCTCAGGGATGTGTGTGTCGTGTTCAAAATGCTCGCAGGGATCATACACATTGACAATTCTAAATTCTTTTCATTGCTTCCCTCAAAAACTAGAGGTAGTTCGAAGGAAATTTCATGCGGAAAGCCAAGGACCAACCTTAGATTGAACTACTTTACGTGCAGAGCGTTGTCCTGTTATCTTACACTTAAGCATGACGTTCCGCTTACCGCTAGCTCTTTCCGGTTATTTAAACGTTTTGCAGAAATCAAATTTCTTGAACATTAGGGTATTGTGTTAAATTGTGTTTTTATCTATGGTTGTTTTCTTTTTTAACGTATGTCTTAAACGTGCGTAATAAACTATAACTATCGGCGCGTGTAGCGCAGTCGGAGGAGGCGCGACTGTCGCGTGCACCCGATACCAGGTTTCTGGTTCGGATTTCCCGCCCAGGCCAACCAAGCCTTCCATCCCTCCGGGGTCGGTGAATTGGTACCAGACTTGTCTGGGAAGGATAGAGCGCTGACTTGTTCATCGGCTGGCCACCGCAAGTCATTGTATGGCCAAATACGCATTCATTTCGCCTCCACGACATCCCGTAGAAGTAGAATGCGCTGGCGCATCCCAGGAGGGATTGAGTAACGCCGTACTTTATCCTTTATCCTAATAAACTATAACTATAACTATAACTATAACTATCACTGCAGGTTTGCGTAGCTTTGCTTCGATAGAAGCATCACAAAAGACGAAATCATAAGCTTTTCATGATTCTCACATTGTTGGAAGAAACTGTGGTATTAGTGGGTTGTATCTAGTCCTTTCAAACGCTTGTTGTAGCGTTTTCATTTCGAACCGTACACTTTTCGAGCCAAAGTAGACGTATCCAAATCGAAATGGACACATTTATGCAGCTGTCGCGTAATATTGGATCTATCCTAGTCGGGAGGGGGCAAGTTTCTGCTTCGAATTGCATTCCATGCCACACAACCATGTCGCCTGAGTTTAAATGAGAGGCCGTCTTGGGGCCGCAGCTGAAGCTCTCGTAGGAACCCAAACAAGGGTTAGAGTCGCATATCACTACAAGCCCCCTCCGATTAGGATAGATCCGCAATTTTTGTACGTAATAGAAACATTACGCCAAGAGTTGATTTTTGCATGTTTTCTTTAGTAAAATGAAATTACGACGCTGTTACAATATGCACAAAGTTCCAATCCTTTGGACTGAAATAGTATTTTTAAGCATACTCTGAAGTATTTACTACGTCTGAAGTCTTTAAAGAAAAGAAGGAGGAAAGAAATAATAAAAGGAAAAGTTTTTAGAGAAAAGGTCCAATTTTTTCTTGCTTTTTTCACACTAGAGTTGAATTCTCTGATACCGTCCTAATGTGGTGGTGGGCCTCCGCTAAGAAAGCGAGCATACCAGGGTCTACACCCTCTTTCTCTTAATTTGTTCCTAACAGGTCTTATCACCGGTGTGACCTTCGCTTCATTTTGATTTTATTTTTTGTTTTTCTTAATTTGTTCATTTGCAGAGCTTTCATCCATATTTTCTGGTGTGATGAGATTTTCGTTTTTATTTATTTTCAAATTTTAAACTCAATATTATAGATTACGATCGTATAAATCATGTCTTTTTTGGTTTTAGTTACAGCTATGATTTTCTTTACGCCGTGTTGCTGGAATAGGCGTGGTCTCCTCTTCCTTGATTTCTTCCTCAGAGGTGAATATAGCGATTTTATGCGGCCACCGATAGGATCTGCTATTGCGCAGAAGCGCTATTAATGGGACAAAAGTTGCCGTTTTGAGAAAAAAGTCCTGATCTGATGAACTCGAGGATTTTATTGGAATCCAAATGCTCTTCAACAGTTGACGATTCCACGACTGGACTACCAGTCTGGGGTCATGCAGGTGATCGGTGGATACCAGACTCCATCACGACAGGTGAACGTCCAGCTGTCAACTAAAAGAAGATCAGCTTCGACTACCCGTAAAATTGAGAGAGCGCGTGAAAAGTTCAAGAAAGCCACCAGCGCCTACCGTGGGGAATGTGCTCAAGATAGCATTTTCCAGTGGCCTGTCCTAGGTGCTTCTGCCAGTTGGATGGTTTTGACGGCCTTGGAACAAACATAGTGAGGTGGAACCGTCTTCTTGTCCGCAATTCGTCGAAGTCGCACATCTCTACAAAAAGATCCGTTTCACTTCAATGTAGGCACCATTCGATACATAGAGGGTTCAGCCTCCACAGGTGTAGGGACGGCCAATCAGAGCACCGGCTGATACACCTATCTAGTCGTTTCACGAGATCCGTTCCGCCATGGATTTCGTGCTGGATTTTCGGTAGTAACTGTATCTCAACCCGACTGGGTAAGACACTATGTTTACCAATCTTTCGAATTAAAAGACCAAAATTAACAAATTTCGAAAAAGTGAATGGTGTTGCGATCGGTGGCTCCGCAGGCTGAGGCGTTCCTCTTTGATTTTGCGGCTT
Organism: Heligmosomoides polygyrus polygyrus; assembly: GCA_947396885.1. Taxonomy (NCBI): domain Eukaryota; kingdom Metazoa; phylum Nematoda; class Chromadorea; order Rhabditida; family Heligmosomidae; genus Heligmosomoides; species Heligmosomoides polygyrus. Next base: position 105,314,838 of record OX377203.1, read on the forward strand.
CACGTCGCTCCAAGGGCACCGGAGGGTTCCCAGATCTTACCTAACCCCACAGGACACCCCACGTATTGCCACAATCGTACGTATTGCCTGCACGTATTCGTGGACCTCCAGTTGTCGCGACAGGCCTCTTCCCTGCGCCTCGCGTCATCGACCTCTCAGCTTCCACTCCACCTCAGGGGACAACCCAATCCCGGGGAAACCCACATGATGACACACGACATATACTCATATAACCATATAACCACTGCCCTTGATATAAAGAGACTCACGCGGTTTCCCCCGAATCGTGATGGCCCGCTTATATATGATGCTGTTTGCATAACCCTTTACATTACAATAACACTGAAACTCTTATTAGGTTTCAGCGGCTGAAGATTACTGCTTATAGCTTGTAACTAGTGGAACCCTCGCTTTTATGAGTGTACTTTGCCTTGCACGGAGATGCACACTGGAGTACCAAAAATACCACAGTGATTCTGAAATTCCCTCCATGCTGGACTAGCCGATCGATTTTCTGTATATTGACCGTCACTTGATGATTCCCGCCTCAAACGATCTACTCAAAAAGAAGTCGATAAAGTCGATCGATAAGGATGAGCCCATCAATACTGCTTAGAACGACAATCCACATATAACCGCGTGTTTGAGCGGTCGTCCATTAACATAAATATGTAAAGCTTCGACTTCATCGATGTAAAGCACTGGACTTATCGGGCAGAAGGAAAGACAGATGCGGGTTAGTTTTTCATACACAAGGGAATGCCTACCGGCCGCGAAATTTCTACTTATGGCTTCGCACCAAAATTCTTGACAAAAGCGAGTCTTCTTTTCTTTATTTCTTCTTTTCTTGTTAGTAAAATTGACGTGAAATATAATGTAAAATTGGATAGCAGGATATGGCAGGTTAGAATCCTAAAAAGATTCATGGAAAAAAGGAACGACAACGTCAGTGATTTGTCTTCTGATTCTGGGCGCTGGCTGCACGAGGCCCGTGGCACGTTGTTCTCAATTCACGTTCGTTGAATGACGTTTGTGGCACGTCTTCTGAATCCACGCCATGACGTCTGTGACACGTCTCCTGAATCTGGACGTCCTCTGAACCAGAAATATGGTATCGAGTGCATGCGACAGCGAGCAACTTTAACTGCGCTACACGCGCCCACCCCAGGATATATGCTCCTACTAATTAGGTGGAGAGGGCACACGATAGCTCCGTCGGAGGAGGCACTGGTTGTCGCGTGCACCATAAATCGAGGTGCTTGGCTGGCGCTCCTCGCCAAGGCCAACCACGCCTTCCATCCCTCCGAGAAATTTGCACTAGACTTGTTTGAGAAGGATAAAGACTGACGGTTGGTGAGCGCAAGTGACTATATGGGTCAAACACGCACTTAATTGCCTCCCCAGTATCCTGTAGAAATAGAATGTGTTGTGCATACTATGGGTCTGTTCATACTTCGCGACAAAAGCGACATGTCGCCCGTGCAAAATATGCATATCGATTAAAACCGAGCGCGCGCCGCCGAAAAGTGTTCATACTCGAGCGCCGGCGCTGTCGCTCCAGTCGCTCTTGTCGCTCTTGTCGCTGCGCTCTCGTCGCTCCCGTCGCCCGTGCAAAACATACGAATCGATTAAAACAGAGCGCGCGCCGCCGAAAAGTGTTCATACTCGAGCGCCGGCGTTGTCGCTCCAGCCGCTCTTGTCGCTGCTGTCGCCTGTTCATTCCTCCGCGCGCTGCACACGCTGCGCACGCCACGCGCGCTGCGCTCTTGTCGCTGCTGTCGCGAAGTATGAACAGGCCCTATGCAGGAATGGAGTGAGCCCGTCCTTTATCTTTTGGTCGCTTTCTTCTTCATAATTTCTGCCTATCACGAATGATATGACGCTCTTAGTGTCCCTCGAGCGAGAACGCCCTTAGCACGACCTCGAGTAATAGATGGGGTGATCCACCCTGGTGTGCAGCGACACGCTTCGCATATATTTTATTTATTTTGTACGTGAACAATCACGCAGGGTTAAAACAAAAACAAACAAACAAAAACGACCATATTACTGAATAGGAAAACACAGATGGTGTTAACTAGTACAAACACGAACAACTCGGTAAGCCATTAAGAAGCTTCTTTGAGATACCGGTCAATAAGCCTTTTGTACTGCTTCAGTGAATTTGGCACAACGATTTTCTTAGAAAACTTTAGGAACTCAGAGCCAGCCCGATGTGTAAAAAATGCCGATCTAACATTAGTTCTAGCTCTTGGTATTTGTATCTTACTTTGACCACCTCTAGTGCTAGAAGGTGATACAGAATAGAAATCGCAGAGGCGAAGGCCCCATATGCCATTCATCAACTTGTAAATTGCAATTAAATCGTAGCGCTTCCTACGACAAGCAAGAGACTGCAAATTGAAGATCTTGTTCCTTACAGTGGCAGGTGGAATGGTGGTATAATCACAACCGTGTACTCTTATCCAGAGCTTTCTTGTGAAACTGTTTTGCACGGACTCTAGCTTAACGATTTCGCGCTTGTATTTAGGACTAAAAACAGTGGTACCATATTCAAGCACAGGTCTGACATATGCTTTGTAGGCTAGCAGCATGTGGAAGACTGAATTTGTTTTTAACGACTTAAATATGCTATGGACAATACTATCCCCTCTCTTTGCTATCAAATCACAATGCTCCTTAAATGACAGTGTTGAGTCTAGAATAAATCCCAGGTCACGTAAAGTAGTTGTGCTCCCAAGCTGAACATCACCAAGATGATAGACCTTCCTGTTGGCTTGCTCACCAAGGTGTAGTACTTGGGATTTTTGCCCAGACAGTGGAAGATTCCACCTTGCTGACCAATCCACAATAGTATTAATTGCAGATTGAAGGGCAACATGGTCGTCTACACCGACGATATTTTTGTAAATTTTTATATCATCCGCAAATACTTTGCAGGAGACGCCATACTGATCGATCAAATAGGGAATCTCAGATGTGTAAATATTGAAAAGAATTGGGGAGAGAACACCTCCTTGAGGGACACCGCTGGTAGCCAGAAGTGGTTCAGAAAATGATTCGTTAACTCTAACTTGAAAAGATCTATTTGTTATAAAGTTTCTTATCCAATTAATTATTCTAGGATGGATACCAATGTTTTCAAGCCGGAAGATAAGCTTGTTCAATGGAACTTTATCAAAAGCCTTCATAAAATCAAAGTAGACAACGTCCACATCAATTCTTTCATCGAGAGCTTGGGTCCATTCATTTAATGTTGACAACATTAATGTCTCAGTAGACCTAGCGGTTCGAAAGCCATGTTGATTTTCTGGAATCAGAGAGTTAGATTCCAGGTAATCAACGAGAGCAGATTTTAGCTTTCTCTCGAATACCCTAGCGAAAACTGAAGTGATGCTTATGGGACGATAGTTACCAACAAAATGGTGCGGCAGTTTCTTTGGGATCGGAGTAATGAAGGCATGTTTCCATCGAGCAGGAACTTCACCTGACATGTAGCTAGCATTAAATATATGCTCTAGTGGATAGGATATGGCAATGGCAATCCTACGGATAAAGTACGACGGTACTTCATCCGGAGTAACAGTATGTGTCGCAGGTAAGCTAGTTAACTCTTTGTAAATTTCTTCTTTGTAAAACCAAATTGAGGTTTCCATAGTGCAAGGAGAGCTCCTTGTGCTAAAGCCGTCATTGTTGACAGGGCAGCGTGAATATGATTTTTGAAAATGCCTAGCTAGCATAGTTGCCTTTGCTAGATCAGTTATTGCTGAGAGACCAGCTTCATCTTTCAATGTTGGTATCCGTTCGGGACGCTTCAACACAGAATTTAATAGCTTATAAAGATTTGTTTTACCTGGACTTTCAAGAATTTTTCGTTCCACATATTTGTGGTACCTGAGCAAGAGTCGATCGAATTTTTGGCTTAGCACTCTAAACCGTTCCAAATCGCTTGAGTTTGAATTTGATTTGTAAGATAACCATGCTATCTGTCTTTTCTCAAAAAGTCGCACTAAATTAGGTGGAAGCTTTCTATAAGACAGCGGTATCTTTTCAGTAGGAACGAACTGCTCGATGCAAAGATGCAGAATATATAAAAAGAATTCATATTTGTCATTCACACAAGGGTATCCCTCGAGAAGTGATCTCCAATTCATAGTCAGCAAGAATTGACAAATCATATCATAATTGGCCTTACTGAAACATTTACGAAATCGGTAGCTTGGTCTACTTACGCAGATATTAATCTCGAAGGAGATGCTTGAGTGGTCACTAGTTCCTATTGGTGGTTGAATTATGATATTTTTGACAAGAGATGGATGGCTAGTAAGAATGAGGTCTAATACGTTGTCATTGCGAGTTGGCTCCAAAACGTTTTGATGGAGTTTTCAGGCATTACACATCTCCACAAAACGTTTTGCAGCCGTACTAGTAATGGAAGGAATGTGCCCAAGCCAATGTAAGTCCGAAAAATTGAAATCACCCAATACGACACACTGTGCATTGCAAGAAGTTAAGTCACTTATCACCTTAATGAGCTGAATCGTAGCGTTCAGAGAAGCATTGGAGCCCTGTAGACAACGATTAGCCTTAAAGTGCCTTGAATTAGTTTCAGATCACAGCAAAGTATTTCAAAGCCATCAGGGAATGATTCACACCATATAGTCTCGAAGGCAATTGGTATCCTGAAGAAAATGAGTACACCACCACCTCTTTTATGATTTCTGTCGCATCTTACGTAGGTAAAGTTATTACATAAATTGCCAAATATTGGAACTGCATCAAGTGACTCATGCAGCCAAGATTCAGTAATAACGACTATATCACAACTCAAACTAGCTATAATAAATTGAAGAGGCAATATGTTCTTTTGAATTGATCTTATATTACAGTAAAGGCATTTAAGGCTGGAGACAGGTATCCGAGGAGTTCTCACTAGTTTACCGCGGGCACATTTGGTTCGGTTGTCTGAGAGTAGCTAACATTTGACACGTCACGAGATATTCGTCGCTCCATCCTGGCTTCCCTATTGCGCTCCCGCTCTTCCTTAGTAAGCGAAGGGCGTATAAACACGCCAGCGCTAGGAAAGGAGCGCAATCTGGAAGCTCTCTTAAGAGTCAAAGAATGATAAAACGTATTGGGTAAGATAACCTTCAAAAGGCGAGGACGGTCAGCCTGAGGTTTACCAAGCCTGTAGACAACCTGGGGAATACATTCGACGTCTAGATGGTTAAGTATGCTCTTAACAGAATCAAGGTCATGGACAGCCCTTTCAGTGGACTTCGAGTCTTTAGACTCCACAATACCAGATATAACAATAGATCTCTTCCTTTCCTTTTCTTCTATAGACGCCATAACATTAGCCGGGTTGTCAGGAAGAGCAAAGCGATTGTCTCTTCGTTGGGCATCAGCCAGAGCGGACTTCAAGGCTGAGTTCTCATTTTGAAGAGACGTTATCTGTTCCTGCAACTCTTGATTCTTGGCCATTATCAGGCAAAGCTGATTCTGGACATGAAACATGTGGCTTATCAGAGTCTTAAGATATGCAGGTGTCTTCTTATCTGCAATCAGCTGTTCCATTGCCGCCGCTACTTCCGTTCCAGAGCCGCACTCGTCGCCGTCAGAGGTAGCACTCTTAACCTTCTTCTGCGTCATGGCCCTCGTTGACGACATCGCACGTGGTAGGTCACCGATTATGGAAAACGGAAATCGATCAGCGCTGATGAATGACAACTGACTGGAGCCGCCTGTACCAGGTTTACCTCACACGGTGGCTCTGCGACAAAAACGAAATTGGAACCCGCCACAAGTTCCTTGACAAGAGACTGAGTTGAAATCCAGAGAAGGCAGATCCAGTGAAGGCAAATAGAAGGTCCGTCGCAACAGCAGATTCGGAGCACGGAACGAACCGACCGCACGATACGGCGACGCCAACAGAATTGACGAATAGAATAGAAGAATATATCGATTTATTGATGGGCTGTGGTCGGAAACGGCGAGCTCCAGAGGTGACGTCGGCGGAGGAAGGTGGACGTTGTCGGTGACGGAGCGGTAGGCGGCGGCGGAGACCCTAGCTGGCCATGCCATGCTGGTCGTGGTTCGTTGGTCGACGGCGTCCTGGAGCGGCGGCCGTCGTGGAGTGGCTGGCATGGTCGGTGTGCTGGGAGCGCTCTTGTCGGCGGCGGCTGCCTTAAACAGTCTCCGTCAGTGCCAATGGCAAGATCGCGGTAGGTCATGGGATTGGGGAGACGGTTCTAGCATTTCCGAACTTTCCAAACCCTTACAGTAACACGTCTTCTGAATCCGGAAGTTCCTTGCACGGTAATGCTGAGGAATGGCAAAGATGTGGCAAAATATTTCCAGTTAGGAATTATACACGTGCCCCCAATGAAACTCGTGCGCCCCAATCGTCATCACTAAAGTACTTCGTTTCACTTCGAACGGACGTAGATCATCTCTCTATTTCTTTGTCGAAAAGTCGCAGTACGCCGTTGTGATGCAGTTCTTTAGTTTTCAAAAAGTTACGTTCACAGTTAACAAAAAGTAGACAAGAGTCAGTAAGAGTTCTTCTTTAGTTCTTTTTAGTCTGGAGAAGTACGTACCAGGCACAAGTTGTCTGCAAGAAGTAGACAAGAGTTAAAGGATAAAAATTAGGAGAAAGGACTGCGTTATTCAATCGCCTTTGGGACGTGCCATGCATTCTACTTCTACGGGACGTCGTGGAGGCGAGTTGAATGCGTATTTGGCCATACAATGACTTGCGGTGGCCAGCCGATGAACAAGTCAGTGCTTTATCCTTCCCAGACATGTTTGGTACCAATTCACTGACCCTGGAGGAATGGAAGGCTTTGTTGGCCTGGTCGGGAAATTCGAACCAGGAACCTGGTATCGGGTGCAGGCGATAGCCGGCGCCTCCTCCGACTGCGCTCCACGCGCCCTAGCCAAGAGTTAGTTTAGAGAAATGTTGCGTATTCATCTGTAACTTAGCGATGTTACAAATCATCATTGCGTATAGCGAATAAAATGCAATAGGATGTAATTATAGCACCAGAACAACAGCTTTAAAATAGTGCGGCACTTAGACCAAAAAGCCCTACATAGCAAGACCCAAACATTGATTAGCTGATCAGTATCGATCGAGTCTAAAGGGTGCGGATTCCTGCAACGATGAGGTAGAGATAGACAGAACCCTGTCGGCAGCAAAGCAGCTGAAGCGGTAGTAAGGTCCTGAATCATTATTGCCGCTGCCGCTTTGGCGGCGCCGCGTCTGCCGCCAAGGCGGCATAGCATCGGCGAGGAGGACCGCGCAAGTTTTACCACCGGCGGCATCCCCTTCGTTTCTGCTTCGTCTATGAAGTTAAAGATGATAAGCCTGCCGCCTTGCAGCAAAGTGTGCAGGCCTGAAGAGAATTTGAAACGGAAAACGTTGTGACATGAAGCATGGTTTCCGGACGTGTGACTGTAACGCTTGACGCAATGGAGGCGTCGCTCCTCAGCTTGATGAGCAGCCGATGGCCTCGAAACTTCAGTTACAAATGATTCAAGTATAGACCAACATGATAGATTTATTCATTTTATGGGTAGTGCGTACGCAGATGTTCTGGACAGACGACGTTTTTCGGCAGCCAGTCTCCATCATTGCATGTGAGCGTGTAATGTTCGACACGTACTGAAATCGGAAACCACATTCATTGCCTGTAGCGTTTTCTCCATTATCCTTACAGATATCGACAGAGCAGAAGCCTTGTGCCTTCTCTCCGGTCTTTAACCACGTCGAGTGCGGGTAGGAATACGATGTTACGCGGGAGAAACCAGCATCCTTCTGCAACTGTTCGGTAGAGCACATCCCTGAAATGCTGTTCTGTGTAACATTGCCGCAACTTCAGTTATTAGAAGCAATGATTTTAAAAATATAAAAAAATGAAAAAATTTAAAAATGTAAAAATATCCGAATCCTGTTAAAAAAGGGCAATAGAAAAGGGCTTCTCAGCTTGGGCCTGTTGAGAAATTGACGTAGTTATTCATGTGTTCTTGTTTCTTTGTAGCGCTTGCGATTGAAGTGATTATCAGGAGGAAAAATCCTTCAGTCAAGAAAAGTGCAGGAAGTATTTGTGAGTCTTTCGCAAATACTCCAATAGTTTCAGTGAGGCTTAGAAAAACTGATTTTGATCGTTTCTATCAAGCCCTTCAGCTTAACTGGTCCCATGCTGAGATCAGCTGAAAGCTCATCCCGGATACGGGTGGGTGCTGATCGGTCCCACGAGGTGTGGATGTTGCGTTCGATCAAACGGCGCCGGTGGTGGTGTAATGGTGTATTCCCGCCCGGTCAGAGGGAGGTGCGGGTTCGAGTCCCGCCTGGCGCTAGAAGTTTTGATAGCAACAAAACATCGTTGTGACAGCTTACAACCTCGATACCAGCCAACTGAGGCTTAAAGAAACTGATTTGAATTGTTTCTAAGGCTCGCTCTGTTTTTACCGAATCATTGAGGCAAAAGAGTGAGGTGCACCCAATGTTCCCAATGCTCTTAGAAGCGTGGTCAGATTGGCGCAGAGGCAGAGTCGTTGCTTCAGGAACACGCTGCCAGAGGTTCGTTTCCTGCAGTCTGCCGCTGTTTTTGGATCTTTGCTCTCCTATCAAGCTTTCATAAAGGGATCTCATCTGCACAATAATATTAGGCTCTCGCAAATTAATCTCCGTAATAAATAAGCATTCTGCCCTAAATCATTCCGCTTCAGGGAAGGCCATGCATACCGTTCGGTAGTTCTTTTTCTGTTCTTTTCAAAACATATGTGCATGTCGCTCTAATTTTTCTGGCCGACTTTTTCCAGGGCTCCGTAAAGTCGTGAACCGACGCGACTATCGAGTCATCATGCTTTATGAATTTAAGTTGAGACATTCTGCGGCAGAGGCATCCCGTAGCCTTAGCAGCGTTTTTGGGATGGACTATTCTTGCGAACGATAAGGCTTTGCTTCGAAAAATTCCCTTCTGGCGATTTTGATTTCGAAGAAAAACCGGGTGACGGGCACAGGTCGTCGCTTATTGATGAAGTTTTGAGTAGAAGCGTCGAAGCCAATCCGGAGACGAATACACGTTCGTTAGCAGAGGACCCTGGCGTACAGCATAGTACGGTGGCGGAACATTTGGCTAGAATCGATGAGGTGAAGAAGATGTCGAAGTGGGTGCCTCAGAGCTCACCGATGAGCAGCGTCTGGCACGTTTCGACACCTGCTCCATCCTGTTCGTTCGCTTTAAAAATGAGCCTTTTGTAAGCTGTATTGTAACTGTGGATGAAAATAGGTCCTTTTCGATAACAGGAAACAGAGATATGTATGTCTGGGTAGATAAGGAGCTCCTCCAACATCCTTTCCTAAACCCGACCGTTCCCCGAAAAAGTTATGCTCATTTTGCGGTGGTGTTGTAAAGGAGTAATCCATTACAGCTTTTGGAACCTGGTCAGGCAGTCACAGCAAAGTCTTACTGCTGTGACTTATGGTTAGACCAAACGAATGAGAAGTTGCAGCATTTGTGGCCGGCAGTGGTGAACGGAGGAGACCCGCTCCTGTTGCAGGACAACGCAAGACCACTCACCACCTCACAAATCACTCTGTGGAAATCGACCCATTTAGGTATCGAAGTTCTCTTTCACCCACCATATTTCACGCCGAAAAGTACCGTCATACCCCCCCCCCCTGATATGAGATTCATCAGTATCAGGTCTGGCGTGCTTTTAACCATTACCGACCGGTAAGCGGTTGATGAATCCGGCCCTGGAGTCGTAGCTTCCCTGGCGGTGGGGTAGTAGTCACTGTAGGGCGGTAGACATAGAGGGCAATTGAGTGCAGGTTGATGAATCTAGCCCTGGAGTCGTATGTTCCTTGGTAGCGGGGTAATGATCGAGGTAGGACTGTAGACATAGAGGAAAATTTAACGCAAGAAATGCCATCTGCGATCCAAAATAATAGTAAAAGGTGCAAAAAAGAGCAGCCGGTCGTCATACTGCACAGTGGAAAAGGATTCAATTTCTGTAGTAGCAGCAACCCTGGTAGTGCGGTAGTAGTAAAAGTATGGTGGTAAAAATAGTGGAGAGTTGCACCACACAGGAGAGCTGGGAAGGAACACTGATGGTGAGGTATGACCACTAGACACGTATTGGGAAGAGACCTCTTTCGAAATCACTCTACGTCGGGCAGTCGATGGCAGTCGATGGTAAACAACAGTATTGGACAACTGTCAAACGTCTTCATGTTGAACAACTGGCGATCGTACTGCAAACTTGGGTGATTAAACCGGCTAGCTAGGCAGTATACGAATTGCGGATGGCTAACATCGGACAAAAACCCTTCCTCTTCTATATATGGGGATACTAATCTCGCCTTTGTTGGCACTTCGTGATTCATTACCAATATCCCAAATGTGAAAAGTAGGGTAAGGGTAAATCTCAAAGGACGATTTTAATCAATCCGTTCGCGAGAACAGCCACTCCAGTTACAATGAATCACGGTTACCGTGTTTAAGAAATCGATATCTATGCCGATCATGGCGACACGTCGCGGGGCGGAGCAACTACAAACTGTGCCTAAGCTCTGCATAAAGTAGTAAAGAGTATAAAAATGGAGCGAACTCACATGGGCAGCGTCCTGGCGTGGGGACCCATTTGCCGCTCACACAAACGCTTGAGGATTCTCTGAAATCCTCATCATGATTATGTATTCGGCGTCGTCCGCACTTAAAACGTTAGGGGAAGTACCCTTCGACGACGGGGCCACTCGAGCAGGAGCGTGTCCATTTGGTCCCATTCCGGTATTTCCCGTGGAGGAGCAAATCATTGGTTACGCTTGGTGTGGTAGGCATAGTATACGCGTCGTTTTCGTAGCCGAGCTTGTCTTTGCCGACCGGATCGCAACCTGAAGCGTAGTTCATTTGGTGGCTGTGCTTTTGGTCCCGCTGAGTATGCCTTGTGTTCAACTACTCAAAGCTTTCTCTACGCAAACCCTCCAAGGCTGGAGCTGTACACGTATTTAAGATTTGAGACTTATTCTGAAGTGCCAGAAAGGGATTTCTCATTGTATAGCAGCGGTTAACAATACGTCACATGAGCAGGTGTGTCGGAGAATGTTTACGGTGTCTGATTGATTATAACTCTCCCCAATTATGTCGCCGATTAAAGCCTATTTTGAAGCAAATAATGGCGAGAACTTTCTGCTATGTTGCACGAAGAGGCTGCGGCAGGAAACCGCGTAGTATGCTCTGGCTTTTTTGACTTTCTTTTTTTGTTTTTTGTTCATCTATCTGTTTTATCTTTTTTATCGAAAAGGGCGTTCGACAAGGCGACACCATCTCGCCAAAGTTGTTCACTGCCGCTTTGCAGTGAGGGATAAAGTCGCTCGACTGGGACGAGAAGGGCATTTGTGCGGATGGAAAGTTCTTTTCGAATCTTCGTTTTGCCGACGACATCGTCATCTTCTCAACGACTACTGCTGTAGCGGAGACGATGCTGTAAGAACTCAACGAAGCAGGGATGAAAATCGAATAAACCGGAAGAAGACATAGTTCTTGAAGAACGCCTGGTGCGAAGGAGACCAGATCAACATTGATGGCTCTCCTTTGACGGAAACAACGTGCACCTGGGCCGTTCCATTAACATGGACAACTATATGAAGGAAGAACTATTAAGAAGGAGGAAGGCTGAGTGGTCGGCCTATGGGTCTCTTAAAGAGGCCACCGACTAACTCTCGGATCCCCATCTACGCGCCCACCTGTTCGATTCGACAGTTCTCCCAGCGATCTGCTACGCCGCCGAAACGTGGGCTGACATGTGTCCACGTCAAAGTCCTTGCGTATTACTCACAAAGCGCTCGAAAGATGTCTTCTCAAACTTAGCCGGTTATCACAACACCGAGCTGGCCTTCACAGCTCCGATTTACGTACGATGTCACGACTAAGAGACCCTACTGAATACGCATCGAAGATGAAGCACCGATGGGCCGGTCATATCATGCGAAGTACGGACGACTGCTGGACAACAAGAACTGCGGAGTGGTTTCCAAGAGGGTGCAAGCGTCCTCGAGGAAGACCTCCAACGAGATGGTCAGATGTGTTCCTCGAAAATATCGAAAGGCAGCATTTGTTGCTAAATTCTAATTCAGAATCGGCTGACGGTCGTAGTCGTCGTTCCAATCGAGCAGTACGAACATCGTGGATGACGACTGCGAGAGAAAGAAACGAATGGCGATTGCGTTGGGGCCCGCACGACCAGTGAGGACGAGCCGTCTAAGTATCTAAGTAAGAATCTGTTTTTTCTTTCCAGATAAATAGGTATGTAGGGAGAAAGCTCCCAACGCAAGAGTGACGAGTAGCGGGGAAGGTACCAGCCAATCAACGCACTGACTCCCGTTGTGGTTTAGTTCACTGCTGTTCTACCCACCTCTGATGGAAGGTAAGATCGCTATGTATTTTCATCTAGCTGTGGCATTTTCTTTTTATTGAAGGAGGATAGCAATGTGGAAGCTTTTGCCCAATATCACACGAAGGAGTTATGCTCGTGGTGCCTCAGTGCTTGGTGAGTACCTCAAACTTGGGTAACTAAACCGTACGCAAAAACTATAGTTGTAATAGATGTAAAAGCTAAGGAAAATACAAAAGCAATGTGCTACTGCGAATAGGCATACTTAACAATGCATAATACGTTTCCGATTACAATGTCCAAAGAGCTGAAGAATCACTATTCTTAAGTCTCCGAATGATTAACCAATGCAATAGAACGAACACAACTCTACCAATATTGTTAGATTTAACACCTACAACTACAGTAAGTAGAGCGACGAGAGTCTCTGGTGGACCTATCACTGCGATTATTCATCTCCAACGCTAACAAAAGAGAAAAACGTTCGAAATTTAAAAACTTGCCGCATCTACTCTGCGAATCGTAGAATGGCTTGAAATTACCGTCCAGGCAAATGTAGGGGTGCTTTTCTAAACATAAATGCCCTTCAATTTCGTGATGTTATACATTGGTAAAGTCTGAATAACAGCACTGAAATCTTGCACTTTCATAATGAATCTTTTCAACTTACAAGGTGATCCCCAAAGTGGCGTAGAGCTTTTGCGGTGAAATTTTCACAGGATGTAGGGCACCGTGTGCGGACTCCAAAACCATAGTTACTTTTCTCGGAATGCTCTTCTGTAGCCGAAAAAAAGCGTGGATGGTGAGCACGAAGTTCATGATGCCCTGCTGCACCCAGCCAACGTGGTCAGTTGAGCAGTGGTAGTGTTGTAGCTCCACAGGAGTACGGTCGTGGGTTCGATTCTCCCTTGTGCTGGTGTTTTTGCATTTTGCGATTTATCGTCAGTGGAACCTTTCTTCTTCATTTCCAACATTTTTCCAACATTTTTGAACAAAAGTAGGTGGTGATCGGGAGGTCGGATGCACCCATTTCGCCCAAACCTTGTGCGCGGGGGTTATTTGGGGTGCTGATCACGAATCTGACATCAATTTTTTACTTCCTTAACCTGGAAGTCAAAAATCTCACCTTTCCACTTCCAAAGAGCTCGATGAACGTGAACGACATTTGTTGACTTGTTTTTGTTCAAAAATGTGTTGGAAATGGAGATCAAGGGTCCCACTGACGATAAATCGCCAAATGCAAAAACACCAGCACAAGGGGAAATCGAACCCACGACCTTGCTTCTGCGAAGCTACAACACCACCACTACGCCAACAGAATCGGGTTGGGTGGCAGCAGGGCTTCATGAAGTTCGCGCTCACGCGCCCACACGCTTTCGTTCGGCCACAGATGAGCATTCGGAAAAAACTAACTATGGTTTCGGACTCCCCACATGGGACTTTACATCCTGTAAAAATTGCATTGCAAAAGCTCACCGCCACTTTGGAGACTCTCCTTGTTAGAGTTGATGCGCACCTGGAAAAACTTTACAAAATCATCAACCTACCACCCCCACACAGCATTTCCACCTTCCGCTCTCTGTTTTTTGCTTCGCTGCTTGGTATTCCATTGACGAGCATACCAGAGTAGCCCAAGTTTCTGTGGAGATCTCCGAATATACAGTCCGCTGAAAGTAGAAAGCCTTTTTACCATATAAATACGTGAACAGCGCGTGGTGCCGTAGTCGTAGGAGGAGCTGGCTGTTGTGAGTACCCGGCTAGAGGATCTCTGTTCGAGTTTGCCGTCCAGGTAGAGCAAGACTTCTATCCCCGGGTTCTATGAGTTGGTACCAGATTTCTCCGTGAAGATGAGTTTTCCATTGGTTGCTCAACGTAAGTCTTCGTCTAGGCCATGTCCTGAACCCCACGACATCCCGAAAAAGAGGAAAGCGTGGCGCATCCAAAGCGGGATTGACTAACGTCGCCCTCTACCCTTCATCGCTAAGTAGTCCAGCTCTTCCCAATTATGACGGTGACTTAAGCCTATTTTAAAGCAAATAAGGACGAGAACTTTCTGCCAAGTTGCACCATGCAACTTGGCAGAAAGTTCTCGTCCTAGGCTGCACCATGCTGCCGTCTAGCGTGCTGTGATGTTTGTTCTTTGTTAGGTTTTATCTACTAATGGGCGCGTGTAGCACAGTCGGAGGAGGCGCCGGCTGTCGCATGCACCCGATACCAGGTTCCTGGTTCGGACTTCCTGCCCATGCCAACCAAGCCTTCCATCCCTCCGGGGTCGGGGAATTGGTACCAGAATTGTCTGGGAAGGATGAAGCTGACTTGTTGATTGGCTGGCCACCGCAAGTCATTGCATGGCCGAGTACGCATTCAAAGCCTCCACGACATCCCGTTGAAGTGGAATGCGTGGCGCATCCCAAAAGGGATTGAATAACGCCGCCCTTTATCCTTTACCATTTATCTACTTATCTGTATCTCTTTGCAGATAAATAGAATAGCCACATAGGGGAAACTCCCAGCGGAGGAGGAAGGAGTAGCGGAGAATGCGGCAGCCAATTAACGCACATACTCCCGTTCTGGATTAGTTCAGTTCTACTTTACGCATCTGTGATGGAGGGCGATGTCGCTATGTCTTTTCTTCTAACTGTAGCATTTCTTTAGTATTGAAATAGGATAGCAAGGTGGAAGCTTTAGTCCAATGTTACGCGTAGAAATTATGCTAATGGTGATTCAGTGTTCGGTAAGTACCTCAAACTTGGGTAACTCAACCGTGTTCTTAAATTATTCTCAGACATTAAACCCAACGAAAATGTGAAAGAAATCTGCCACTGCGAAGTAGGTCAACTTAAATGGCCTTATTACAATATCCAACGAGCTGAAAGATAACTACCCTAGAGCCTGAACAGCAATACCAATGCAATAAAACGATTATGGCTCTACCTGAACCGTTACAAATTAGCGTCTACAACTACAGCAAATAGGGCGACAGTCTCTATAGAACCTATCTTTGCAACTTTTCAACTCCAATGCTACGAGAACAGAAAAACGTTGGAAATGCAAAAACTTGCCGCATCTAGTCTTCCAGTCGTAGAATGGCTTCAAAACACCGTTCAGGCAATAGTAGTGATGCTTTTCTAAATAGAACTGCCTTTTGATTTCGTTGTGATGTCATTAGTAAATAAGTAAAGCCTTGAATAAACGACACTGAAATATTGAACTTGCATAATGAATTTCGTCAACTGGGAGTTGAGCACCTTGAATAACTTTATAAATCATTACCTACTCCCCCACACAGCAGATACACGTTCATCTCTCCGTTTGTTGCTTCGCTACTTGGGTTTCCTTGGACGAGCATGCCAGAGTAGCCCCTCTCTTCCTCGACATTTCCGAATGTACAGTCCGCTTAAAATAGAAAAATGAAAAATAAAGTTTTCTAGATTTTTCACCATATAAATACGTGAACAGCGCGTTGTACCGTAGTCGTGGGAGGCGCCGGCTGTCGTGTGCACCCGATTGGAAGTTCTTGGTTCAAGTATTCCGCCCAGGTCAACCAAGACTTCCATCCCCAGGTTCAATGAGTTGGTACAAGATTTTTCTGGGAAGTTTTCCAACGGTTGCCCATCGCAAGTCTTCGTGTAGGCCATATCTTGAACTCCACGATATCCCAAAGAAGTTGAAAGCGTGGCGCATCCTAAGCGGGATTGATTAAGGTCGCCCTTTACCCTTCATCTCTATCTATGAAAGGGTTTCGACCTCCCATCGAACTTCAAGTTGAGATCAGGATCATTGGAAAGAGCTCGGAAAGCTGATTGCGAATCTGGTTGTCAAAATTGCGAACTGAAACTCCTTAGCGAGTTATCGCCCGCTGAAGTTGTGTGGCCTAACCGCAGGCGGGTCATGCGACACAGCCAGCGAAAGAGTGGTGAGACATCGAGGCTCCGCAAGAATAGTTCGCCAGTTGCGGCGGTGGTGGAGGGGTAGCCCTCCTGCTCGTCAGCTGAGACGTCGTTGGTTCGGCTCGCATTGCTGCTGCGTTTTTTTTTTGCGAACCTAATTTACCTTCGAAATGACCTTTTATTCTGAATTATGATACGTGTCTGATTAAATATCCGCGGAAACTACCATACGCGTTTGTTAAAATGCATGAAGGCGAAAAACTGCCGGGGACATTTTTGTTTACTATTTTGCACAAACAGAGTTCAAGCCATATATTGAAAAGCTAGAGGTGTTCGTAACACGTATTATGTCACGTATTCCTGGAACAAAGCAAAAAAAATAAAAGGATAAAGGACGACGTTACTCAATTCCTTCTGGGATTCGCCAGCGCATTCTATTAGGTTGGCAACTAATTTCGTGGACTCTCAAGAATCTTCAGCAAAAGTATTTATTAACAAATAACTAATGCCAATCTTTAATTGAAATAAGATCCCTCAGAACGCAGAAGTGCTTCCTATATATCAGGTAGCTGGCCTGTCCCACGGCCATAGAATTATTGTGCTTTTAAGGCCAAGAATCTTTGGAGGTGCATTTTGACCCGGTCCGCATTAATAAATCGTCTTCCAACCAAGAAGTACTGCACCGAACTAAAAATGTGGTAGTCACTCGGCGCAAGGTCTGGGCTGTAAGGTGGATGAGTTTGACGCTCCCAGTCAAGGTCTTCTATTTTTTGAGGCGTCCGGTTTACTACGTTCCCTCCGTTTGGTGGTGTCAACAAGGTGTTAACTTCTGGGAGCTCGTCAAGAACGGTTCCAGCATTAATGCTGTAATCTACTGTTCTCAATCTGGCCGCGCGCAGGCTGAACTCCGCTGGAATCGGTTCAGAGAGATTTTCAGGAGCGGAATTATCTATCAGCAAGATAACGCCAGATCACACGTCACGAATCGGGAGCTTCGAAAAATAGAAGACCTTAGCTGGGAGCGTCTAACTCACCCACCTTACAGCACAGGCTGTGCGCCAAATGACTAGCACCTTTATAGCACGCTGCACCACTTCTTGGTTGGAGGACGATTTATTAATGTGAACCATGTCAAAATGCACCTCCAAGGATTCTTGGCTTCAAACGCACAAGAATTCTACAGCTGTGGGATGGACCAGGTAGCTGATAAATGGGAAGCAGTCCCGCGTTCCAACAGATCTTACTTTGGTTGAAAACTGTTATTTGTTATTTGTTTATGAACACTTTTGTTGAAGGCGCTTGAGAGTCCACGAAATTAGTTGCCAACCTAATATTTCTACGGGATGTCGTGGAGGCGAGTTGAATGCGTATTTGGCCATACAATGTCTTACGGTGACCAGCCGATAAACAAGTCAGCGCTCTATCCTTCCCAGACAAGTCTGGTACCAATTCACCGACCCCGGAGAGATGGAAGTCTTGGTTGGCCTAGGCGGGAAATCCGAACCAGGAACCTGGTATCGGGTGCACGCGACAGACGCGCCTCCTCCGACTGCCCTACACGCGCCTCCTCCGACTGCGCTACACGCGCCCAAAGCAAAAAAAAATAAGTGAAGTAAAAAGGTGGGTAGAATGTATGATGATGAAGGACCAAATGTCGTTGATCTACCGCACTATTGATTGATGAGGAGGCCATCTCTTAGCACATTAATGAAATAATCTTTCTGATTTACTGTTGTGGTCATCTTTGCAGGCTGCCAAATCACTGTGCGCAATATTCTGGCCGGGGCTACATCGCTGACTCAACCTCTAGACGTTTTTTTCTTCGGTCCGATGAAAAACGTTATGAAAAGGGTCAGATAGTTTGCCATGGCAGATGTTCAATATGACCCAGAGAGACAACCTACTGAAGGTTCGATCGCAGATTTACCGTATGTTTTGTGCCCAGGTTTTCAAACTTGTTGAAATATTCATAGAATAAGGCAGACTACACTGATGATCACCTAGGTGTGTTTGTCACTCTTGGCGAACTTTTGTTTGATTTTGCTACAATTGACAGTTTTGTTGCCGGTGGTAGAGAGGCTGCACTTATCAGATATGCAGTGTGTGAGCAACATGTCTACTTCACATTTTTTTTTTTTTGCTTTGTTCCACGAATGGCAGGGTTGTTAGAAACACCTCTAGTTGTTCGGTATATGATTTGGACTCTATTTAGCAAAATAGTGAATGAAAATGTCACCATAGCAGTTTTTGCCTTCAAACGTTCTTACAAACGTGTACGGGTAGTTTTCGCGGTTATTTAATCAGACACATGTCGTGATTCAGAAGAAAAGGTCATTTCGAAGATAAGTTATGATTTGCAAAAGAACCCGTAGCAATGAGAACCGAACCATCGATGTCGTTCCTTACAAGCCGGAGCTCTACCCCTGCGCCACCGCAGCAACTGGAAGGCCCTTCTTACAGAGCCCCGATGACTGACGCTCTCGCTGTGCTGCACGGCCAGCCTGTGGTGAGGCCACCCGATTTCGGCAGGCCATAACTCGCTCAGGAATTTCACTTTGCAATTTTGACACCCATATTCGTAGTCAGCATCCCGAGCTGCTTCTAAAGGTGCTGGTCTCAACTTGAGGTTCCATGGGAGGTTGAAACCCTTCCCTAGTAAGTAGAGCAGTTGTGCTCGAGCAATGTGTTCGGACTATTATTCGAGAAATTTTGATCGATTCCTTGTTCAATTCCCCGAAAATCGTAAATTGCTGTTGCTTGAACATTATTCGAATCCAAGCGTTACGACAAAGCATTGATCAAACATTGTACAGAATCATGAAGAGAATAAAGGATAAAGGACGGCGTTACTCAATCCCTTCTGGGATGCGCCAGCGCGTTCTACTTCTACGGGATGTCGTGGAGACGACATGAATGCGTATTTGGCCATACAATGACTTGCGGTGGGCAGCCGATGAACAAGTCAGCGCTCTATCCTTCCCAGACAAGTCTGGTACCAATTCACCGACCCCGGAGGGATGGAAGGCTTGGTTGGCCTGGGCGGGAAATCCGAACCAGGAACCTGGTATCGGGAGCATGGTCGTGGGCGCGTGTAGCGCAGTCGCGCCTCCTCCGACTGCGCTACACGCGCCCATGAAGAGGAACTGGTCAATATTTTAAAAAATCGAGTGATTCGTTCGCTTTATGGTTCGAAATTTCTAAAATCGATTTTGTTTGTTCGCCTGTTCGTTCGAAAAAAATGTCAGAAAGCCCTATGCTACTATGTGAGGCCACAACGCTGTTTCTTCTGTAGGATTCTGCACTCTGATGGCTTACGAGGCATAGCGAGCCTGGGAGACCAATTCGTTGAAGGATGGACAAAAGGTTGTGCTACCACACCGCAGACTTGGGAGAGCCTTCATGGAGAAGTAGATCCAAATGTAGATGAGGTCCCTGCGTACCAACGTCAACAAGCGCTACTGGGCAACACTCTTACCTTAGGGAAAGAGTCAAATCACACGTTCTAGCAATGATTGCAGCTCCAAACCTTTTGCAGGGCTATTTCTGAGCACGACGAGGGTGTTCCAGGCATCCGTTTTGCGTTATCGGCCAGCACCGAACCGCTGCAGGTTTTTGCAGTTTTTGGCCTACCCAGTGATCCACGGGGAATTTGGCAACAACTACGGGTCTCCAAAAAACGGCCTAAAATCATGTGTCGGTCGCTTTGAGAATCTCCACGGTCACTTCGCTGCCCCTCCTCGTTCGTGTTAGAGCTGAGACTGCTCACATTTAGTGACGCCCCCTGAGGCTGCTACAAAAATGGGTAACGAACTTGTGGAGGTGCGAGCAAGTGTGGCAAGCCATTGCACATCCTTTTGTGAGGTATCGTCCACTGGGTTAAAAAGCTCCTATGTGGACGCTCTTTTTCCTGTGCATGGAGTGAATTGAGTGAATGAAAATGCAAGTAATACACTTACGATAGTCAGCGCTGATCACGGCAAAGAGAGCTGAAGCAAGGAAGAGACAATGCATTGCTCTTGAAGGACGTCCAGAAAATGTCTGTCAACTCTTCACTTGCAGTTCTGAAAATTAGAGAGCTATGCGGTTTAGAAACCCTCACCCTTCTGAAACTCATCATCAGCGGCTGCGACGGGACCAAAGCCGTCAAAAAATGGAGCATTTCTTCTAGAAAGGCAGTGGTTTTCAGAAAAAGGCCTCCATCATTGGGGCGTATGCTAGCGAAGTAAGAGGAGGCATTGGCTATCGACTTACCCCGAATCTAGGTTCTTGGTTCGGTTCCCCGACTAGGCCGACCGAGTCGTCCATTCTTCCACGGTCGGTGAATTGGTTCCAGATTTGTTCTCGGAAGAATAAATCTCTGACTTGTCCATCGGCTGGCCAGGTAATTGTATGACCAAACACGCATTCAAACCGCCTCCACGACATCCCGTGGACGTCACTCAATCCCTTCTGGGCGTATCCCAGAAGGGATTGAGTGACGTCGCTCATTAGCCTTTTATTCTTTATTAGTGAAAGTATATCAAAAAACATACAACGTGACCCCAGATCAACACTTTGATCCTCCCCGCCCAAAGTACGCGAAGGGCGTTTGTTCGTAGAAATCGTTACGTAGAAACTATGAAAAAATAATTGCCAACAAAGGATAGAGGACGGCTTCGTTCAGTTTTTGATTAGGATAAGCCACGCATTTTATTTCGACGGGAACACGTGGAGGCAATTTGAATGCGTATTGGACCATACAATGACTTGCGGTGGGCAGCCGACGGACAAAACAGTGCTTTGTCCTTCCCAGAGAAGACTGTTACCGTTTCGCCAACCCAGGAGGGATGAAAGGCTTGGTAGTGACTGTGTGGGCCAAACACGCACTCAAATTGCCTCTACAGTATTATGTAGAAATAGAATGCGTGGCGCATGCTACGCGGGAATAAACTAAGGCCTTCTTTATCCTTCGCTCGCTTTTCCTTCGTAATTTCTGGCTAACACGAACGATATTTTACTTTATTCTTTATTTATTTTATTTATTCTAATTATTTACACATAAATGTGCACAACTCTAAAGTAGAAGAAACTGAAGGACACAGCATGATGAGTAATACAACGTGGTGAAAAAAACAACAACAAAGAAACCTCAGCAAATCCAAGTGCAACATCCTGAAATTATTCTTTCGCTGTCGGTGAATTGGTACCAGATTTGTTCTAGGAAGGACAAAGCACTGACTTGTCTATCGGTTGGCGAACCCAAGTAACTATTAAATGTAGGTCAAACGTGCATTCAAATAGCCTCCTTGATATTGCATAGTACGAGAATGCATGGCGCATGCCAGGCAGGAATGCACGAAAACCGTCTTATATCGTTTGCTCGCTTTTTCCTTATAATTTCCATCTGACACGAACGATATGACGCTCTTTGTGTCCCTCGAGAGAGGATACTCCATTGGAGCACTCTGGCACACGACAGGGACGAATGGGGACGTTACTGGCGCTCGCTCCAGCAACTTGATGACCATCGGGGCGAGAGGACAATTTCTTCCTGTGACTTACGTAATTTTCCAGTTTATTTAGGCACAACACTGCAACAAAAGTCTAGACATAGGCTAACCAGCTTTTGGAATCCCAACCCAACGTTTCGAGTATCTAAGGCAAGGTGAGCAACATAGGGAATAACGAACGGACGCTGTACGCATTGAGATGGGAGCCGCTGGACGTCGAGCGCAGATACAACCGCTTTTATTCGCTACAAGGCGTTGTTAAAGTGCAGCCAATTAGATCCGTTTGTTTTACGATGGCGTGCTCTTCTGGCGGATTTCCAATTTTTGTTCATTGTTAATATTCAGTGGGTCCCGCTCCATGTTGTTAAAGGAATTTCCGCTGTCATTAAAAGCTATTGCCAGACGGTCACAAGCTGTTCAAACAACGCTAATATAGTCTCCATTTGATTGAACTTGAAGCAAATATGCAATTTTCACGTCGAATTCGACGTTCTTCTAAACAAGCGAAACGCTTTTGAAATCAAACCGAACGCCTTCCAAATCAAAACGTACTCCTTTCAGAATAAAATAGAATTTGAATGTTTTCAGTCTGATTTTAAGTGGAAAGAGAGAGAGAGAGAGAGAGAGAGAGAGAGAGAGAGAGAGAGAAGCTGACGTGAGCCCTCTCGCACAAAGACGGGTCTTCTGCTTTAATTCCATATTTATCTATTTATTTATTTATTTATTATTCAAACATTTATTCAGGCAAGCACATGTAAAGTAAACGATGTGAGCTCACCATCGCAAACCAATAACAAGTGACTTGACAAAGGAAACTGTGCATCGAATACGGAAGATAAAACAAGGTTATACGATAAAATGAACTAAAAGATGCCGACAGGAGTAACGAAGAAACTACTAATAAAGACACACGAAGCATCCGGTCATCGACTTGCCAGAGACCGAAAAACTTTTTACTTTTTTATGACCTGATCAACTGTAACGTTCGAAGGATTGAGCTACAATTTTTTGAACCCCGCAAGGTTAGCCGGAATTCGGAACCGTTTGCTTAACTTACCGTACTCGGCGCCCGCTCGAGACAAACGAAGAAGTTGGCCCTACTGAGGTTCTAGCCGTGGGATAATGTAGCTTGATAGCAGCGCCCCTTGTAATCGAGCTCTTGGCTGTGAAGAAACTACCTCCGCAAAGGAATTATGAATGTAAATACGGAAGAAGAGGAGAAGGTCGAACTTTTCCTACGTGAAAAAAGGGACGACAAAGCGCGGCGCCTTGCGACGCTCAGTGCTACCCTGAATTTACCGGTAATTAGATTTTCTAGACCTGAAAAAGTTTCCTCGTGAACATCAGAATACTAAAGAACAAAATCGAACAGGAAATGATACCCTGCGCGGGAGACTCAAAAAATGAGCCCGTGGTTATGAACCAAGTTTCATTACATCATTTGGTCCGCCACCGTGTGTGAATCAAAGATCACATTTACGATATGATCCCAAAATATAGTAAATTGTTAAAAAAAAATCCAAATTCACCGTTTGTTGCAAATCGTAATTTCGCATACCCTTGCTTGGCACTACGGCTATATGCGTACGCAAATAGGTACATTTAGCGTACCAGAGGTGAACATTTAGCGGTTAACGACTTAGCGACTCAAACGGACTAACAGCATTTTCCGTTAAGATCTGTTTTATTTATTGCCTCACATACATTCGCGTGTATTGCGGCATTCTTTTCTCAGTTATTCACATCGATTGTAAGCTCACTTAAGGTTAGTCTTTCGCAGCGTTATATCTTTTACATTTCCTGCTTTTATTACAGGTTCAGTGGCTTAGCAAAAACGTGTAGCGCCCTTAACTCTGGATTCTCCTTTCATGATGTTATCAGAGAGCCCTTTGTGAAATTGTGATCCCTGGGAGGCGTCAACTAGACCGTTGAGAGACAAAAGCTAACTGAGGACCTTAGTTCAGACCAGGGGTGCACACAAATTTCTGTGCGTTAAAATTTTTTAACGAAATTTTTTAACGGAAAATTTTCGTTAAATTTCCGGTAAATCGTTAAATTTCGTTAAAAAGTACAATTAGCTGCAAACCGTTCTTTTAAGTGAAAAAAATCAAGGAAAACCTTATACGTTTAAACTTGATAAGGTCAACACCTGAAGTTCAAGGGATGGAGTGTAACTTTGCAATATACAAAAAACAGTTCATCATCATCAAGCACAGAAAAATAAATAAGCCTTCAGTAACAAATTATCTACAGGGTGTGGAATAAGAGAGGTATGGAATTACCATGCAAGATGCTCACCGACAAGGCATCTTAATGTGTGCGATCAGGCAAAACCCGGAGTTCCCCTTTCTTAGTTTTTTTTTGCGAAACCGTTTCGAGTGACTGTTCTACGAGCATATACAGTCTCGATGCCGGCATCAGAAATGATTTAATAAAGATACAGTTAAAAGCCTATCAGTGGAATGTGGACACGTTGTCGAACGCACGATTTTCTAGTGCCCGGTGTGTGGGACCAATCCATTTTTTTGCAACGTCGAGACCGTGACGCGACATCGTGTCACACGGCCCTACACTGCCGAAAAGGTGTGCTGCGTCGCCAACGTGTTAACGTTTGGAAAAAGCAGCTTCCCTAATTTTTTTATTAGCGTTTTCTAAAATTGTTTAAAATATGTCCAGCGAGCGAAAACATTGTTTCCGTCAGGACTGTTCCACGTGGCGGGCAAAATTATTCTGTGATAAGCAATGCCAGATGAGGATAGGCATATCTTATGAGGAGGTTAGACCAGTATCTTTGTGGATTCGTTGGTGTTCTTGTGGGCTCGGCGAAGAAACTTCTAGGTCCAAAATGCATCAAAGGTTAGAAGGATAAAGGCGGCATTACTCAATCACTATCCCAGCCACGCATTCTACTTTTACGGGATGTGGAGGCGGGTTGAATGCGTATTTGGGCATACAATGACTTGCGGTGGCGAGCCGATGAACAAGAGACAAGTCTGGTACCAATTAATCCTGGAGGGATGGAAGGCTTGGTTGGCCTGGGTGGGAAATCCTAACCAGAAACCTGGTATCGGGGCACGCGACAGCCGGCATTTCCTCCAACTGCGCTACTCGTGCACCCGAAATGCATCTAATTTTTTTAATTCAAAACACATTCATGAAAACATTAAAATATTCTTGCTGATCTCAATAGTTCTTTAAGGAACAGTCCTAATAGGGAGGATGAGACCTGCAACATTAGTGAAGACTAAGACCAAATGGTATAAACTCACTGAGTAAAAAGTCCGTTAAAAATTCCGTTAAATTCCTAAAAATTTCCGTTAAGTCGTTAAGCCAAATTTTAACGAAAAATGCCGTTAATTCGTTAAATCCGTTAAATCGTTAACCGTTAAATGTGCACCCCTGGTTCAGACGACATTCCTTAGTGTAGATCAGCGCCTATCGGAGAGCTAAGGTCGTGACCTCCGAATCTTCTCCCAGAGTCTAGTAAACTGAGACTGACGTAATTTTCATAGAGTTGCTCAATAATCATTTCCAATTTATTTATTCCCATCAAAATTTACACCTTAAACCCCTATGGAGAAAGCGGCGCTTATAATTCTAGATATTCATTAGGCTTGTCGCGAGCGCGATCGCTCCTCGGTCCGTGGCCGGCCCGGGCGCGCCGTTTCCCACGGTAGCTTGCCGATGAGGCAACTTCGATCGGCCTGGGAGCATGGGAAAGTTGGTGACGTGGCACCATCGATCGGCGCGCGCCGCCTCCTCTTGCCCGGCGCGCGGCCATTCGACGTCCCTGCGCTCCCGCGACGAGGTCTGCCGACCTCTCGCCTGCTCCTATTCCGGATGGCTACCGCGGGGCCTCGTCCCTGCAATTCTTGCTGCTGACACTGCGGACGGAGGCGCCAGGAGAGGGCCGCGGGGTCTGGTGAGCCTCACGCTCACCCCCGCGGCTCCTGGAGAATTCACTACGACGGCCATGGAGGACGCCTGACTATTTGTTATTCCTTTCGTCATACTGTTCGATGTCTACTGGCTGCGAAGGCAATAAACCTTACGGACGATACGGTGTGCCGTGTGGAGAAACCGGGTGAGTCCCTTCATATAGGGCATTGTGTGTAGGTGCATTGCCGTGGTCTTGTGGGTTCCCTTGGGTCCGGGTTGCCCCCCTGCGGCGGAGTGGGAACTGAGGAGCCGGGTGGCTCGAGGTCAGGAGAGGAGGCCAGTCGCGACAGCTGGAGAGTGACCAATACGTTTGGGCAATACGTACGACTGAGGCAATACGAGGGAGACCTGTGGGGTTAGGTAAGATCTGGGACCCTCCGGTGCCCTTGGAGCGACACGGAGCCGCAAAGGCAACAAGAGGAATACCTCAGCCTGCGGGGCCACCGATCGCAACAAGGCTAACCAGAAGGAGATAAAGAAAAGAAGAGGGAGAGAGAATAATGAGAAAACAAGGCGGCATGAATGAAACAATGCGAGTATAGAGGAGAAAGAATTGGAGAGCAACGGCGTAGGAGAGGAGGAGGTAGAAGAAGTGGCGGCAGAGGTCGGGAGCTTCGCTCCGCTCTGGCTTCCGAGAGGAGAGTTCTTGTATTCTGATTTTCTCATATGTCGGCGGTCCACGGTGTCGATTGTCACCTGTCCTCCATTCATTTTGACGATTCCCAGCAGTATGGAGTGTTATTCCATGGCAGTTGTGATCCTTCGGCAGACTTAATAGGTTTTCCGTGTTGTGAGAGGTCAGCGTTTGTATCGCTAGCACGATGAATAGGTGTTTACGTCCATATCAGGATATTACTTCGTCCTTTTCTCGATATTTCTGTGTATCTCCATCGTTCCCGTTGGATACGTCTACCTAGTACTTACAAATGGAATACACATTGCTACTATTTGAGGGTGGGAATTCTTGCAGTGCTAGTCATCTTTGTTGTCCAGAAATAACGCCGGTAACGGCTGTTGTTTGTGTCCTATCTCACACTGTTGGTTCGGATTTGCCGCCTCGGCCAACTAAGTCTCTCATTCTGCCAAATTCTAATTGGCCTCCACACATCTTGTGGAAGTAAATCCTTGGTGCATCCCGCAAAGGGATTGATTAATGCCTATCATTTCACCCTTTACTTCGCATAATCGTTACTTTGACTTTTTCTACCAAAGTACCACATAGCGACGCTGGAACTGACTTCTGTTCCTTTCAGATGAAGCGCGTATCTTGAGCCTAGCTTAAATGAGACAAAAAGTTTGCTTCTTATACCACATCAAGTAGAAGGGTGGGCTGCGCCAAGTATTCAGATTGCCTCCACGGTATTCCTTACAATAGAGGTCAACGAGCGTCCCGTGGCAATTTAAAAGTGACTTATTAAGGGTTGTAGGGGACTGCAAGAGAAGCACCGTAGTGATTTTCAAATTTTCTGCGGACACTTGGGTAGGTCAAAAATTACAAAAAATCGTATCACTTCAGTGCGGGCCGATAAAGCCAAACTGACATTTGGAACTGCCACGTCGTGGTTAGAATCTAACTCGCAAAAGGTTTGGGGCTGGAACAGTAGCGAAATTACAGCGATTTCACAATTTGTTTGTTAGCTATACAGCAACCGAAGTGGAACATTGAGGTGCGGCGCTCACGATCATAGGCGCGGCGACTGGATGGCCGAGTGGATACGGTGGCGGATTTTCAGGGAAGGAGCCAGGGGTTTGGGTCCGGAGGGTGTGTTTCCAGCATTGCTGGGCTTGCTAAATCTAACATTTGTCAATGTAAAGTGTTTTTTGACTACGGTATTGTACCATACCGACATTTGTAACCTTATTTTAACCTGGGTGATACGATATAAAAACAAAGAAATAAAGCGATAGCGTTCATAATACATAGTTCGATTAGCCGTTGAGGACAGCAAGCGGCTTTTCTTTGCTTTAAAGATAGATAAAATTCTTTGTCTTGACCGTCTTCGGTAGGCATTGATGGTGGATCGTCAGGACGACTGTACTTCACGACTCTAAAAATCGAGGAAAAAATGAAAAAAATTGAATAAAAAAATTTGTTTTTATATTTATTTATTTATTTATTGTTTTTAACTTTATTTTTATTTATTATATTTTTATTTATTTATTTATTATTTATATTTATAATTTTAATTAAATAAATAATTAATTATATTTATGATTGATTTTTTTCACCCCTCTTCGACTTCTGGAGAGAAAGTGGAACAGTACCAATCTGTCTTCTTCATGCTCAACCAACCATATTGCTAGTGATCTCACGGCCGTCACATACAGCAACCTCCTCACTATTACAAGAAGGCGTAATACTACCCACATCGTCGTCATCCTCCGACGACCAGTCTAGTTGCGCTTCGTCCAAGTCAAGGTAATATCATAAATGGGAGAACATGCAACTTTTCTTACAAACTACAAATAGTTAACATTCTTTGTCTTGACCGTCTTCGTAAGGCCGCGTTTATACTTTGTCGCGGCGCGACGCGACGCCACGTATAGTGGCCATATTGATTGTGCGACGCGATCGATCAATTTGGCCTCATTGCGTGGCCATCGCGTCGCGCCGCGACGAAGTATAAACGGGGCCTTAGGCATTGACGGTGAGTCTGTACTCTACTTCATGACACCAAAAGTCGAGGAGAGACGGAAAAATGATAAAAAAGATTTTTCTTAATTTTTGTTTGAAGGTGATGATGAAGGATGAAGGACGGCGTTATTCAATCCCTTTTGGGATGCGCCACGCATTCTACTTCTACGGGATTTCGTGGAGGCGAGTTGAATGCGTATTTGGCCATACAATGACTTGCGGTGGCCACCCGATGAACAAGTCAGCGCTTTATTCTTCCCAGACAAGTCTGGTACCAATTCACCGACCCCGGAGGGATGGATGGTTGGCCTGGGCGGGAAATCCGAACCAGAAACCTGGTATCGGGTGCACGCGACGGTCGGCGCCTCCTCCGACTGCGCTGCACCCGCCCGTTTTTATTTATTATGTATTAATTATTTATTATTTATATTTATGTTTTTAATTAATTAAATAATGTATATATTTATCGATTGCTGTGGTCATCCTCGGCACACTAGACAATACCTCTTTCTAGAGTTGATATCAATTGTATAATTCAATATTTTCTCCGTGTCGAGTCATTGGTCGTTTTGCTAACTGCCTTCCTCCTGCTCCTATTCGTAGGGAGATCGCCGTAGCAGATTCCTTTCGGGGCATCATTCAAAATGCTATGTATGGGGTGATATTGATTGTGCTGATGAGGAGGAAACACTCCAGGCCGTTTTTTTTTTGTTTGATGTTTATTCTATTGACGTTCTCTCGTTCATGATGTTAGCTTGACTTGAACAAAGCGCAGGATGTAGACTGCCCGTAGTATTACGTCTTCATGTAACAGTGACGAGGTTGCTGTATGTGATGGCCGTGAGATCACTAGCAATATACAGAGATCGAAGAAAGGTCGAAAACATTAATATGTTAATTAATTAATTAAAAATATAAATGTAAATAAGCAAGTGCTCGTCACGACTATCGGCGTGCCTCGCACTTGCGCGCTTCGTGCAATGTTGCAGTATCATTAAGCTAAGGACAATCACATCAAGCCAGCTGCTCTACTTGTACAGCTTTTTTCCCTACCTAGGAGTACAAAAGGCTCGCAGTACGTACAGTGTATAGTATGATAGGGCGATCTATAGTTCCTCACTACTGGTCCTCCCTTAGTGAAACGGTCTCCCATTACTGCTACTGGTCCCCCTCAATGATCCACCCTAAGCGGACACGTCTTCGGCACACCTTCTGAATCCCCATGCACATTGAACGACGTCTTCGGCATGTCTACCTGATCTCAAACACGTTGAGCGACGTATTCCGCACGTCTTCCGAATCCCCTTTCACGTAGAAGACGTCTGGGTATTTTCCGCTATTTTCGCGCCACGTAATTCGATCAGTATCGATTGACGGTGATTGAGACTGCAAAAACGAACTTCAGATTGTGTTCAGCGACCTGGATTGCCTTAGTTCCCAGGCAGGGAGAAAACGTCTGGTTATTTTTCGCCATTTTCTTGTCGTAATTTTCCCCCCATTTTCTCCCTATTTTTCTCCCCAATTTTCCCCCATTTTATAATTTCTGCAGCGGCGTCGATCAGTAGTATGACACGTCGCTTAGCGCGTTATTATAGAGCATGGTAATAATAAATAATATAAAATAAAATTGAAAACAATAAATGAATGAATAAATGAATAAATGTAAAAACGAATCTTTTTTATACAATTTTTTCATTTTCTCCTCAATCTTTGGAGTCGTAAAGTTCAACCGTGCTGACAGTCCCACCGTTGTTGTTTTGTTGTTGCCGAAATTGACAGCCCTTGAAAAATTGAAAAAAATTAAAAACTTGCGCTCCATTGCGAAGGGCGGTGGCGGACGAGTTGTCGGTCGCAAGCCATCGAAAACCGTTGCGTGCTCACAATTCCTCTAATTTGAGGTTTCTTTTTGAGAAGTGGTTGGCACCGCTCGATTCGTCTTTTCGAGATCTACACAAACTTGTATACAACTTCGCCAGTCCACTGCGTTTTTGCAGTGGGTGGTCAAAAATGACTTGAGCAGACTTTTTGCGATTGGAGAAGCTTATATTCCAGGACTTGCATGTTCTCAGAGTACTCAAACATGGCGTAAAGTGCTATATCATGACAGGATCGAACCTTTCAATCGAGTGGGCGGCACGACAGCTTGTAGAGTGAGCGTTAGGGTTGTTTTACAGAAATTCCCAACCACCTCAGGAATTGCTGTATTCTGTCTCGGCAAAACTTTGGAGTGCGCTATGCACAGCGTATATAGGACCGAACCTATCAATCGACTGGGCGCGACAGCTCGCAAATTGCACCGGGGGCTTGTTCTGAGCGCAGTATGTCCGTCGAGCTGCAACTTGTGGATTTTGTAAGCAATAGAAAGCTCAATTGGTTCGCTGAAACACAGCAACGTAGCTTATGATTGGGCAAAGTTACAGCGGTGGGAAAATGCAGGTAAACCTTGTGTGACACGATTTTTTCCGAATTCAGTCGACCACTGTAGGAACAGGCGATCAGCTAGCGGCCTGCGAGTGCGTAGGCTAGCAAATCAGGTAAGGTACTTTACAATGAAATGCCCATAACTCTCCAGCTGCCTAACCTGCCTTAGTCCCAGCTGCCATTTTAGAGTTGCGGAGAGTAGCGGTGAAGTCTCTTCCGCCATTACTCGCCCAAATTTGAGTTTTTGACGCAAGTGGTACCCTTCTGTTCAGCTCGAAAAGCTCCATCCAACGGTTTCTATCTTGGCCAATTCCGGGAAAATTGATTTTTTGACGAAAACCAGGTTAAAGTACGTAACTTTCACCAGTCGCTTTATATGCATTATTATTATATGGTTTTTAAAATTATTGTTCAACAAGTAAAAGTACCAAAGGCTCCTATCAAGTCATGTAATCAAATATCCAAACAATTACGGGAGCACTCAAAGCACCGAAACAGCTGAAACTTTCGGCACGACCTAGCATGTGTTAGCCACTGTATGTTGAACAGAGTGGCTTTGTTTGATTGGGGCTACACGAGCGCTTAAATTGAAAAGCTTTGCTGTCCAAATACTGTATTCCATCACACAGACACAGTGCCTGCTTTTCACGGCGCATAAAAGCAGGAGGCGGAACAGTGTTCCACAGTGTTCAGACTGCCTCCTTCTGGATGGTGATCATGCTTTCCCATCAAGCTGCTCGTGCGTTTGCCACCAGCGTCCCCCGTCGCGTACCAGAGTGCTCCAACGGATCCTCTTTGCTCGAGAGACATGCCATGTTTGTTCAGGGCTTTCAGGAAGAGTCCGACCAAGGCATTGGTGGGCGTCCTGGTGTTCTCTTGACATTCGGCGGAATCCAGTCAGTGACGGCTCTCGTCCAGCGGATTGCCTGCGAAACGGATTGCGTGGCAGGCCCACCTAATTTTCGACAACTTGGCCCACGCGACAGCGTCTCTGATCTTCGAACGTCGGCGAAGCTCGCAACTCCGAGGACTTCTCTCACTTGCGTGAGTCGTGTCACTCCGAGCATCGTCCTCTCGATTCCACGCTGCGCGACGCTGATCGCGTGTTCATCCTGCTTTCGTATGGCCCAGGTCCCTGAGGCGCATGCTAGGGCAGGAAGAATGGTGGAGTCTAGAGGTGGGCACGGAGTCCGAGTTCTTCGTTCTTCGCAACTTCTTCGACGCTCTCAAAATCTTCCCAAGCCGCTCTTTTCCTCCTGCTCAGCTCTGGCTCTAGGTCGTTGACCATGTTGACTTCGCGACCCAGGTACACGTAGATGGAGCATTCGGAGATGTTCACTCCGTTGAGCGACTATGGGGCATCAGAAACTCACGCGTTCCTCAAGAACATCGTCTTCGAAAGGTTCACCTGCAGTTCAACACTTCTACATGTAGATCGAAGTCTGTGTTCGCTCCATTTGGCTGCTATCCCTCTCTTCTGACTAGAATAGGTCGCTGTAGCCACCCACATGTAATTCAATGATGATCCACTAGAGTGATGTTTGTTGCTCATTGAACACCGTGCTTCTTTACTTTTCTGTTCTGCTGAAGAAATTATTGAGAATCTTCGCTTTTTCAGATGTGGATGTACCTACTGCTCACCATATTTGGCTTCCTAACAAGCGCCAATGCTGAATTAGGCAAGCGATTCGAGATTTTAAAACACAGTTTGGAACAAATGAGAAAGGTCTGCACTGGTTCATCAGTTCGGTGCGGTGGCGCGATACAGTATTGAGCCAATTCTGACAGCCCAGGTTCTACTTGGAGTTTGATTACTTCGACCCTTGCTACTTTTGTATGAAAGCGAAACAAGAAGAAAGGGTCCACTTCATCTAGAAGGGAAAGTACAAACTAGACATGGGATCCATGCACATGCATTTTCGGATATCCGGCCGGATTTATCCGGTTTCGGATTATCAGAAATCCGGCTCGGTCGGAAATTGCCCTCATCTGAATCATCCGAAGATCCGGGGTTCTGAAAAACGCAATGATTCGGATAAAATCGGATAAAAATCGGATAACAGGAGGTCAGCGCGCCATGCTGGCAAACTCTGCGCCACTGATAACCTGACTTTTTCGGGCAAATTTGCAATCATTTGGCGGGAATTCTCTCACAAGGGAAGGGTCTGATAGCGTATATCTGGATGAGGAGAGGGAGTCATTCTATTAAATAGGAATAATCGCCACCTCTCAATAAGCATAAAATGTGTTTCATTTTTGCCAGGTCGTTAAACCCCAGGAGTGGGGGTTCTTGAAGTCACAACTGAACGGCGCATCACGAATTTGGGTTCTTGTACCGCGCTTCGACCGCGATGCCTCTGCCGGCAAGCAGCTCGTAGCGCAATGGGTAGTGGCGATGCTTCATGGGAGGAACGTCGGGGTTCGATCCTCATGCGCTGCTGCATTCCTGCTTTTTAAATGATTGGTTGAGATTTGAGGGATTCTGACGTCTATACCATTTTCAGATGTTTTCTGCGCACTTTCCAGTTGCATGCTGTGGTACTCAACAGGATGATGCATAAATATTTGACACCAATGATACACAGGCACAACATGCATAAAGCAGCACTGGACACAATGGGCAGGGTATAAATGCTGCACGCTCCTCTCAGTCTGTTTCCATACATCGGCCAATGACCTCGGGTAAAACCATCCTGCTCGGATTTTCAAAAGAGACCATGATGTGAGGTCACATGAGGTTAAAACGAGAAAGTCTGTGAATCCCGAAATTTGACCTAAACGGCATTAATACACTCTTTCCCTCATCTTTGCCTGTCATCTGGAAATCAGAGGTCTGCTGGAGGTTCTCTAAAACCTAACATCAACAAAGTCGCCGATACTCGAGTGGTGATCCACTTGCTCACGCTGAAGTGTGGTCCACCTTTAGATAAGCAGCCTTCATGGGAATGAGACGAACCTGATCGAACGGATGGCTAGCATACCCAAGGACTTCGAAGCACGTCAACTTGAAGTTAACGAAGACAAACGGCTGGAAGTGGTGAAAAACCAGAAGAAGGTTGTGATCAGCAAAATGAACTGATAGACGTGGAAAGGCTGGCAAGCAGTGAGCATATGATAACGTTTTCGGCTGAAACTCTTGTTTCAGAGAAAAGGGAACGTCTTCAAGTGGATTTCGCCTATGGAGCCAATCTCATTTGTCCATATATGGAAGCAAACTGTGAGGAGCCAGCAGCCTTTATGCGCTGCTCGTATTGTGACCAGTGCTTATGTTCCATGCACTTTGTGTCTGTGTATCACTGATGTTAAACGTTCATACATCGATATGTTGAACAACATTCCAATTGAGTTTTGGTTAAAAAACCGGTCAGTAATAAATAAGTGGCAACAAAGTTGCTCTCACGGCATACATCTGGAAACACTGCACAGCAAACATCTAAAATGGTGCAGATGTCAGAATCGCTCAAATCAAACAATAAGTTGAAATGCAAAGATGCAGCAGCGCAGAAAAGTCGCACCCTCTACCTTCCTCTCATGGAGCAACGTCGCTATCCACTGCGCTACGAGCCGCTTCCCGCCGGCGGCATTGCGGGCGTAAAGAGTCCCGAACTCGTGAGGCGCTAATTCCACTGCAACTTCAAAGATCTTCTACTCCTCGGGCTTATCGATTTGGCAAAAAAGAAACACATTTTTATACTAATTGGGGAGTGACGATCATTCCTATATATATGGTGGGATGACTCGCTCTCCGTTCAGACATACGCTTCAGACACTTCCCTTTTCAGAGCATGAGAAATTTCTTGCGGGGCGTTTCGGAATCGTTTCATTATTGTCCTTTATAAGACATCGCTGTGCATTACCAACTCAGTATTGATTTGGTATTGGCTCTTTGGGGTCCTAAAGCTGTTTTTTGTTTGTTCTGGAAGCGCAACATAGCTCTGCGGAGGGCTCCCCTCGTAAGGCAGCTAAATACGACATCTTTTACGTAGCGCTGGTGTGTTCCACTCCATTGGTGAAATAAGCTAGGCCAGATATAATGTAACTGGGCATTCACGTGCCTTGCTACCAGGGCATTTAAACACTTAATTCAAGGTGAGGCGCTCCAAGCTGCTTTGCGCGCTCGTGACTTCAATTGGTCAAGGAAATAAACGCATAGTTACTGATGTGTTCCGTTATTAACAGGTTGTGTGCCCCTATTATATCACTTATCCGGTTGTATCCGAATCGGATATCCGAAATCTGGCTCGGCCGAAAATGGCGTTATCTGAATCATCCGGAGATCCGGGGTTTCTAAAATTGCATTCATCTGAAACATCCGAAGATCCGGGGTTTTCGAAATTGCTCTCATCTGAATCATCCAAAGATCCGGGGTTTGAAAAAATAACCTATCCGAATCATCCGATTATCCGGAAAATCGGTGTCGGATCTAATGTCTAGTACAAACGGAAATGGTCTCTGTGTATCTGGAGTATTGGCAATGTCTTCAACAGCTAAACAACACCTAAACGACGTAAAATGCGAAAAGCAAGTGGAGTTCTTAGAACAACCACGTCTAGTAATTTCGTTATGCTAGTCCTCTTTGTGGAGCCGGAACCACATGAAATTCAAGAAAGATCAAAATGGGAACATGGGTTTCGCCGAGGAGAGTCCACTGCACCCAAATGGTGGCGGCGCTCAATGACTAGACCGAGGCACTGGAAAGGAATCAAGTGGTGGATGTGGTGTACTTTGATTTTCAGAAGGCATTTGATAAGGTACCGCATGTGAAGTTAATTGAACAGCTGGCCTTGGTCGGTTTGCATCCAAAAATCGTCCTTTGGATTAAAGACTTGTTCAAATCAGTTTCTTTAAGCTTCAATTGGCTGGTATCGAGGTTGTAAGCTGTCACAACGATGTTTTGTTGCGATCAAAACTTCTAGCGTCGGGCGGGACTCGAACCCGCACCTCCCTCTGACCGGGCGGGAATGCTCTACGCCTTTACACCACCGGCGCCGTTTGATCGAACGCAACATCCAC
Source organism: Heligmosomoides polygyrus polygyrus (assembly GCA_947396885.1). NCBI lineage: Eukaryota > Metazoa > Nematoda > Chromadorea > Rhabditida > Heligmosomidae > Heligmosomoides > Heligmosomoides polygyrus. The sequence continues at coordinate 105,350,627 of OX377203.1, forward strand.
ACCTCGTGGGACCGATCAGCATCCACCCGTATCCGGGATGAGCTGGCCGTTGATATCAGCATAGATCCAGTCAAGCTGATGGTCTTGATAGAAAGACTTTTTAGCTAATAGAACTAAAACAAGATGCGTTGTTGAAAGCATATAAGACCTATGTCAGACCAATAGTTGAAAGTGCGACAACAGTGTTTGCTCCGCATAAGAAGAAATACAGTGTGCAAATTGAGAAGGTGCAAAATAACTTTACTAGGAAACCTCTGCTTCGTACAGATAGTTTTTTTTATATTCTATAGTGCTAGAGCACAAATAAGAAATAAATGTCTTCGTCTGAATACATTGCAGTCTCGACGTAGGCTCAGGGACGTGTCTGTCGTGTTCAAAATGCTCGCAGGGATCGTAGACATTGACAATTCTTTTCTTTTCATTAAAAACTCATTAAAAATTCATTAAAAATTCTTTTCATCACTTTCCTCGAAAACTAGAGGTAGTTCGAAGGAAATTTCATGCGAAATACCTAGGACCAACCTTAGATTGAACTACTTTACGTGCAGAGCGTTGTCCTCTTATCTTACACTTAGGCATGACGTTCCGCTTACCGCTAGCTCTTTCCGGTTATTTAATCGTGTTGCAGAAATCAAATTTCTTGAACATTAGGGTATTGTGTTAAATTGTCGTTTTTATCTATGTTGTTTTCTTTTTTTAACGTATGTCTTAAACGTGCGTAATAAACTATAAACTATAAACTAAAACTTTCATGGTCAATCTTATGGGGGAGCTCTCTCTTCCTGGCTCAAGGACGTTACTCCTAAGGCCTCTGTTATACTCCCGCGGGAGCTTCTGCGGATGGGCGGAAATCGCGTCGGGACCCCGCGCCGGGCCACTCGCCACGCCCGCCGTCCGCGGATCGCCGCCGACAGACGATGAGAGGGGTGTTATACTTCCCGCCGGCAGGAGGGCAGCCGTCCGCGGTGCACTGCACCGCGGAAGGCTGTCGCCCCGCGGAGTTCGGCGCGGGAAACGCGCTCCGATGCGACGCTAGCCGCTCCGGGACGACGACGACCGTCCGCGGTGCACCGTCCGTCCGCGGGAGTATAACAGAGGCCTAAGCGACGTCGCGGCGAACAAACGCGGGTGTGCGCTCGATGACGCATGATTCGTCGCGGAGCACGAAATTTTGCCAGTGTTCAAGCTTCTCAACTAGAAACGAAATGCCGAGGGGATGTGACACGATACAGAACCTGTGAAAAAGACTCCTTACACATTAGAAACGCTCTTGGGTCGCTATTTCATTCTGTAATCTCCCTTATAGAATCGTTCTCCACCTACTGTGTTAAAATCTTATGTCGATCGTACTTTTCCGCACTTTTTCCGACTTCTCCTCTGTTCGCGTTGTAGTTCGAGTTTTATACAATTTCCAAACAGCTCACAACGGCTGACATATGTTCTTCTTGTTTTTCTTGTTAGGATAATCAATTATCAATCCAGGGAATGTGAGTGGAGTATTCATGTTTTTGCTCATCCCCCCCCCCCTCCCCTACCCCAACAGAAACTTATAAACACTTGCTTCCGAAACTTTTAGTCAGTAATCCTGCCCAGTTTTTTGTTTCGAATTTTTCGCACCAATTCTAGACCGTTTCGCTTCACTCATATGAAATAGATTGAGTCTCATTCCGCCCGCACCTTGTTAACAACTGCTTTCCCTGCCGGAAGTCATCAGACTTGCTCATCCTCATCTCATGTCTCTTTCCTTCTACGCGGTTGACGTCGCCGGCACACGGTATCCCCAACATTCTTTAACATCTATACTAGAGGTATTCCTACAAAGATTGCCAATCGCAGCATTGCCTGTAAGATTTTCGCCGACGGTCTCAGACTTTATAGAACAATCAGCTCTTCTCTAGATGCTATGAAACTCCAGCTTGCAATTTCAGATGTCGTCAATTGCTCTCAGATATGGAAGCTTCCGTTGGCCAAAGACAAAATTAGAGTGTTGCACGTTGGCAAAAACAACATCGAAGCTGATTATTTAACTGGCGACCACAAAATTTCGCATTCAAATGAAGTCAGCACTTGGGATTTCTTGTAATCGAGAATCTTGATTTTGAGAAACATTGCAAAGAGGTAGCGGCAAAAGCAATCTATTCAGATGTCTCTCCACTTGTGATCTAAAAATTCTCCTTAGAGCTTACAAAGCTTGTATGGGTCCCATGCTAGAATAGCATCCCTATAATTTGTCCAACCAAAATCAAAATCAAGAAACTTTTGAAGAAGGTGCAAAACAGTTACACCAGGAAAATGTTCCTGCGTTCAGTAGGATTCGATTACAGGGCCATTTCTAGTAGCTAGCGCTAAGAGGAGCTCCCAGGTTGGGGTTGACACATTAGACTTCAGGGGCCGTATGCTATTCTCGCCCGACTCGGGAACGGGGACGGCGCGAAAAATCGATGGCGCATGATGTGCATACCGGAGATGTGGGCGGAGACTGCCTCATACCCGGCCGGGGACGGTTGGGGAGAGAATAGCATACGGCCCCAGAAGGAAGAAGTTTGATTTGGCCTTGATTAACAAAATTCTGCATAGACTAATACACGTTGATCGACTGCTTTCCCGTCAAGCCGCCCATTACCTCCCTAGGGATTGGGCCTCATTGTCGGTTCGTCCAAACTACTTCATCTGCGGGAAATAGCGAATAGCGTCAAGTTGTGCAAGCGTTTTCAAATCTTCTAAACCGTCGGCTTTCCAAATGATCATAAATAAATCTTTGAAACATTCTTAGTTTCCCGCATTCTGCTTAGAGGCAGGAGGCGGTCACGCCCCTCCACCAATAGCAGCGGAGCGCCGCCGGCGCTATTGAACGCATTGGTCCGTACGCTCGAATTCAAAGAATGGTGCGCACCCGCGCGATTGATATCTTTGAACGGATGCGTCGTCGATGAAGTGCAGTACACGAGGAGTCTATACATGATGCGGGATTGTGTTAACCTCTATAGTTGTTCTGATTGTGTTCAATTCTAAGTTGTTCCTTGTTTTGCTCCGTGTTCTCCTCCGCTGACGCGGAGGAGGTCGGCAAGGGAATGAGCTCCGGGATTTGGGTCATCCTAACACGGATGAGTTAGATAAGCCACACCCCGGAGCTCCTTTTCTTTAGGAGAACACGGCGCCCGACATACGCCTGGGAGCGCTTGGGGTAGTGGTCCCGCAGCGCCGGCGGCGCTCCGCTGCTATTGGTGGAAGGGCGTGGCCTCTTGACCACCCCGCCGCGATGCGGCGAATGGCGCGACAGGTCGGGCACCAGCCCGCTTAGTATCGTTTTGCGTAGACTCCTTATTGCTTCTAACTCTCTTCACAAGGTAGTTGTCTGTCTTGAAATCCCGACTGCCATGCACACTTTTTGGTCGCAGTTGCATGTTCACAGTATCAGATCTCCCAATAAAGACGAAGATAAAGATTCCTATTTCATATTTAGAGAACTATGGTTGAATAAAAAAGGCTTTTTTGTTTCAAGACTTTTCGGCCAGCCTAATAGGATCAAAGGGGCAATGGTGAAGAATGAAAACTGATGATCACTGCAGACCGCTGTATTTTTGAGATTGTTCAGGCAGACTTTATTGCTTTTCCAGTAGAAAAGCTCTATGAAACCTTTCATCCTTGGCAGAAAAGTGTTCGATTGAACCTTCACTGACGTATGATAAACGATTTCCACGGAGAAGAGTACAGTCCTGGAATTGCTGGCTGATATGTGTAATTCAGCTGGCTGTGACCCCTATGAGCTGCCAAAAACCAGCGCCTTCGACAATCTCACGTACTGGTGGAAGCCTGGTCCGGAGAACAAGTACCAGCATGGAACCCTCGTGACGCTGTCCTGTTCGAGTGGCCCAGTCGTTGACGGGTGCTTCTTTGCAGTGCCTTCGAGGAGAAATTACGGGACGAATCTCGGGCATTTTCAGCGCTCATAAATCCGAGTGCAGCAACAGCCAATGGCTTCCCCAGCTTGGCCGCTGTCCAAGTGAGTAAATCAAATTAATGGCGCTGTTTTCGAACAGAAAACTTAACAGAGCTACCGTTTTTGTCTCCGAAATTCCGCAGAGTAGAATAAGTAGAACTTTTGCTGACGGCAACTAGACCGCACGAAACTGAGATGAGCTTCTGTTTGTGGCACAGTTCATCGATCCACAAGGTGTCTTCAGAGATGTGCGACAAGCAAAAACTGTGGTCAGAAAGGCAATTCTTCTTCACGACGCTTATTCCGAAACCAGCCGTGGGAGAATCGATCCAGTGGCAAAAGCACCTGGGACAAGCAACTGGCAAATGTCACCTTGAACATCTTCCTCAGGGTAGGTGATGTTGCTCTTATTCATTTATTTAATAACGTAAGACCAAACCACACGTGCTCCCTAAAAAAATCCGGAGACCTGGGACAGATAGACCCAGCGACATTTTACCATATTGTCCGGAAAGTTTTCAGCGCTTTGAGTGCTTCACTTTGAACTACCATAACTTTCTCAAAACTTATCGAATCTGGTCGAAATAAGCACCGTTCGAATCAGCACACCTCTTCCAACGCGCCGCCAGTCCACTTATTGGGGTGGGTCAAAAGTAATGAGACAAATTTAACATTTCTTTATCTCTATATAACTCAATTACAACTCAGCAGTGCTGTGGAATGTATTCGCCATTAAGGTCAACGACCTTACTGCCTTGCTGCCATCGATCAGCCAACTTCTTGATCCCATCCTTCCAGAACTGCTTAGGCCTGGTGCTGATCCACTCCTCATTATGGTTGTCGAGGCCTGTATGGGCACAGCATGGAGAGTCTCATTACTCTTGCCCCCCTAATATTCCATCAACGGAAAAACTTAGGTGGTCGAGATTGGACAAAACCCACGAAAGCTGTTTGGTTTGGTCCTGATTGGTGAAAGTTTTACCAACGAGAAAGTCCTGAAAGTGTTTGAAAAGGTGGTAGCGGTTGGTGAGAGGTCTGAAGAATATGGCGGGTGAGGCAGAACTTCAGCCCTTAATTGATTCAATTTTCGAATCATGATTTGCAAAACGTGTGGGAATGTGTTATCGTGCAAAAGGGTCGGACCTCTTCTGTTGACCGATGCTGGCTGAAGTTGAAGCAGATTTCGGTGCATTTCGTCGATTTCTTTACGGTAGGACTCTTCTTTGATCGTTTGGCCTGGTGCCAAAAAGTTGTAATGGATCACACCAGCCGCCAACCACCACACAGTAACCATTACCTTTTTTTGGTGGAGGTTCGCCTTTGGAAGATGCCTTGGGGGTTCGTCGGTGTCTAGCTACTGCCCGGAACGTTTCTTGCTATCATACAGAATCCACCTTTCATCAAGTGATGATTCGGTCCAACAACGGGTGAATTTCGTTGCGCAAAAGTAGAGAAGAACAAATCTCGAAACATGGCAATTCTTGCCGCTCACTCAACTTGAGGAGCACCCCTTCTCGAGCTTTTTCTCCTCAAAGTGTTTTTCAAAGCGTCCGCAACAGCAGATTCACGGGCGTCTGGCTCTTCCGCGAACTGTTTGGGATGGTTCAGCTTCCACCGATTCCTTCAACTCGTCGTCCAAGATTGCTCTATGCCGACCGCTACTGGGATCATCTTTGAGGCTGAAGTCTCCGGTCCAAAATTTACTGAACCACTGGCGCACAGCGCTTTCGCCAAAACTATTAGGCCCCCACACTCGATTGATTTGTCAAGCAGCCCCGGCTGCTGGTTGTCCCAGTTTGAAGTTGAAATCAAATATCGTTCGGAATTGCTCCTTCGACATACTTCAATAAGCCTTCAAGAACAGAATTATAAAACAACGTTAGGGCATAAATTATTGAGTCAAATAGAGCGAAAAATTCTGTACAGAAAGTAGCATTAATGCGCAGTGCAAGTTTAATTTTTACTTAGTAATAGACGATTGAAAGATGGTAGCACAAAACGCTGAGAACTTTTCGGAGAACCTAATATCACAACCTAGGAATAAATTGAACTCCATATGGTTCAATATGGGTGAAGAAGATTGATCTACCACCGAAATATATGAACTTGACTTTCCTCTTCTTTGCTCTGCTTCTTTTCGTTCAGCGTATTCTCCTGGTCCAAGTGGAACCCCTTGATTCTTGCAGACTGGACATTCACCTGCCGTGACGGAATCTGGTATCCGGCAGTTACCTGCATCAGGGAGTTATAGGTTCACCGTGCCGTAGACAGGCTCCAAACAGCAGTCTAATCCGAATAAAATTCTTTCATCATAGAGCTCCAGCATCCAGGAATAAATGATTCGGACATATTCGTGATCACAGAATTACTGAACACAATCCTCGTGCCTTTTTCGCTTGAACAGGAACTTTCAAAATCTCCTAAGCCTACATCACAGCAAGTTTGTGCATTCGTGCCTTCGCTTCGGCAGAAGCATCACAGAAGACGAAATCAGAAGCGTCTCACGATTCTCACATCGTTGGAAGACACCGTTGCATTAGTGGGTTGGATCTACAGTGCGTTTCAAAAGTATGTACATATGCACTCCAAAACTTGCCCATATTTCGTTTCGCGTTTATTTCTGAAGGACCGCTCTAGCTTCACTAGATTCCTCGAAGTCGAAAATAGGTAACCAATCGCGTTCAGAATTTTTTTTTTTCGTCTCGCACGATATTCATACTTTTTTGAAGGAAATTGGTTGAAAATTGGTGCTTCAAAAGTATGTATCCACTTGTGAAAAACAAACTTTTTACTGAACTCAAAAGTCAATCGGACCACCATTATTTCTGATAACACCGTACATCGTATTATTCATGCTATTGACAAGGTCCGGGCGCGTGTAGCGCAGTCGGAGGAGGCGCGACTGCCGCGTGCACCCGATACCAGGTTCCTGGTTCGGATTTCCCGCCCAGGCCAACCAAGCCTTCTATCCCTCCGGGTCGGTGAATTGGTACCAGACTTGTCTGGGAAGGATAAAGCACTGACTTGTACATCGGCTGGCCACCGCAGGTCATTGTAAGGCCAAATACGCATTCATGTCGCCTCCATGACATCCCGTAGAAGTAGAATGCGCTGGCGCATCCCAAAAGGGATTGAGTAACGCCGTCCTTTAACCTTATCCTTATCCTATTGACAAGGTCCAGGATGACTCGTTGAACCACGATCCCCCACATGTTCTCCATTGGGTTGCTATCAGGAGAACAAGACGGCCAGTCCGATACTTGAATGTTGTGACGGTGGAGCCAATCCTTGGTCGAGCTATACACATGGACTGCAGCGTTGCCCTGCTTCAGAATATGTGTCTAATGTCTTCTGCTCTCAGAAAAGGCGTAGGGCTAGACTCCACTACACCTTGACACTCCAGACTGTCCATACAGCACGAGGAAGCCTAAGCTTGTGTCACTAGTGAACCGCCTCCATCTGAATGGTCTCCTACGGATACCCATATTAATGGAGAGACCTGCGAGCAGTCCCGTCGTCGCAACATTGGAGGCAATTCATCATTTACAGTGGCTGGCTTCTGCAGCAGCGGAATGCTGAGGCTTGGCTTTCCGTTGTGTCCCGTTGTGTTGCATGGTCAGTCTGGAGTGTCAATGTGTACTGTACTGTGTATCATTCAGGTATCGGACTGGCCCTTCCTGTTCTCTTGACAGCAGCCCAATGGAGAACATGTGGGGATCGTGGTTCGACGAGTCTACGCAAATAACCGACGGTTCAATGACGTGGCGGCAATTTTGATTACATGGGACATCAGCGAAGAAAAAAATCATCCAGAACCTTGTCAATAGCATGAATAATACGACGTAAATGGTGGTCCGATCGACTTTTGAGTTTAGCAAAAGTTTGCTTTTCACAAGTGGATACATATTTTTGAAACGCACTGTAGTCCTTGTAGACCCCAAACGCTTGTTATAGTATTTTCGAACTGGACACTTTTCAAGCCATATCCGAGGCGTATCCGAAGCTAAATCGACACATTTCTGCAGCCGTTACGCAATCTTGAATCTATCCTAGTCGGGAGGGGGGCATCCGTTAAGTGTCTGTTTCCATGCCACGCAGCCACGTGGCCTGAATTTAAAAGAGAGGCCTTCCTTCATGGGGCGGCAGCTGAAGCTCTCTTAGCAACTCTAACAAGGGACTAGAGACGCAATTCACTACACGTCCTTTCGATTAGGATAGATCTGTAATTTTTGTACGTAATAGAAAATTTGGGCGCGTGTAGCGCAGTCGGAGGAGGCGCGACTGTCGTGTGCACCCCATACCAGGTTCCTGGTTCGGATTTCCCGCCCAGGCCAACCAAGCCTTCCATCCCTCCGAGGTCGGTGAATTGGTACCAGACTTGTCTGGGAAGGATAAAGCGCTTACTTGTTCGTCAGCTGGCCAGCGCAAGTCATTGGCCAAATACGCACTCATGTCGCCTCCACGACATCCCGTAGAAGTAGAATGCGTGGCGCATCCCAAAGGGGATTACATAACGCCGTCCTTTATCCTTTTTTATCAATAGAAAATTTTTGTTAAAAGTTAGTCTTCGCATGCTGTCTTTAGTTTTAAAAAAAAAGTAAAAAGACAAGTACGCTGTTACAATATGCACAAAGTTCTTAACCTAAGGGCCGAAATAATATTTTCAAACATATTCTGAAGTGTTTACTTTAATATTACAGTACTGTCAAGGTTTTTAAAGAAAGGAAAGAAATGAGGAAAGAAAAAATTTGAAAGAAAACTTTACTTTTACTTGCCTTTTTTCGTATTAGAGTTGAATTCGCTGATACAGTTCTAGTGTGGGTGTGGTGGACCTCGGCTAGAAAGGCGAAATATTATATCTTACCAAAGGCTCTATGCCGAAAATATCGAAGCCTACCAGGATCTGCGCCCTCTCCCCCAACCCATGTCGCGCCCGAACAGCAAAAGAAGAAAAACTAAATTACGAAATTCTCCTGAAGTTTGCCCAACTTTAGATTTTTGATATTTTCTTTTACTTACTATCTTAAAGATGAAGACCTGTGCTACACAGTGTTGCACAGTTGAAACAAATAATATAATAAAAAGAACGATATAGGACGACACTACTTAACCCTTTAGGAATGCGCCACGCTTTTTACTTCTACGTCGAGGAGGCGATGCGAACGTACTTAGCTATACAATGACTTGCGATGGCCAGATGTTGAACAAGTGAGCGCTTTCTCCTTCCCAGACAAGTCTGATACCAGTTTACCATCCGCAGAAGGATGAAGGCTTGGTAGGCCTGAAAATCCGAACCAGGAATATGGTATCGGGTGCACGCGACAGTCGGCACCTTTACCGACTGCGCTATACGTGCCTACTAGCTTGAAACAAATGAGAAACAAAACTACGTAATTGGCGTTGCGAGTCAGCCTGCAAAGCTACTCACACCATCTGAAGGCTCTCGTTAAGAAAGCCGTTATGAACGTTACTGCAGCGCCGTGATCTCCAACTAAATGATTTTCAGAATTGTACCAAATTTGTTCCGCTCCAACCGCTTCTATAGGACTACATTCGTGTTGCAGCGTTTATGAGCCGCCCTGTATAAGGGCCACTGGTGAGGTCTAACTTCCTCTCACTTACTGGCACCTTAACTGCTTATTCGCGAACTGATGGTTTTCATAAAATGTCTTTGAATCACTTTAGGCACTTCTATACCTCAGTGCTTTCTGTAGATGACTTTAGCTGCATATTTTTTTTTGGGTGAATATCGATACAATAACCTCTGAAGAGGAGAAGGTTTTTAAAGGATTTTTCTGATTTTAATCCTAGTCGGGCGCGTGGAGAGCAGTCGGAGGAAGCGCCGGCTGTCGCCTTCACCCAATACCAGTTCCTAGTTCGGATTTTTCGCTTAGGCCAATCAAGCCTTTCATAACTCCGGAGTCGGTGAATTGGTATCAGACTTGTCTGGGAGAGACAAAGCGCTGACTTATTCAACGGCTGGCACCGCAGGTCATTTGTATGGCCGAATACGCCCCCACGATATCCCGATGAAGTAAAATGCGTGGCGCATCCAAAAGAGACTGAGTATCGCCGTCCATTATCCATTCTTTCTATAGTGTTTGTGTTTGTAGATGAAGCCAACCCAAGGCTTTGGTGTCTGTGACCTTGACGTTCTTCAGAAGTTTGTAGGTGTCCGTTATTGTTGCGATCAGCAGCGTTGCATGTGACCGATGATCGTGTCGATTCCTCCAGGAGGTCAGGCGTCCGGCTCACCCACGACGTCCGTCTCCAGCCGTTTTCTTCCTTCGTGTTTCTCATTCATCTTCACTATTCCGCCACGCGCGTTTCTTCTCTCCTTCTTCATCAGCATCGGTCGATCACAATAGGGGATTCCTATAGGGAAATGGTCCTATGCGCCTACAAGGGATGCCTTGGTTGGGTTCTGGACATAAATTGAGCAAGGTAAGGAGCCCAAAATATGCGACCAATTTTGACAGAAAAGCATTAGGCCGGCCACATCTTGGAGTTGTTGACATGACCAAAGTATAGTCCAGCCTTGCGCTTATCTCTTTGACTAATCTGCTTTTTCTATGAGCATACAGGTTAAGTGAAAGTTGAAGAATCGGAATTAATCCACTGTTTTGTGGGATGCGTCACGTATCCTACTCCTACGGAATGTCGTGGAGGCAATTTGAAGTCGTATTTGGCCGACACAATGACTCGCGAACGGCAGCCGATGAACTCAGAGGTTTGTCCATTGTCCAAATGGGGGGTTGTAACGGGACGTGCGTTCTACATCTCATCTTCTTGGCCTCTCCACCCCCCCCCCTCCCAATCCCCAGGCTTCCTCGAAAGCCCTGTGACTGTCTTACGTTGCACATTATGTTGCATGTGCTTCCATTTCAACCTGTATAGGGTGGTCTCCCTTATGGAGATTGCACCAAGTCCGGTATCTATTCATCGACCCTTGAGGCAGGAAAGGATTACGATTAGTTCGCCTAGTTAGGACTTAAACCAAGAACCACGATTTGGGATGTACACCATAGCCGGCGCCTCCCACTGCTCCATCACCCGCCCATCTGTATACTGTCCAATAATTCCTGTCCGAAATTTTTCAAAATTCTATAATTTTCCTTGGAAGTGTTATAATATCAGGCAAGTGTAAAAATCTTCTAGAAGGTTCTCCAGAGTTCCACGCTAGGGGTATATAAGGCGCCTTTTATACTTGCGCCGCCGCGCAGTGCTGCGTGATGGTCGGCATGGCTATCGATTTTTCGCGCCGCCAGGCGGCTTTTATACTCCGCCGCCGCAAAACACCACACTTGACGGAATTTTGGGTTGCAGTATTCGGCGAATCGCGCCGCTGAGGAGAAGGGCGCGGCGCGGCGCGATTAGCCGCGGCAGACTCGGCGTGGAGTGGGAGATTTCACCTCTTCGACCAAACTTCTCCTATTGGGAAGGAGGAGGGGTACTTTGGGTGCTGATCACGAATCTGACATTGTTTTTTGAAGTTACGGTAGGACGGTAGGTTCGGTTGATTAGGGAGTTTGGGCGAAATCGGTGACCATGACCTTAGCCCGTACCTTCTGTAACCTAGGAAGAGAATATTAGGGGGGGGGGGGCGAAAGTAATGAGACAAATTGAAAAAAATCTTTATCTCTTTATAACACAATTACAACTCAACGATGCTGAGGAATGTATTTGCCATTAAGGGCAATGACCTTGCTGCCATCGCACAGCCAACTTCCTGATCCCATCCTTCCAGAACTGCTTGGGCCTGGTGTTGATCAACTGCTCGATATGGTTAACAAGGACTGCTTGGATTCTTGTGTCCTTGTCGTTGTCGAAGAGGAGAATCTTCTTGAAGCGCTGCGAATGAATAAGAGCGAGTCGCCGGCCCATCTCTTCTATTTCGTTCACCATGGCCTTGGAGTTCATTGTAGTGCTCTTGGGAAACAGCTTCCGGTAAAGCGACCCATGGGCGCAGACCCAAAAGCTCCAAGGGTGCTTCTCGCAGTGAGCATTTCGCCGAGCGAAGGTCGGTAACAGGTCACCAGGCCTCACCCAGACTCGCTGCTTGGCAGGGTTAAGCTAGAAGACGTACTTCTCATCTTGCGTGAATATTGAGCCCAGGCTGCTCGGGGTTGGGAATTGGGGGAGATTTGCGCGACACAGGTCGACTCGTCAGACCGGGGTTTCGGCATGAGACAGACTGGGGTTTTGGCATGCTTCTGGAAAGGGCGGAAGTGGTAACTTCTCAGATGGGCTTCCGTAAGTAGCATACAAACATACAAATACGATAAGCACGAAACCAGACTCCAGCCACGCGATATGTGGACACGGCATGGGGTGTCTCATTACTTTTGCTCTTCCCCCCCCCCCCCTTAATAGAAATCTGTAGACATTCACGAATCTTCATATATCACGCTAAGTGCACAGTGACTCTAAAATGGCCATATGATAAAGAATTTTGAGTGATTCTTGACGATGGGTACGTTCCGGTAGTTTTACTTTTGGACCCGCACACGTCGCAAAATAAGGAGTGGTTCAGTGCCGTTTGCATTGCAGCGGATTCGACTCAATACCACACTCACCAGTTTCAACCGTAGGTTGAGCGAACGACTTCGACTCCAGACTTAAGAGGGGATTCGTCGCTCCCCACACGAATCCCACGACAAACATTGACAAGATGCATTGCGCTGATCAGCCAGAAAATCCTTTCTGTTTTGGTCCCTCAATGACTCGTGGACCGTTTCCGCAGCACGGGCCGTAGTGCGCAGATGCTCGTGGCCGCGCGTCGCTGACGCTCCCCTTTCTAACTGCAATCGTACAGCGGCGCGTCAAATTCGGGGCGCGGCGCGACTTGCCGCGCCGCTCCCCAAGTTGATGCGCCGCGTCGCGGCGGGAAGGCGCCTAAGGCCCCGTTTATACTTCGTCGCGGCGCGACGCGACGCCACGTATAGTGGCCATATTGATTGTGCGACGCGATCGATCAATTTGGCCTCATTGCGTAGCCATCGCTTCCTTGGCCTTGGCTGTAAATCCGAACCAGCAACCTGGTATCGGGTGCACGCAACAGCCGCAACAGCTACTGCGCTACAAGCGCCCCGTCATGAAATGTATTCATCAAACCTAGCCCTAACGGACGGCATTTTTGTCGGACATCCTTATGCCTTTATTAAGGAAGAATTGCTACGAAACCACATGTTGTCGAATTCGCCTCCAATAATTTCAAGCGCCATAATTCACCAGATTCTTAGGAACATGCTACCTTCTATAGCAATATATTATCTACATTGGAAGAGGAATGACGCATGTAACAGTGGAGAGGTGCTGGTGTCTTAGCCGAGCGGTTCATGTCGCGAAGATGGGCAGGATTCGAAGGTGGAAGTGGGAATCAGATCGCATCAAACTACCGTGCCATTCAGAGAGGGCTTCTACGTCCGTTACTCCTGATTGGCTGGCGTCTTTTCGGCCGGTGCTTGGTATGATTGGCTGACGCGCCACCATCTCCCAATGCTGCCCATCTTCGCGATATAAACCATTTTCTTCTTGAAAGCCCATCTACTTATCCGATTGCACCGTTGCGAGATGGACGCTTATTAAAACGGGCACTGGAAATTGTCAAGGAGCTTAGCAGGATCAGCAGATGACACATTGGTATCTGGAAATACATATGCAGAATTAATAACAAGTAGGACATCTTGAGCAAGTAAAACATGGTCGTAGTGAATGAAGTGACCCCTTGCTACGCAGTTTAGCAAATATTCACGTCAAATGGTACACTCCTCCAACAATTCTGACCCTTCTGCGATTCGATTGGTCATCTTCCGAATCAAGTCGAGCATCTTTCAGAAAACAGCTTTTAAACTAGAGACTCTCAGAAAAGGTCCTCGAAATTTTTTAGCCCGTCAGCCCTCAAAAAAGAGTAGCCACTGCTCGATATTTTATAAACGCCTTATTCTTTTGTTAAAAATAATGGTCCAAGCTATTTTAAAGACACCTCAGCGAATATCACACTGAGGTGCTTTGTTGTATCATGTATAGCGAAGCCGTCGTTCCAATTTCTCTCGCATCATTGGCTACCGGCATTTGACACGCAAAACAAAAGTTTCTGGTCCGCAGAATAGCGGTGTACCTCCTCACGCCACGCCCCCAGCAGGGGGCGGGTGTAGTACACATTACGAACGATGGTATTAATATGGGACCGGAAATCAAATGGACTCTTATATTGATTTGATATCGATTTGCAGCTAATCGTATTGTAAGTCCCCATCACGAACACCAAGATGGAGGGTAACTAGTATAGTTGTGCTCTCCCAAAAATTTCGAATAACCGAATATATTCGATTAGCGATGATTTTCGAGCATTCGAATTCGAATACATTTTAAAATCGCGTTTTTTCGAGCATTCGAATTCGTATACATTTGAAAATCGCGTTCTTTTTCGAACGTTCGAATTCTAATGCTCGAATAGTCATTCGGGCGCAACTATAGAGTGTACCTCCTGTCGCGCTGCGCCGGGACACGGGGGGGGGGGGGGTGCACTTTTATGACGATAATTTTTTCTTAGTTTTCACTAGTGCTTACTATGGGTGAGTGGCAGAACAGTTGGAAAAGGCTTCGACCATTACATGTTCTTGGCCTGGATTTTCCGAGCGGGTCATCCAGGCCTTCCATCCCTTCTTGGTCAGTGAACCGGTACCGGACTTGTCTGAGAGGATAAACACAAGCTTGTTCGTCGGCTGCTCAACGCAAATCGTTGTATAGACGCGTTCAAATTGTCTCCATGACATCACGTAGAAATGGAACGCATGGCGCATCTCGAGAAGGGGCTGATTAACGTCGCCTTTTATCCCCTATCCTTTATCCTTTTGATGTTTACTATTCCGCCAATATCACAGTGAGCAGCGCTCACTAGTGTGAGCCATCGGATGGGTAGTTTGTAATTCATAGCACTATAGCAAGGCTTTGAGTGCGTTTTGGGAACTTTTTCTGCAAAATTTCGAAAAATACTACTGCTTGGCATTATTTGATCTCCTGGTTTAGTAAATAAGGAAGCGATTAAACAAATGCGTTTGAACTTCGCAAGCGACATTGCCCGTCAGGATAATGCAGTTCAAGCAACTGTCACTAACGCTATCGCGTAATCATTGCCGAACGTTGTGAGAACGCATGGCGTATCTATACACCTGTATCACCTGTCCTGTCCTCCAGTTGCTTGAGCGGGCGCCACCAACATCCCCATTCGTCCCCGTCGCGTGCCAGAGTGCTCCAATGGATCCTCCTCGCTCGAGGGACACGAGAGCGTCATATCGGTCGGTCAGCGCTTTCACGAAAAAGTCCGACCAAGGCGTTGGTGGGCGTCCTGGGGCCGGATTGATCAAAGTTACTGCAGTAACTTTCACGGAGAATCGTAAGCGAAAAGCTCAGATAACGTGGCTTATCGCTCACCATATCGCTTGATAACCCACGTTATCTGAGCTTTTTGCTTACAATTCTCCGTTAAAGTTACTGCAGTAACTTTGATGGATCCGGCCCCTGGCCTCTTGACCTCCCGCGAAATCCAGTCGGTAACGGCTCACTCCCCCTACTCTTTGGGTTTAACGACTTGCCAAAAAAATAAACACATTTTTATACTAATTGAGGGGTTGGGATCCCCGCTACATGACTCGCTCCCCCTCCCCCGTTCAGACACACGCTTCAGACCCTTATCTAGTGAGGGATGGCGATTGATCGATTTAATCATTTTTTTATTTATTTGTATTTGTTTATTACTTTAGAATGTGGACAAACATGTGTGGCTTCGACGGTTCACATGCCGGAGTTCTGTCTTGTGCCCAATTCTTGGTACAGACATCAACAACAAACAGAAATCGATTGCAAGAACTTTATTACAAATTGTTCCATAGACGAAACATTCAGCATTACTGCGGACAAATAATGTTAGGGTCCCATTTTCCATCCTTGCAGGTGAATGTGACGTACTGATCTGTAGTAAGACTTTATCAAGATTAGGAGAATGCTCGTAAAGCACTGGGCTTTACGTAAACATCTACCCACCTCTTTTGGTAGATTTCTTGTAACATTTCCCTACTCTCTGCGCCATATGTTTTTGACGTGGGTCCTTTACATGTGGTGGTTTGACTGGAGCAGGTCGAAAGTGTTTTCCTAACCACAGCTCGGTCGTTTCACACATATCTAGTAGAGCCGCTGCTGAGTCTGCTATTTTCGGACCTCAATCACTCGCTCGGATGACTACGATGTTCAGAGCAGCGCTGGTTGCGCAAGGCATCCTTTCGAAAGACCTACGTAGTGCGGTGGCTAGGATCACTCACGTGGACAGCGACCGAGCTGATCCATCCAATTGCCATTGTTACACTGCGTCTCGTTTTTCCTGAAAGGATGTGTGGTCGATTAAGACAAACTTCTCCGGGTGGAAGAAGTCGTTTCAAAGAAATACCCGTGGACTACTGGGCCACTCGAACAGATAAGTGTCGCGTAGGTCCCATGCGGATACTTCCCATCGTCGGGTTTCTTCGAATAATCGAGTTTATCCTTACTATTGAGACCATAAGAATCACATCCGGCTGAATTACAAACAGATCAGTCTCCTCAACCTGTCACCTCATTGCTATACTCTTTCATCTTTAGGCTAATCGAGTAATGTAAGAGTAACGGGCAATGAAGTAACCTTCTGTTGTATTCAGAGGCGTTTAGTAGAGTCTTCGGTCTCGCCGTAAAAAATGAAGTATCTACTAAGATGAACGCTTCTCAGGAAGACTGAAACTTACCTATCCATGCGATGGAAATGTGATTGCTAGTAGCTTTTCTGCATTCCTTCCTGGAGATCTAATGTGAGTTGAAATCTTGAACTGATTCTTTGCGAATCAGTTGTCCATGATCGACTGTGTCCATGCTCTTCTATGAACCTTCTCATGACTACTTGATGTCGTCAAGTCCTTTATATCAAGCTCAATATGATATTCCAGTAACCCTCTGACTCATTCGGAAGGGTTTACTGGAGCTGTGCGTTTGCCGAAGGAATTGTGGAAATTGAGGGCTTGTGTCCGTTGCTTGCGTTTTTCAATTGTTTAAAGGAAGGTCTTGAGAGGACACTAAACTGCCTAGCACACCACATATTAGGTTGGCAACTAATTTCGTGGACTCTCAAAAATCTTCAGCAAAAGTCTTTATTAACAAATAACCAATGACAATCTTTAATTAAGATATTAGGTTGTAACGAATTAAATGGTACTGGCTCGCGCCATTTTTTGGCGCGTCTTTATGCGTTTGATCAAGAACAAACCGTAACATGTGGCATATCATTTGGAAGCGCAAACTTTGCTCTACCGGTGAGTACCAAATTTTCTATGTAAAAGTAGGAAAACTTTAGAGTTTTATTGACTTTTTTGCAGATGGACAGAAGGGTAATCCGAGGCATTTACTTGTATGAATTCAAGCTGCGCACTACAGCTAAGGAGGCGGACGAGAAGATCAACGCCGCATTCGGTCAAGGATGTTCCACAGTTCGGACGGCGTATCGTTGGTATCAGAAGTTCCGGAATGGAGATGAGAGCTTGGAAGAACATGAAGGTCGTGAGAGGCATAGTGATGTTGATGAGGACAAGCTGAAAGATGTGGTAGAGGAGGATCCACACAAAGGTACCAGGGAGATAGCGAAGGTTCTTGGCGTCAGTCACAACACAGCTGCCCGGCATCTGAAGGAAATTGGAAAGACCAAGAAGCTGGGAAGATGGGTGCCTCACGAGCTGTCTGAGGAGCAAAGAAACCGACGATATGAGATCTCGTCCGCACTGCTTCTACGGAACGAAACGGACCCATTCCTTGATCGCATCGTAACCTGTGACGAGAAACGGATAATGTACGACAACAGGCGGCGATCGGCACAGTGGTTGGACAGCGATGAGAGCCCCAAGGTTTTTGCGAAGCCGGAATTGCACCAAAAGAAAGTAATGGTGAAAGTATGGTGGTGTTCGCTGGGAATTATTCACCACAGCTTCCTCCCTCCCGCTGAGTCCATCACGGCAGAGAAGTACTGCATTGAAATTGAAGAAATGATGAAAAAGTTGAAGGATATCCGGCCGGCCTTGGTAGACCGAAGGCGAGTTCTCCTTCTGCACGACAATGCTCGCCCCCATGTAACACGGATGACGTTGCAGAAGTTGAATGAGCTGAGCATTGAAACTCTACCACATCCTCCGTTTTCTCCCGACCTCTCCCCAACAGACTACCATTTCTTCAAGCATCTTGGCGACTTCTTGGTAGGGAAAATATTCAAATACCAACAGGATGCCGAAAGTGCCTTCGAAGATTTCGTCAATTCCAGAACTTCTGATTTTTATGCTACTGGGATAAAAAAGCTTGTGTCACGTTGGCAAAGATGTGTAGAATGAGAAGGTTTTTATTTCGATTAATAAACTTGCCTACAAGACGAGATATTAACTGTTTAAATTTACAATGGTTCAGTGCCATTTATTTCGTTACAACCTAATAGTTGCTAAAGTCCTGAAGATATTTGATGATTTGCCTTTAAATTTGCCGATTAACCTCTACATTCTGCTTGAATGTTGCTTCATCAGTCTACAGAATCCGTCTTGTGAAATGGAGCTCCTGCTCACAGTTAAATCATAAGGATAAAGGATAAAGGACGGCGTTACTCAATCCCTTTTGGGATGCGCCACGTATTCTACTTATACGGGATGTCGTGGAGGCGATTTGAATGTGTATTTGGCCATACAATGACTTGCGGTGGCCAACCGTTGAACAAGTCAGCGCTTGGTCCTCCCCAGACAAGTCTGGTATCAATTCACCGACTCCGGAGGGATGGAACCTTGGTTGGCCTTTGTTGTAAATCCGAACCAGCAACCTGGTATCGGGTGCACGCAACAGCCGGCACCTTCCCCGACTACGCTACGCGAGCCCCGTCATGAAATATATTCATCAAACCTAGCCCTAACGGACTGCATTTTTGTTTTTGTCGGACATCCTTATGTCTTTGTTAAGGAAAAATTCCTACGAAGCAAGATGATGTCGAATTCGCCACCAATGATTTCAAGCGCCATAATTCACCACATTTTCAGGAAGATGCTACCTTCTCTAATATCCATCAAATTGGAAGAGCAATGGCGCATGTAACAGTGGAAAGGTGCTGCTTTCTGAGCCCAACTATTGTATTATCAATATAGGCCTCGAAAACCGTCAGAAGTTTCCTCACAACGGTGCATGTCGCGAAGATGGGCAGCATTGGGAGGTAGAAGCGCGTCAGCGGATCAGATCTCATCAAACTGGCGTGCGTGCCATTCAGAGAGTGCTTGTACGGAAGCTACCTTGATTGGTTGGCGTCTGTTCGGCCGGTGCTCTGATTGGCTGACGCGGCCATCTCCCAATGCTGCCTATCTTCGCGACGTAAACCATTTTCTTCTAAAACGCTCATCTACTCATCCGATTGCATTGTTGAAAGATGCAATGCTTACCTAAACGAGCACTGGAAATTGTCAAGGAGCTTAGTAGGATCAGCAGATGAAGCATTGGTATCTGGAAATACACATGCATGACTAATAACAAGCAGGAAATCTTGAGCAAGTTAAACATGGTGAATGGAGTGAATATGGGATGAGCTCAGCATCCGAAAGGCATGTATGACGAACTGGTGTTATACTTTGGTGATCTGGCTTTTATTCTGTCACTGTTTACAGTGCAACCGCGTAAAATTGCCACTACACAATACTTGAGTGCCAGTCATTGAACGCTTTTGATATCCAACCAGCACCAACTTCGCAGGGACTACAGTAGACACAGAATGAGTCCCTGCGAAATTGGTGCTGGCTGGATATCAATAGCGTTCAATGACTGGCACTCAAGTACTGTGTAGGGGCAATTTTTCCTCGAGCGAGGAGGATCCATTGGAGCACTCTGGCACGCGACAGGGACGAATGGTGACGCTGATGGCGCCCGCACAAGCAGCTGGAGGACAGAACAGGTGATACAGATGTGGAGATACGCCATGCGTTCTCCACAACGTTCCGCAATGATTACGCGATAGCGTAAGTGTCAGTTGCTTGAACTGCATTATCCTGACGGGCAATGTCGCTCGCGAAGTTCAAACGCATTTACTTCTTTACTTATTCTTCTTATTTACTAAACCAGGAGATCAAATAATGCCAAGCAGTAGTATTTTTCGAAATTTTGTAGAAAAAGTCCCCAAAACACACTCAAAGCCTTGTTATAGTGCTATGAATTACACTACCTATCCATCCGATGGCTCACACTAGTGAGCGCTGTTCACTGAGATATTGGCGGCATAGTAAACACCAATGAGGATAAAGGATAAGGGATAAAGGGCGACGTTAATCAGCCCCTTCTCGGGATGCGCCATGCGTTCCATTTCTACTGGATGCCATGGAGACAATTTGAACGCGTCTATACAACGATTTGCAGTAATCAGCCGATGGACAAGTTTGTGTTTATCCTCCCAAGCAAGTCCGCTACCGATTCACCAAACCAGAAGGGATGGAAGGCCTGGATGATCCGGTCGGAAAATCCAATCCAAGAGCATGTAATGGTCGAAGCCTTTTCCGACTTTTCTGCCACTCACCCATAGCAAGCACTAGTGAAAACTGAGAAAAAATTATCGTCATAAAAGTGCACCCCCCCCCCCCTCCGTGTCCCGGGGCAGCGCGACAGGGGGTACACCCTATAGTTGCGCCCGAATGAATATTCGACCATTCGAATTCGAACGTTCGAAAAAGACCGCAATTTTCGATTTTATTCGAATTCGAATGCTCGAAAAAACGCGACTTTCGAATGTATTCGAATGCGAATGCTCGAAAAAACGCGATTTTAAAATGTATTCGAATTCGAATGCTCGAAAATCATCGCTAATCGAATATATTCGGTTATTCGAAATTTTTGGGAGAGCACAACTATACTAGTTACCCTCCATCTTGGTGTTCGCGATGGGGACTTACAATACGATTAGCTGCAAATCGATATCAAATCAATATAAGAGTCCATTTGATTTCCGGTCCCATATTAATACCATCGTTCGTAAGGTGTACTACACTCGCCCCCTGCTGGGGGCGTGGCGCGAGGAGGTACACCGCTATTCTGCGGACCAGAAACTTTTGTTTTGCGTGTCAAATGCCGGTAGCCAATAATGCGCCAGAAATTGGGACGACAGTTTCGCGATACATGGTACAACAAAGCACCTCAGTGTGATATTCGCTGAGGTGCTCTTTAAAATAAGCTTGGACCATTATTATTAACAAAAGAATAAGGCGTTTATAAAATATCGAGCAGTGGCTACTCTTTTTTGAGGGCTGACGGGTTAAAAAATTTCGAGGACCTTTTCTGAGAGTCTTTAGTTTAAAAGCTGTTTTCTGAAAGATGCTCGATTTGATTCGGAAGATGACCAATCGGATCGCAGAAGGGTCAGAATTGTTGGAGGAGTGGCCCCACAGCACGACACCCCCGTAAGTAGACACTGAAAAGTCCCTGTGAAATTGGTGCTGTCCGGATATCATCAGCGTTCAATGATTGGCCCTCAAGTATTGTGTAGTGGCAATTTTACGAGGTTGCACTGTAAACAGTGACAGAATAAATGCCAGAGCACCAAAGTATGACACCAGCTCCTCATCCATGCCTTTCGGATGCTGAACTCATCCCATACAGATTCACTCCATTTCAAGATCTCCTGCTTGTTATTAGTCATGCATGTGTATTTCCAGATGCCAGTGCGTCATCTTCTGATCCTGCTCAGCTGCTTGACAATTTCCAGTGCTCATATAGGTAAGCATCCCATCAGTGTATTGATTAAGAACGCCCTGAGTGAGCAGGGCTTCGATCACCGCTTCAGTCTCGACGGAGTCGAATGCCTTCTTCAGATCGATGAACCGACACATCCGACACAGCAGGAGCAAGGAGTTCATCCCCTGCATCCCACCTGCGTCTCTGTGCAGTGCACGGTCGCCTTTGGTTCGCGTTTGATTCCTCTATCCACCACTCGGGAACGCTTCACGTGGCCGGAGATCCCCCTGAACAAGAGAGTCCGAAGGGTCTTTGAAGAGGGAGGCGTAGCTCCACAACCTAGAACAGCTGATGAATTTCACTTCGTTAGCCTTTAGTCTTCCTCGAATCCAAACCTTCCAACACAGCAGCAGACTGCAATATGCTTATTCACCGTTATTAAATTACGGTACATAGCGTGACAATAGGAACGTATAGAAGAGGACAAAAACGGAACAACTGGACTGCTACACCGGCTTATGACCAGAATGGCAATGCGAAATGAAAGATGCAGACCCTCAATATGCAGAGCGTACAGGTTTTGAAAGAGGGCTGAATGGCAACGCGGATATTGCGGATGCTGGAACCATTTGCACTGCATTATTCAACCCTGCAGTGCGCCATGCACTTTGCGTTCTCTTCAACATGTCATATAGGGTCTTCTAATGTATATTTGGTGCCGTAAAGATATGCGCCAGACAGCTAGGCAACGACTTCGAATGACTGAAGAACAGGGTTAGCCTGGGTGCGGAGTCGAGCCTAGAGACCCGATTCTTGCAGCGTTCTCTAGCAACTGCGCCACATGAGCCTGTCAAATGGCGATAATTCTAATCATACATGCGACTTTTGCCAACGTAAATCAAATACGTTAGTTCTGACAGCAAAACATCAGCAGATACAGCTCTATACAGCATAATACTATCATTATTATCGGCAAGAGAAGTCCTTGTAGACATGCGTTAATGGATTCGTACGATGGAGATGAATATGATCTCTCAATGTGAATACATCTGGAGACAGAGGCTGATCATGTACAAATGTATACAATTTGAAGGTAACTTGCTATTTGTCTATACTTTAACAGCAGTGTGACTAGAACCATCGTTGTCGATCAAGCAGCGCGCCCGATCGATATTGATCGCCGCTCTGGTGACGTAATTGATACGGCTGAAGGCGCCATACACGTCACCCCATGGCGCGTCTATCGGCCGTACACGCTGCCTAATCGATATCTCGGAGGTTTCGGGCCGCCGCTGTGTGTGCTAAGGACCTATTCACAGTCGGCGACGTCAGCGACGTAGAAAGTATACAAATTGATTAATGCCGAGGCATCACCTGGCAAAATCGATATCGTCTCCGTCGCGGAACGTGAGCAGTAAGGCGGGACTTAAGCCCCTGTTATACTCCGGCGCGAGCTTCTGCGGATGGGCGGAAATCGCGTCGGGACCCCGCACCGGGCCACTCGTCGCGACCCGCCACGCCCGCCGTCCGCGGATCGCCGCTGACAGACAACGAGAGGGCTGTTATACTTCCCGCCCGCGGGACGACAGGAAGGCTGTTGTCCGATATGCCCCGTTTATACTTCGTCGCGGGGCGACGCGAAGCCACGAATAGTGCCCATATTGATTGTGCGACGCGATCGATCAATTTAGCCCCAGCCCCATTGCTGGGCCATCGCGTCCCGCCGTGACGAAGTATAAACGGGGCCATAGAGTTCGGCGCGGAAAACGCGCTCCAATGCTACGCTAGCCGACCCGGCACGACGACGACCGTCCGCGGTGCAACTTCCGTCCGCGGATGTCCCGCGGATGCTCCCGCGGGAGTATAACATAGGCTTTACACTTCAGTCGCAGGGCGGTTCGGCGCGACGCTACGAGCGCTACCAATATCGATTAGGCAAGTAGGCAATCGATATTGCTAGCTTTCGTGGTGTAGCACCGAATTATGTATAGATCCTGTCTGGAGGTCTGTTCATAGCCCGCAGACAAGTCTCTCATTGCTGGTTACACGAAACGATTAATGACAAGGAATGTCAAGAAAAAATCAATATGTATGCGTTGTCCAGATAGCTGCCGTCGCGGACTATGAACTGACTAGGCGCTAAAGTATGAATCCTTCTTTAGGTCGAATTGAAGCCTTGGCGTGTTATGGGCTCATCCAGAGAGCATATTCGGAGGGATTGGAATCACTCCGACGCCGACGCCTCCTTCGTGTGAGCCCAGCGGTGTCGACAACTCCCATTGATCCGTCTCTTCGCGGTAGACTTCCATGGAGGACAGGTTCGACATACCATCGTACCTGAAACCCTCCTGAATCTCAGCCTGAACTTCAGTGAGGAGTGGAACTAGCTGACAAACCCTGCAATCGCGTAGATCGAATTCGCGTTGGAGACCAACGACACGCGGCTCCGCTTGATGTTCATCGGTGTGACCGGCGTCCAGCGCATCGTCGTCGGATCGAAGCACTCGACGCTGTTCAGGAACTGGGCGCCGTCGTAGCTGAACAAGTAGGTCATTTTCATGACTTCTTCATGTCTCTTTTTAAAGTTCATTGTCTGTAATTACAACCAAACAGACAACCAAACACACTATGTGTCCATCCTACTGTTCATAATTTAGTTCGTCTGTACAACTGTTCGTGCGTCCGTCCGAGGCATGAGTGTTTTGATCGATGATATCGATTTTCGCTCACCATTGACTGTTTTAAACGAGTTGAACTAACAATAAGTGTAATGGCGGCTGGGCAAGCTTTTAAACAAACAAGCAATATTATTCAACAATTAAACGATAGCGATCGATAATATTGATCCTCAGCTACAGTTGCTCGTTTAAGTTGTGGGTGAGGTAAAAACGTTATGAAAGCTACACGCCGTTAGAAAACGAAGTTAGATGCTAGCCTACCATTTCTAGGGCGTGCAAAGAGCCTACACATGATTGAACTACCTTGTTCCTGCATCCATCCATGCGCACACCCACATATGACTCCTTTTAATCGGGTTTTGCTCACATCTGAGGAAATCTGTAGTGCACGGTGATTTCTGCACAGACCTAACGACAGGTACGCGTTACCGATCTTTCGATAAAGATCGATCGAATCAGCGCTGCTAGATAAGGTGTAAGGGATGATGGCAGTGAGCCGCTTCTACGGTGTACCACATGCACTCAATTCTAATCATAAGTGTCATCGTGGAGCTGTGACACTGTCAGAGAAGGCGGTGACTCTCACCCTGCCCGAAGTCGAGGCTTCTGGTTCGATTTCGTCCAAGGGTCGGCCTCATCAACGACTTGCATAACTTTAACAGAAAATTCACAGCGGGAAACTCAGATAACGCGGCTTATTGTTCACCATATCGCTCGATAAGCCGCGCTATCGGGGATTTCGGCTGCAATTTTCTCTGTTAAATTGCTGCCGATGAATCCGGCCCCAGGTCTACCAAGTTTTACTTCGCCCCGAATCAATATTATCGATTCACATTGATCGCACGATACTGCTTTGAAGCAATATGCGGCTGATGCTCATGTCCAACAGTTACCCCTAAGCATGAACCAATAACATCGCCTTCTTAGATGTGTCCTACAGTGCAATAATGATTAATTTAATTTGATTTTGCGCGGATGGATAGACAGACTGCGAAGGATTTGGCTTTTAGTTATAGCAGTTGTTTATTGTTTTCCTTGTACTACAGTATTTATGCTATTCCTATAAGACTCACCCTCCGCACACATAAATCTTTCCGTTGAGCGTCGTGGCACCAAGGCGACATCGCTTTGACAACATCGACGGCACCGCTTCCCATTGTCCTTTCTCCGGCGAAAAACGCTCCACTGACGAGAATATGGACATGCCGTCATGGCCTCCCATCACTGCAATGGATGATGGGAAGTGGAACCAGTTATTTTCGGCTAACTAAGCTGAAACGAGCGCTTACCGTACAAATACCCATCCAGTACCGCTACACCAGCCGCACTTCTCTGCTTCGTCATCGACTCGCCGAGTTCCCACGTATTCTTTTCGGGGCAGTACACCTAGAAGGTACCGTAATGCTTGAAAGCAGCTAAGCAGCTAACATAGGATTTATACTTCAGTCTACGAGCAGCGTTGCTGTAGAAGAATCACCGATATTGATCGCCCGCACGACCTAATCGATATTGATCATTCTCATAGTGCCACGCTGTGCTGCGAGGTCACCGATAAAAACCTACCAATGTCCTTTAAAGAGCAAAGGAGTCGTTGTAAGGCCTCGTACATACTTCCCATACTTCCCGCCGCGATTCCATCGCGGCGATGGGTTTTGCAGAGCGACGCGACGGCATGGGAGCGCGCGATGGGGCGAAACGAGAAGACGCAATATTGCGTACCAAACGTAATAATGCATCATCGAGAAACATGCTGTAGATGCTTAAATCCGCGCTGTACTCCACTAAACACCTTAGTTACTCTAGCACTATCGACCTACTTCTATAATCAAAACAAAGAGTGTAACTGGGAGAAGAACCTACGTTTGGATCCACCGCTAAAAGCCCATAACTTGCCGGCTAGAGTGTAACTGGGAGCGACTGGGCCTTTCGGACGTTCATTACTCGGTGCAAATCCGCTCTTTATATTCTCACTAACTGGTGGCGTTATCCTATCCCCAACACGCCTAGGTGTTCCTTGAAGGTTAGAGTACGCAATTCTGCTCAACGGTTTCGTATTAGAAACTTTTAAAGCGAGTTCTATTGACATTACGAGGACAAAAGCGCACCCGACTTGGAAACATTCCTCTCAATGAGCAATACTGTATACTTCACCTTATATTCGTCTCCCTCAGAACTACTTTTAACACAATACGTTACTAACAATAGAAATTACAATACCGAGGTACCAAGAAGTATCAAGAAGAGAGAAGTTGGAAGGCAGAGGAGAAATACATATATAGCCAAGAATAATTTGTCTTCTTTATCAATTTTCTTTACCACTATGTTTTCGATAGCAGAAGAATAGCGAGGAATAAGAGACAGGGAAGAAAACAACTGCAAGGCAAGTAGTTTTCATGCCTCTTCACCTGGACTGCAGGTGCTCTTCATGAGAAGGTGAAGTGTTAATCAGTCCTTTGTACACTTCTACTGCACATCGTGAAGCTATTTTGATCACGCATAGTGGAGCACAATAACACCCGAAAGACAAGTCACTGTTTAGGCTTCTCCCCCAAACTCGCTGAATTCAGAGGAACGAAAGGCTCGGAAACGAATATAAAAACCAATCCGGGTGCACGCGAAAACGGGCGTTTCCTGCCCACTACGTTGCGTGTCTGTGACACACGAACAGTGAAGACATACTAAAAAAGTTGAACAGCAACCAGGAGAAAACCGCTCTTTGCAGCGATACAGAGTTCTACCTACGACCTTAAGATACTAGTAACTCCTCGCCCCAAAAAGGATATTGGTGCACTTTAGGTAGTACTACTACTAGCGATTCGCTTTACATTAACATTAACTTAGCTTACATTAACATCTGCTTTCCACAGCGTCTCCCTGTCTACTTCCCGCGTTGTGACCACTATTATTACACGATGCAAGAACATTTCAATTAAAACTGATATTTATTCAGAACTCCATCGTCAATCTACTCCTGCACTCGGCATGAGTTCTTTTGAGATTCGTATACGTCAGAATTATGGCCCTAAAGAGGGCCGTTGGGTTAGAGTGAAGTCATTGGCTTCTCGGACTTTATGCGGATACGACGAGCCAGTTGGATATCCTTGGATATGATGGTGACGCACTTGGCCTGAATGGCGCTGGTGTTCTCGAAAAGACCGACCAAGTAAGCTGGGAAAGCTAGCTAGCCTCCTGCGTGTCCCCTCCTCCCCAAGCAGAATGAAAATATCAGAAAATGGTAGAAAAACAATCAAAAATCGGGCAGCACCCTCCCTAGTACGACTCCATAGCAATTCAATCAAACAAAACACTCACCTCAAACATTCCTCCTGGATTGGTACTAGGAGGAGTGTGCCCTGTGCTACTCCTATGAATGTGAACGAGGAAAACATGAAAATATCAGAAAGTGGTAGGAAAACAATCAAAAATCGGGCAGCACCCTCCCCTAGTACGAATCCATGGCAATTCAATCAAACAAAACACTCACCTCAAACATTCCTCCTGGATTCGTACTAGGGGAGGGTACCAACCTAGAAATCAGCACAAAACTTCGAAAACTACGACATAAACTACAAAAAACAAATAAACGGGCATGATGACGTGTCCGAGTGCTCGTCGCATCGCCCATCGCTCTGGAAGGGAGCGCGACGGCGATCCACCCAGGACCAGCACTAAACACCGCGCGCGGCGCGATAAAGTATGCCACGCCTGCGACGGACCCTGCAAGCCATTGAGCATACCGGCCGCCACTGCTGCGGCCGCCGCGCGGGAGTTCCCTGTGGATATTCAGCCGCGCGAGGCGGAATGACAATAAACTGAGGGCCGCGATAGGATCGCGGCGATGGAAGTATGCCCCCGGCCTAAGAACAGGGGATCAGCCTCACCTCGACGGTAGCCAGGCTCGTTATGCCATCGTAACCGCCACAAACGTACAACTTGCTGTTGAAGAATGCCGCCGCTAGTGCCGATCGTTTCTTCGTCAATGGTGCTACCTGTAAATTGAGGGTAATTTATTACACTTATTAGGGCTTTAAAGTCTTCAGTTGAATCTCTAGAGAACTTTTATGTTTTAGACGAAAGCCAGCAGGATGGTATCTCCATTCTAGTGGGAGGAAGGGTTGCGTGAGAATGCTGACGGTATACGATTGATTAGCAATCTCAGAATTCATTGTACAAATTCATATTAAAGAAAGAAAGAAGAGATAACTATAGAGCCGACGTACCTTCTCGGGATGTGCCATGTATGCCACTTCGAAAGATTCAGTCGGGGTGATTTGATCACATATTTAGCTTACACAATGACTTGTCCGGTCGATGGACATGTAAGGGTTTTATCCACCCCCAACAAGTCTGGCTCCAATTTGATGGGCTGAAGCCTTGGTGGGGCTGGGCCATCTTGGATCACCAAACCTTGGGTCACGAGTACAATGCGCTTCTTACGATTGACTCGCGGTTATAAGACAAAGACGACCACAATAAGCAATAGAAATCTCCCAATTTCAAACGTATGGCTCCAATCTTCATTTCTTCCGTAAAAATTTGTAATTGCGGGATCCCAACTACGCATACAAGCAACGGATTCTAAAAACATATTTATATAAGAATGTATGCAACAGTCGGGCGGGAGGACACGGGAGTCGTGAAGCACAAAAGAAACTGTTGGAGCTGTCTGGATAAACATTGCAGACTATCAGAGTAATGACGCCACGTCAAGTGGCGTCTTCCGTTCACTTCGTTCCGTTTTGTGACACTGCCAGTTATCGCCTTCTATTTTGTAGTTTATTGTTAACTGACGATGACACGCGGCGTCTTCTATCTTACATACCACTTTCACGTCAAATCAGACACTTTTCAAACCTAATTGCACATTTTCAAATCAAATTGGACACTCTTAATGTAAGCCTTACGCTTAAGAAATCGAACTTACAGCTTAAGAATCAAGATGAATGTGTTCCAGGTTAAACTAGAGACTCTCCGAGAAGGTTGGCATAATTTCTTGTTTGAGGAAAATTTGGTACGACTTCTTCTGGGCTTCACCTGCCCAACTAAGAAAACAACATGCTGTTTGAAGCTTTATTTAAAAAAATATATTTTTCAAGGAAATACTGATTAAAATTTGCTTTGAATTGCAATTCTTGAAGGCAGCAACCTTTTGGTGCAAAAAAGAGATCACACTATGCACTTGTCCAGAATGCCGCGATTTTCATTCGAGTGATGATGACAAAAATCCGTGGGCGTACGTAACTTCACACTTGTCAATGGCAAACAAAGCAATTGTAGAAAACACGCTGGTTTATTTTTATTTTCACTTCGCTGTTTCACGTGAGCTGCATTTACATTTACATAATTATGTACATAATTTACATAATTTTGGTATATGTTCATTCCTGAACATATACTAAAATTGGAACAATACAGAGAAGATTAGCATGGCCCCTGCGCAAGGATGACACGCAAATTCGTGAAGCGTTCCAAAAAATTTTTCTCTTGAAGCTGTTAAGCCTGTCACCAGTCATGATGACAGCGAACATAGAAGGTCTATAGTATTGTCTAATGTTGTTGAATCACCTCTAGTTCTCTTGCTAGAAATGCTCATGACTTCGATTGTGTGTTTAAAATATTAGATTTTCTAGGAGTTGAATGTAAACCTATTGCTGTTTACCGCATGGGAAGACCGCAGCAAAATAGGCCAAGGCTAGTAAAAGGCGCAGGCGGAGCGAACTCCTTAGCAAACGAGAGCTGCCATCTATAGCAGCGGAGGAGGTACACGATCTCCTCACCTGCAGCAGATTGCACCCTCTCAGCAAAGCACCAGCAATGGACCTGGGTCCTCACATCCCAGTAGCCATCGGGAAACTACTGAGATGTCGCAGGAAATCCAGGTGTGAACTGAGATGTTTACTTTCGAATATAAGGTCCCTAGTAAAAAATTGCAACTTTCTGGTTCTCAACTTTTGTGAAAACAACTTCGACGTGATCCTCCTTACCAAAACATGGCTGACCTCACAAAACCAAGTAAATCCTCTCCTAGGAATAGCCTGAAGTCAATCTATGCCTGTGCGGTGTGACCGGAACTCCAAGAGAGGCGGAGGGATACTACTGCTAGTAAAAAATTACTTAACGTGTGATTTGGTTTTCCATGGATCTGTTAAGAATAGGTATGAGATTTTAGTATGTGATGTAGGGTTTCGCTCCAATTTGTTCCGAGTAATTGGAGTGTACCGAGTACCCAGTTGCGACTCAGCTGGCTCTGTTCAACTGGCAAAAGCAATTAGCGACTTTTCCTCGTGTTCTGAGCCAAGTATTGTTTATGGTGATTTCAATATCCCCAGTCTATTGAACACCACATGTCGAACGTCAAATGTTTTTCGCGATTTGTTTGAATCGCATGACCTTAAACAGTTAGTATCCACTCCTACTACAAATCAAACTGTAATTGATCTAGTTTTATGCAACTGTCAAAATCTTGTAGGCGAAGTCTGCGTTGGTCCACCTTTAGAGAATAGCCATCATGCTATAGTATCCTTCAAAATCTATTAAGGCAGATCGCCCAACTTTCGTGTGTAAAAGAGACTTAATGGGTGCGAACTATGACGCAATTACGGAATACCTCTCTAACGTTGACTGGATAGGTAGCGTATATAATCTGGAGTCAGTTGACGACAAATATGAGACCTTTCTTGCCATTCTCCATCACGTTATAGAGTTGTTTGTTCCTCTTGTCAGAATAAAGAAGAATGATCTAAGACTTCCCAACTACCTCAAGAGGGTAACCATTATCGCAGCTGCTTATGGAATAAGGCGTCCACAACCAACGATGTGACTGGAGTAAGTATGCTGTGTACAGCAGAAAATTGGAAAGAGCTACCTTTAGATATCACGTTTACTTAGAGAAGAAACTTCTCGGATCCACGGACCGAAACAAATTTTATCGATACGTTAATACGCGTAGTGAAAACAATTCCACAATCCCCTCTTTGATTGACGAACGCGGCTTCTGTCACTCATCTCCTCAGGACAAAGCCAATTTACTAGCCTAACAGTTCCTAAGACAATTTGGAACGTTCACGAATTCGTACTCGCAACTGTCTCAAAGCCAGGCTCAAGCGGATGTGAGTACAAATTCAGTTCCCGCTCGTAGTGCTTCTCAAATGGAGTCTTCCTTGTGGTTTCATAAGGAGCACATTTATGAAATTCTTTTAAAGTGACCAAGGTTAGCTCTCTCTCTCTTCAGACTTTATTCCGTTGAGTTTTCTCAAAAAGGATTCTGCACCACATAGCTTATCCATTAGAACATATTTTCAATTTTAGTTTCATTACAGCTGAGGTGCCCAGAAGGTGGATGCATGCGTTCGTCACTCCTATTTCCAAGAAATCTCCTTTAAACGACCCTCGTAACTATCGTCCAATATGTATCACATCAGTTCTAGCCGGAGCGTTTGAAAAAATCGTAAAGAAACATATTCTAAGGCCTCTTGAAGCCAATAAGATAATCTCAGATAACCAATTTGGATTTTTACCAGGTAGATCTGTTGAAACTTCAATGCTTACTTCTCTCAATGACTGGACTGAGAGAATGGAAAGTAAGAGGCGCGTTGATGTGGTATATTTTGACTTTTCCCAAGCTTTCGATAGAGTCCCGATACTACAATTATTATGCAAAATGAGCATGGTCGGTATTCACCCTATGGTAATTAATTGGACGCGCAGCTTCCTTACTGGAAGGACATATCAGGTTAAAGTTGAGGGAGCATTTCCCTCCGTTTTTAATGCGTGTACTGGAGTTCCACAAGGCGGAGTGCTCTCTCCTCTCCTCTTCCTTATTTATACATATGGACTTCCAGACGCAGTTTCCAGGTTTGGAGTCACATGCAAAATGTATGCAGATGATTTAAAGATTTATGAAATTGTCAAAGAAGACCAAGACTCTATTTGCGTTCAAACAGCGATTGACTATATTTCCAATTGGGCGAATGAGTGGAAACTACCACTTGCACCTGAGAAATCCTGCTGCTTAGTAATTGGTGGCCAAAATGTTGTCTCTCTCCCTGACTACAAACTACAGAATTCAACACTTAGAGTAGTTGACGAGGTTCGTGATCTTGGATTTTTAATACGCAAAAATCTGAATTTTGACGCTCACTACAAATCTCTGGTAAAAATGGCAAATTTTCGCACCTACAACATTTTCAAAGTTTTGAAGAGCAATAATCCTAATCTCCTTCTGAGAGCTTATAAATCATATGTGCGGCCGATAGCTGAATTCGGAACAACTGTATTCAACCCTCTCAAAAAGAAAGACATTGACATGCTCGAAAGAATTCAGAATAATTTCACTCGCAAAGCAGTAATGAGATGCTTTGGCATGGACTACTCGCAAATCCCAAATGGCCGAGAAAGAAACAGGATGTTGGGATTAAAGTCTCTTGAATATAGAAATCAATCATTCGATCTCAAGATGCTTTTAAAGATTCTCACCCAAAAGGTGCACATAAACCCGTGCATATTTTTCCGAGGCCATCTGTCTAGAACAAGGAGAGGTGAGCTTCAGCTATTTGTGCCGGTAGCGAGGACCGCAGTCAGATCAACATTCTTGACCTATAGAAGCTTGCGAGAGTTCAACTTATTACTAGCCCAAAACGAGAATCTCTTAGGATTATCTGAGCATTCGCTCGCTTGATTGTTGTCCAGCGTTGCATTGTTATAACTGTTTCCGTTCTCATTTATTGGTGCCTACTTAGTCCTCAAGTTTGAGCTATTAATGTTTGTGTTGCTTTTTTGTTTCTTTATTATCTGCGTGTGAATAAATAAATAAATAAATAAATAAATAAATAATCCGTCAAATTAAAATCACAAAGAGCTAGAGGAGTACATGGCGCCATCTCCTTCACCAACACGCTAAAAACTGCTGCGTGTCTGCGCTTTAGAGTAAGCTTCAAAGCATAATTTTTCCTTGAAAAATCTCAGGCACTGTGTCCTCTTACTGAGCTGGCGAACTCTTCGGAGTTTCTATTTTAATCTGGAAGAAGCTCGTTGTGAAGTAGAAGATATTCAGTTTGATATCAATCATATCAATCGCTTGATTAGAAGTGCCCTGTGTGATTTGGTAGGCATCCAGTTCGATTTGAAAACTGCCCAATTTGATACGAAAAAACGTCCAATTTGACGCGAAAATTGTGTGTATTACCGAAAAGCAATGACGACATATGGCAACTCCGTAACATACAACAACATAATTCCTCCCCAACTGCGATATCGATCCTCTGAGCGTACTACCTAATCAATATAGGACGTCCACCTAAACACGTCGTCTTACCGGTGTCCACTCATTCTTGTTGTAGTCATACGACTCGACTATCTTCAGTCGATCATGTCCATTGAACCCGCCGATGGCGTAGATCTGAAAGAGAAGGCGTGAATGTACGATGCTTTTACGGGGACCGCTCAGCAATAGACGTACCTTGCGATCGTGCACGGCTATGCCTACTCTGGATCGGAAGCTTGTCATCGAGCGTACGGGCGTCCATCGCTTTGTCAGCGGATCGTACATCTCCACCGTAGATAGCGAGTCTCCGCCAGTTGACAAGCCACCTGAAAATTAGGGTTTACTT
Source organism: Heligmosomoides polygyrus polygyrus (assembly GCA_947396885.1). NCBI lineage: Eukaryota > Metazoa > Nematoda > Chromadorea > Rhabditida > Heligmosomidae > Heligmosomoides > Heligmosomoides polygyrus. Next base: position 105,384,604 of record OX377203.1, read on the forward strand.
GTATAGGAGGAAGAGGTAGACCAAGCAGGAAGCAGTAGACCCTTCTGTGGCCGGATTCATCAACGACTTACTTACAGCAATCTAACAGAGAAAATACAGCCGAAATCCCTGTTAGCGCGGCGAAATGTTTCACCATATCGCTTGATAAGCTGCGCTATCAGGGATTTCGGCTGCATTTTCTCTGTTAAATTGCTGTAAGCAGTTGATGAATCCGACCCCTGGTGGCTAAGCTTCGATTTCTGAGTCTCACCCACTCCTAGGATAGGCTTCTTCCTGGCCTAGGGTCATAGACAGCTCAAAGCCATAGCTTTCTCTATACACACTCACCAATGGCAAACATCAGACCCGGTACATCGTTGCAACATCGAGCTTTCGTTCGAAAAGAACGCAGAAATGGTCGGCGTTCTGGGATCAGATGATAGTCCTTCGCCTCATCCACCTAAACGAAAGAATTCCTGCATAGTTGTGCTCGAATGACCTGTTCCAATACGTATTCGAATGGTTTTCGTTCGAATTCTAGTACTCAAAAAGGTACTTTTTCGAAAGTAGTCGAGGGCGAGCGATCGAAATTTGTGCGCATTCGAAACCATTCGAATGCTAGAAAATATTTCGAAAGCCTAGCTATAGTTTATAGGAACCTTTTGCCTAGTTTTCAATGAAAAAATCCTTAAAAACCCCCAAACTCACCAGATCTCTGCAAGCCAAGTCTCCACGAACTAGCTGATGGCCAGCTACCTCATCGGCCAGGAACGAAGGCTTCAGCAGTGGAAGGCGAACGCAAGCGAGTAACCTTGAAACATCCGTTGATAAGGAGAAACGCTATAAACATCAACGTGGCAATGGGACTTTATACACCCACGAGCTTCAGGCAGCTTAAATGGGAGAATTCTCTAGAGTATAAACCTTTGCAAGAACGCTTGGTTACAATCAAAACTCTAACGTCACGAGGGAGTCGAACCCACACCTCCTTCTTGCCGGCAGAATACTACGCCTTTACACCATCGATGCTCTTTGATCGTTCATGCACAGCAGTGTTGTCCTCATAGTAATGACCTATCAGTACTCACCCGGGATGAAATAGAACCTCTAATGGAAGGTTTATACCTATTTCTTCCCGCAACGCGGCAGCAAGGGGACCGTTGGTATCGATTAAGCATCGCAGAGGATCGATATCCATAGATTTTTCTACTGTCGCGCTGTTTATAGGTGAAGTATAAACGACGGCTAGTGCATACACTTACCTGAAGGCCTAAGCTTAAGACTTCTATGAGCCGCAGTTAAAGACAGTATGTGTATTTCGAACACTTTGAAGGGAACTTAGCAGGTTTTTGCCCACTCGTGTTGGGCCACATCCCGGAATTCCAGCAGGGAGCTCAAGCGGATGCTGATGTAGCTGTTGTATATTCAACAGTATGTGAAGTGAGTGGGTAGCTGGTGCAGCCGATGCTTTTATTGCCTAGTGCCTACCTTTCCACGCCCGCTGCACTCGATAGGGCAAATAGTCGATAAGTACCCCGCTAGCGTGTACATTCTGGTTTGCGACGTCATTAGGGGGTTGGATATCTCTTTCATGAAAAAAGCGTTTATCTGGATCCGTAGCATAAAGTTTGCCGACTTAGTATCAAGGTCGTGCCATAAGTGCAAGCTGACGCAGCTCAATTTGGGTGGGCCAAACGTGGACAATTGGACGACATAACGACGTAGTATAAGGTGAGTATAGCATGCTTTGACATGGAAGGAAGTGTTCTAAAAAAGCAATAAATGTCCATACAGGCTTACCCGACCTAAACTTGAACTCCTCTCCAAGTACTCCGTGTGGACACACGAAACCTAAGAGATCAAGCATACTCTTCCTTTCCTTGTGGGTTAAGGACATCCTTACTAACTATATAAGAGCCAATATATCCGTCGAACCTTCTGTCAGTCCATATGTGCCTCTGTCCAAGTGTCCTTGCCTTTGTCCGCGCAATTTTACTGGCCGCTCGGAGATCTTCACATTTCGATCAGCACCATCGCTCTCTTTTAAGTTTAATAACATGGCATCAGCATGGATATCTTCAACAAAACAAAAACTATCGATTGATCAACTGATATTATCGATTTTCTGTTTTGCTCGGCCGTCTAGTAGCCGCGCTCTGTTGTCTCCTTTCTAATACTAAAGGGTTCAGAACCTCGGGCAATGGATAAAAAGGCCATGCGTTCTTCTCAACTCTCTTTATCTCAAAGATGATAAGCCTTCGGTGTGATTCCAAGAAGATAAAGTACACACTTAAAGCGATATGTCGCAGGTTCGAAATACGCGGCGCATTCCTGTGGGGCTAACCGGCCTTACCTCGAGGCGAACTTTCTTCTCCGCTCAATATCATGTTGAATCCAACGGAACGCCGCTTCGAACACCGCTTCCTCGGACTCGACGTAGAGTTCGTCCATAAAAAGCAGCTCAACCACTTCGTCCACTGACAGCTGAGTGAACTCGTCGCTGCGACACACGGAGACGAAGTGCTTCTGCACGAAGCGATCAGCTGCTGACACAACGGCCCTGGAAACTCATCCCTTAGGACTAACTCCTGCAAAGAGGTCAGCAACCTGATCTACCTGCAGCCAAGCGCCGAGCAGAAGGCTCGAATCGCTAGGGCGTTTGACGGATGTAGACGCGTTTGGAGATATTCTGCACACTTCTCCGCTACGCCATCGAGCTGAAAAGAGAATGTGTGTGAGATTCGGATGTCCAGAGGCCAACAGACTAATGGATCCGATCGAAAATCCATGCATAATTGAATGGATGAAAAACGCTAATTTAGCGGATCCCGGATTTCTGGATGAATGGGATAAGGGCGATTTTGCTGGCCTCGGATTTCCGGATGATTCGAATCCGAAAATTCAATACATTGCATCCGATCGCATCTTAGGATAGTTGGATGATTCCGAAAATGCTAATTTCGCGGGCCCGGATTTTTGGATGATTCAGATCGAAATGTCCGAAAACTATTCATTCGGATCCATTATACACCACAGGCCTGAAAAGCATCTACTAGATTCGGATTCGAGAAGTCGTCTCACTACGCACCACTAGAGAGCTTCAGCTGTCGATTGGACAACGTATTGGTGATATTGTTGACTTTCATATGTCGTAGGTTTTTGAATTTCGAGAACGTCTCACATAACAGATTTAAGTTATGTGGTATAATGTCGTCTGCTAGCTACAGGCTCTTAGAAAAACCTGACCAGCAAAGGGTTTCGGGGCGTGTCTGAACGGTGAACACAGCTGCGAGAATCTCCACCCTTCAGCCAGCATAAAAATATGTTCAATTCTTGTAAATTTCTTGAGCCCACCGAATTAGGAGAGCGTTGAATGTTAACCATGGTATCGTACAGTCTTACAACAAACAGTTTGCAAACAACGAGCATGCAAAAAAAAGCAAAAACACTGCGTCATATGCGCGGGCCAGGTGTTCGACTCTTGGACTTTTCTGTATTTTTTATTCATATTCGATGTCCGGGCGCGTGTAGCGCAGTCGAGGGAGGCGCCGACGGGCGTGGGCACCCGATGCTAGGTTCCTGGTTCGAATTTTTCGCCCAGGCCAACCAAGCCTTCCATCCCTCCGGGGTCGGTGAATTGGTACCAGATGTGTCTGGGAAGGATAAAGCGCTGAATTGTTCATCGGCTGACCACCGCAAGTCATTGTATGGCCAAATACGCATTCATATCGTCTCCACGACATCCCGTAAAAGTAGAATGCGCTGGCGCATCCCAAAAAGGATTGAGTAACGCCGTCCTTTATCCTTTATCCTTATTCGATGTTTGGAGGGCACTGCCTTCTGCGACTACGCAATTCCACAGTACACTTTCGGAGACCCTAACTTGGTAGTTTCTAGGACTTTGCAAAAATGGAACATACTTCTCTATTATTCGAAGAATTCCTCGCTGTGTTATTCATTTTCGTCGATCGTACCTACGCTTCAGACCCTTCCCTAGTCAGCTACAATGAAAACAATATACTAGTCGTAAACGTGTTCTGCATGGGAGACCATTCGCTCGTTAGTAGACGACGTTAACCAGCTTCGAGCTTGTTCTCATCCTTTACGTCACGTCAGGCTGAGTAATTAGGGTGTTCTACTTAACGTATTTTGTTGCTATCAAAACTCTAACGCTAGGCGGGTCTCGAACCCGCGCCTCCTGCTGACCGGGCGAAAATGCTCTACGCCATTACACCCCCGGCGCTGTTTGATCGAATGCAACATCCAGACTTCATAGGACCCATCATACCAACCACTTGAGGTTTAAGGAAGCTGACTTGAATCATTTATATCAAGAGCTTAACTGGTTCCATGCTGAAATCAGAGGCTGGCTCATCCCGATATTAGGGTGAGTGCTGATGGGCCCCACGAGATGTGGATGTTGTGTTCGATCAAACAGCGCCGGTGGCGTAATGGCGTAGTGCATTCCCGCCTGGTCAGCAGGAGGTACTGGTTCGAGTCCCACATAGGGCTAAAGTTTTGATCGCAACATAACATAGTTATAACACCTTGCAACCTCGATACCAGTCACTTAAACTGACTGACTGTAAACTAACTTGTATGATGTGCGCCTTTATAGCATCAATGCTCAACGACTAATCAACGACTACGCTACCTGAAGGAAGTTCGCGCCGATCATTATGGACTGCACATTGCCAGCGGAGATTCGCAGCTCTCCACAGTAAGCGAATGAAACAAGCTGCTCGAGAGTATCGTAGTCGAGATCTAGAAGCAGTTCAGCAATGAGAAGTACGATTGACGTACATGATGAGAGCGCCGAGACTAACCTTGCAGAATAACCTCGTTCAGGTTCGCCTCCACCATCTCCGTGGTAAACATCACTCGAAAGTACGGGATAGAAGCGGCTAGCACAACCTAGAAGAATAGACATTCATTGCAATACTGGTAGTTTACAAAAGTCGCTAGAAGTGGTGCTATCGGGTTTCTTATAGTCAGCACTGTCGTTAAGGTGATGCACTCAACGTCGGTCCTATTCTTCGTCGATTTTCTCCATTATGGTACCTTCCCAAAGGACCGCCAGAGCGGTGTAGAGTTCCCAGTTGATAGTCGCTTTGGACTCCCCTTCTTGAACATCGCGACCTTCTCTCCTTGTCGTGAAAAGCGGAGCCTCGCGCAAAGGAGGCGGTGGTCCAATCCCTTGTAGAATATGGGGACAACGGAGAGGTCGGTCAGGCAATACCTGCGGTTGAAGATGATGTGGTCGATCCCGTTGTGGAACTGGCTACCGGGGGATTCCCAGGTCCATCGTAGGGCGGGAGGCTTCTGGAACTGTGAGTTTCCATGGATGGTCTTGGTCGACATGATAAATCAGACAGCCTTTCACCTTGCTCGTTCCACTCCAAACCGTGGGTTCCGATGTGAAGTTCTTCCGACGACCTTCGCGCCCCGATCTTGGCGTTGAAGTCGCCGACGATCACCTTGTAGAAGGTGTGATCTTTCTTATAGCACTTCTCCAGCTCCACGTAGAAGGCTTCGACCTCTTCGTCGTCGTAGTCGAATGCTGGCACATACGCGACGAACACAGTCAAAGATGGCACGGAGCCACATCGCTTCAGTCGCAAACGTCCGATTCGGCTTGTCAGAGACTCGCACGAATCGATGTTCATGGCCAAGTGCGTGTTGACAAGGACACCAACGCCGCCTACTCCCCTGCCGTCGCATGTTCCGAGGATCAGTTCTTCTCCGGAATCATAAGCGGCATGTAGGGGGTGGTGTCTTCTCGTCTCGGTCAGTCCGATGACGTCGTACTTGATCTTCCTGCTTGTGCCATCAGATCCTTGAATCATTCATCCGATGTAGTGTGTGGGCATCGCGATATTATAAAGATGTTCACTCTAGTTATCCATAGGTTGCGTAACCCAACTAGGCCCTAGGAGTTCAACAACCCTCTCATCTATTCGAACCAACGCACTATAGCATATTCTTCAGTATACTCCAGTCCATTCAAGAACTGACCTTGTGGGCACTGATGCGTCTGCCTTCCACCAGCAGTACAATGTCGCATAGTTGGCCGTTACAGCGTAGATCATTTAGTGAAGCGAATGCCTTAACATGGAGAAATCGTTCATTGAGGAAGAGGAGTCGCCAATGCAAATGAGGGCTTGTGATAGGGATAGTTTACCGTAGGGAATTTATACTTCAGACGCGGGGCGGGGGTGACGTATACGATCAATATTGATCGTTTTCATAAATCTGCGCCGCCCGAGGCGGATGTATAAACTCCAACTAAGGATTTTATCGCACAGCTCTGCAATAATCGATTTGTACGGTTTGCACGGGCAGCCTAGTCGCTACTATCACTCCCGTCGCCAACTATGAGCAGGCCCATACGAACGGTAGCAATATTGATCGTCTGCAGCGTCAACGTGATATTGATAGTTTCTACAACACCGCTAAAGTGCCGCCTATACAAGTTGCAACATTTTACTGTAGCCTGGAAGAAGACGTTCACAACTCAGTGTACAGGGTTTTTGCACACCATGAATACCTCTGAAGCGAGTGGCGGAGCAGTACGAGTATGGGTCCGTTCAAAAGCTCCGACGTCGAACGACGCGATGGTATGTACATATCCAAATTGATTGATCGCGCCGCTCGATCGATTCGGCCACCTCAGGGGCTGTTCATACTTCACGACGAGAGCGACGTCAGAGGCGGGAGCGACAGGGCGAAGGGCACGTATCGATTGCCTGGGAAAAATCGATAGGCACGTTTCGCTTTGTCGCTCATGTCGCTGCCGTCGCGGAGTATGAACAGACCCTTGAATGGCACCGCATGGCACCACGCGATGAATCGATATAGCAGCTTATCATTCCATCGCGTGGCGCGTCGCGTTAACACTAAACGATCCCTAAAGGCCTCCACAGAGTTCTGCCGCAGCGCCGCTCGCCGCAATGGTTAAGGATAGGGCAGGGACGCCGCCGGCGGCGAGCTCTGCGTCTCTGCCCTATGATGAAGGATAGGGCAGCGGCAACGCCGCAGAACTCTGGGGGGCCTTTAAGGCCCCGTTTATACTTCGTCGCAGCGCGACGCGACGCCACGTATAGTGGCCATATTGATTGTGCGACGCGATCGATCAATTTGACCTCATTGCGTGGCCATCCGCGACGAAGTATAAACGGAGCCTAAAGGCCGCCACAGACTTCTGCGGCGCCGCTGGCCGGCCGGCGGCACCGGCGGCGCCGCTGCCCTATGCTTAACCATAGGGCAGAGACGCAGAGCTCGCCTCCAGCGGCGCCGCAGAAGTCTGTGGCGGCCTTAAGGGCCCGTTCATAGTTCGCAACGGGAGCGACTGGTCGGCAAGGAATACATATTGATTTGCCCAGGAGATGGTGCGGCATTAATCGATTCGTATGCTTTCTTCGAGTTGCTTAGTCGCTCCCGTCGCGGACTATGAACAAGTCCTAAACAAGACTTATCATCGGCATCGATCATTAACCCTGCCTAATCAAAGTGGTATTTTTCCTAGTGATACGCTTCATGGAGCTAGGTACGAATCCTGTCACAGACGTCAGACAGTCGCATTAATGTTTCCATAGTCGGAGGAAGAAGGCATCTTGATTCTTCCGCCTCCGACTAGGGGAATACCTTTTGTCAGTCGTGTTGCAAGGCCCAATAAATCATTTTACCCTCTCTAGCCTCATTAACCATCAGTCCCAATGGGCTCGGTCCCAAGGGAATCGTTGTTGGCACTGTTCTTATGAGGAAGCGGGTCCATGCGCATAAAAAATCAAATTACCAGATTTCTGTCAAAATTAGCACATCATGGAGCTCTTTGCCTTGCCGATTCTATAGCCTCCTCCGAGTCAACAACAGAACCGGAAAGGGAAAAGACTCCAGGGTGTGCTAATTTTGACAGATGTCCGGTACTTCGAATTCCTTCGAATGCACATGGGCCTGCTTCCCAATGAATACCGCTAATACTACCGGGGTTCGGGAGCGTAAAGGAACGTGCAGTGGACAATGTTGTGCATGATATATGGCTTTCCAGAACAACAACTACAACAACTCGGTCAGCTGGTTGGAACGGCAGCTACAAACGGTGTTCGGATTCGCCATGTGCTGCAAATATAAGTCGAACCCCTCCAACCTGCGAGAATAAAGACTGCTTCTGATCAATACAGATGATGTCGTCGTCGTCTTCTGTGCATAGTGTAAACCGTAAATCGGAAACTGCAAATGTGCTTTAAATGCTGTGATTGTAGAGTCAGTCAGAATGAAGATGTGTTTAAAATCACTTGAAAATAGACTAACCTTTCATGGAATTCAATGTCATGGAGGGTTTCTAGAAGACCAACGCTTCTCAACAGCGCCTGTAGACCTTCTCCGTTGCTGGAAATAGGACGAATTTAATAAACGAAACGGCGAGCGCCACCACAAGGTCTGTTCATGGTCCGCGACAAAAGCGACGACGGCGACAGGTCGCCCAAACAAAGGATACATATTGATTTTTTCCTTAAGCCGACCCGTAGCGACGTGATGTCATTTATAAGGCCTATGTCATACCATCCCTCACCCCGAGCGAAGCGTAATGATAGGCTCCCATATCGACTAATCGCTTTGGGAGCTCACCATTAGGCTTCGCTCGGGGTGAGCGGTGGTATGACATAGGCCTAAGCGATGCGATTGATCGATTTGGTCCCTACGCGCCCAATCCCGCCCCGGAAAACTGTCGCGGCACTATTTGTGTCGCTTTAGACGCGAGTCCACGCGTGTCATTGCGTTGCCCGGCATGAATATTTACACGCTTCACACAGGCGACTCGCGTACTATGGCCTGGACCCGTATTCATCAACAATTATACCCGTGGGTATGCGGGGTATGCGAGGTAGAGATAAGATGAGTTAGGCCCCTGTTATACCCCGCGGGAGCTTCCACGGATGGGCGGAAATCGCGTCGGCCACTCGTCGCGGCCCGCCACGCCCACCCTCCGCGGATCGCCGCCGACAGACGACGAGAGGGGTGTTATACTTCCCGCCCGCGTTAGGGTAGCTGTCCGCGGTATAGTGCACGGGAAACGGCGGGGGAAACGCGCTCCGATGCGACGCTAGCCGCCCCGGGACGACGACGACCGTCCGCGGTGCGCCGTCCGTCCGCGGAGGTCCCGCGGAAGCTCCCGCGGGAGTATAACAGGGGCCTTAGGCAGAGATAAGGCAAGAGTCAGAGACGCAGGCTTCATCGTGGGTATCTCTACCCCTATACCTGCCGGTTAGTCGTTGATGAATCCGGCCCCTGTTCACACTTCGCGACAGCAGCGACAAGAGCGACGAGAACGCAGCGCGCGGAAGTATGAACAGGTGACAGCAGCGACTAGAGCCACAGCGCCGGCGCTCGACTATGAGCACTTTTCGGCGGCGCGCGCTCGGTTTTAATCGATTTGCATGTTTTGTACGGACGATGAGTCGCTTTTGTCACGAAGTATGAAAAGGCCCATAGGCGGCGTACAAAGTCGTCGAATGCGACGCGGTCGCCACGCGACTATCTTAATAATTAAAACTATGAAGCGTTCCCAGTATGGCCTGCAAATGAAGATCAAAAAGATGCAGAAAAATCGAATACAGGAAACCAGCTGACCTTGAGAGCAAATAGAAGGAGTGATAAATAGGTTGTGACCATAGTTACGCTTTCAGAGAATTTTCGAATGGTCAGAACTTTCGAACACTCTAATCCATGCATACTCGAAAATGCGGTTTTTCCCATATTTGAATTCGACCACATTCGCAAAACTCGATTACCCAATATTCGAATTCAAACCAAAATCATTGAACAGGTATTCGAATGAGTTATTCGAGCATAACTATAGCTCTGACCACGGTGACGACCAGAATAGAAGGTGCACAAGCGCGCAACGCAACGTTCTGGAATGGTTTCGAGCTGGCAGGGAAGGACGGGACTAGCGCTCTGACGTTCCTAAGGAGACAAATTACCCATTTGAAGAAAGACTGGAAAAGCTATATGACAAATCAATTCGCTGACGACCATCCGCACTCTGGCTCCAAAAAGCAGCTGTTATAATAGTGCCTCGAACGCACATAGTTTAGATTTCGACTCGTATTTCAGCACCGAATTCCACGAAAACGAATGCAGAATCTGTCTGTAGAGTTGCTGAGCTCTTCACGAGGTTGGTAAACGGCTTTATTGGTGGCTAACGTTTCGGCTGGATCGCCTTCTTCAGAGCCTGAAAGGGTCAGGTCAATTAGGAGTTACCCCACCAAACATCTCTTCAACCTTACAAAATTCAATGTCAAAATTTGGAGGCCTGAACAAAGAAGAGAATCCGAGTGTCGTACCTCACCACAGTCCACTGAAGGACCAAAGGAAGCCGCACAGGGCAAGCAGGGATACGGGACAGCACCTACCCCAGAGGCCGTATTTATGAAGCGGTGGGAGCGGGAGATAAGCGATATCATCTCTCGGCTCTCTCTCCCGCCTCGCTCTCTCGCCTCGGTCGGTTCCCATGGGAAGCCGGCAACGTTCCCGGGAACGTTCATGAATCCGGACCCAGGTTAGAATGCGAGACTGAGGTAGGGCTTGAGTTCGCGCGTTATATACAGGCATTCCCCCTTCCGGTTGACCTTGGGATCTCTGGAATAGATCCAGAACGCCTCAAGGGCTTTGCGCGCCGACGTTTTACCTCGTGTCCCAGAATCCTCACCTCAACCCCAAAATCCTCCCCTCCATGAGAATTGATCCTGTGGTTTTGGGGTTTTAAATACGGCCTCTGGGGTAGGTGCTGTCCCGTATCCCTGCTTGCCCTGTGCGGCTTCCTTTGGTCCTTCAGTGGACTGTGGTGAGGTACGACACTCGGTCTCCTTTGTTAAGGCTTCCAAAAATTTGACATTGAATTTTGTAAGATTGAAGAGATGCTTGGTGGGGTAACTCCTAATTGACCTGACCCTTTCAGGCTCTGAAGAAGGCGATCCAGCCGAAACGTTAGCCACTAATAAAGCCGTTTACCAACCGCGTGAAGAGCTCAGCAACTCTACAGACAGATTCTACCATGCCGAGGTTCAAGGAGAGTCGAACATGGCGAATGCGGAATCGTACCAAACCTTACTTTCAGACTGAATTATCAGGCTTAATTTAAAAGGAAGACGACTAAACGTGTTAGCCATAGTCCGGAAAGAATTGAAGCTACAATCATCACCCAGCTAAATGACCTTTGAAAACTTACTGAAGAGTGTAGAGCTAAAAACGTACGGAAAATTCATGAAGTTAGGATAACTGTATGACAGTGAGGAACACTGCTACAGCAGACACCAGGACATCACAAGGAGGCTCTCCAAAGTGGCGGTGAGCTTTTGCGATGCCATTTTTACAGGATGTAGAGTTCCGTGTGTGGAGTCCAAAACCATCGTTAATTTTTTTCGGAATGCTCTTCTGTGGTCGAAGAAAGCGTGTGGAAGCGTGAGCATGGAATTCATCACACCCTGTTGCCAATCAACCCAATGTGGTCGGCTAGTGCAGTGGATAGCGATGTGGCCTCTCGGCTGCACCGAGCGGGTTTTACGGTTCGATCCCCACCCGCCATAATTTCTGCACACATCGTGTTGCTATTATTATGTACTCACATGATCACAGGAATCAATTTGTACGCAATTATTGCATTTAGTAAGCGGTAAGTATTTACCGGTATCAGACCAAATCCGTGACCGACCTTACCCAGTTTGGTCTTCGTCTAAGGGCCCGTGCGAAACGAAGGCCAAACCAAGTCTTTGTGTTTGTTTTTTAGTTTTATAACATTAGTGCACTTTTGCTTTTCCTTACCCGTTAAGTGTATGTGTTTGCACGCATTTACGGTATCGTTGCTGATATGATACAGTGCAAATACGATCCATTGAGGTAACTCAAATGAAGGCATAAAAGGGCTATATTTACTTTAAAGGTATTAATCGTGTACAAATTGACTCCTGTGGTCACGTGAGCACATAATAATAACGACCCGATGTGTGCAAAAGCTATGGCTACACCGAGGTTCGCTTGGTGCGACCGAGAGGTGACATCGCTATCCACTGCGCCAGCCGACCACATTAGGTTAAGTGGCAACAGGGCGTGATGTACTCCATGCTCACGCTTCCACACGCCTTTTTTCGACCACAGAAGAGCGTTCCGAAAAAGTTAACTACGGTTTTGGACTCCACGCACGGGACCCTACATCCAAAATGTAGGCTGTTACTGTGAGCTGTTCAAACAGCGCCGATGGTGTAATGGCGTAGAGCATTCTCGCTCGGTCAGCAGGAGGTGCGGGTTCGAGTTCCGCCTGGAACTAGAAGTTTTCATCGCAACAAAACATCGTTGTATGTTTGCTTCTGTGATTTCCACTGGCAGTATAGGCTTCCGAGTTTTTTTCTTCTTCTTCATACGATTAACTCGTTTGGATGAACTTATTACTGCATACAGTAAGTGTTGTTTCTAACGATTCGTTTGATGTTGTGGCACGTTTTGCAGTGTAAATAGAACAGAAAAGACGGCGTTAGTTAATCTCTTCGCGAGATGCGCCGCGCATTCTACTTCCATTTGGATCGCGGAGACGATTTGAATGCGTATTTCGTCCACACAAACACCAGCTGTCAGCCAATGGTAAAGTCAGGGCCTGTTCATACTTTGCGACAAGAGCGACAAAAGCGACAAGAGCGAGAAGAGCGACTGGGGCGACGGATGTAGTGTGGCGTACGTAAATAATTACGCATTTCACACTTCATTCGTCGTGGACGGAGTGTGGAGTACGCAATTATTTACGTACACCACACTATATCCGTCGTCCCAGTCGCTCTTGTCGCTTTTGTCGCGAAGTATAAACAGGCCCTGAAGGATTTTGCATTTCTCAACTGTTTCATGCGAAAATAAAGGCAAGGAACTGTAAAAGCGGAGATAATACAGTAAAAACGAAGAATTAAGACAATGTTGAAAAGAACAGGCTTGAAAGAATGCAAATGAAGCGGTCCTAGTGCGAAAAACACGTGCACTTGAAAATAAGTGAAGGGAGCTTGTAGGGGCACCGTGAACAGCAAGCCGCTATTGCTCGCAATGGGCGGAGCGTTTTCGAGGTGTCCCGCAGCGATTGCATGGGAAGGTACAGAATATTCGTCCCGTTTGGGGTCGTATGCTCGTGCTCCCCGTTGGGGGAAAATCAATCAATACCAACATATCATACCACGCCCCAATCCCCCATTGGGGAGACTCGGGGTAGACGAGCATACGGCCCTTGGTGTAGAACTCGGCGCAATCGTTGAAGATTAGTCGCGCTTGCCGCTACCCTGTTCGTTTAGCACGGGTTCCATTCGGAACAGATCGTATCTTCAAGAAGGGGTGCTTAGCAACATTATTTCACATGTGTCTCAGGATTGTTACAGAGAAAAACGGGGCCGCCGCGGTTTACGTGGGCCTCTTTCCCGACAAGATAAAGGAGTGCAAAACAAGGTTCAATAAGGGACAACGAAGTGAGCAGGGTTCCAGCACATCCCGATAGCATCCCTACGTGCAATTTAAGGGAGTAGGTCAGAAGAACAGTCGAGGATAGCGGGATCAGAGCGCCTGACCTCTAGGTCACCACCGCCGGCGACAGGGCCGATCGATACGGCGCCGTTCTCGTGCAGCTGGCGGGGCGCCCGCCGTTCCACGAACCGACGTCTACATGTGGCTGCTCCAGGAGCTGAATAGCTGAGACTGGCCGGCTCCTGCAGTCCGGAATTCGTGCTCCACGGGTACCGCGAGCCGGACCACGTTCACGCCAGCTGCGGTAGGGTTGACGTCGTCGTCGTGCGGCGCGTCTTAACGATTTTATCCTGCTGCTCCTTTTTCGGTCCCCAGCTTCTACCTGATCGTTACCTTTGTGATTTGGCTTCTAATCTCGTCGCGGTGTATTGATTGTGATCTCATTATCGATTAATTACAACTCAATAGAGTTGGCATGGTTTACTTGTCGAATTCCAAATGTATTTTCCACTTCTTCGTTCTGCTCAGTTTTCTTTCATTCCTCCCTCCTAGATCTATCTTTGGGCTATTTCGTCTTAGTAGAAGTTCGGCTCCCGTCAAACGAGGGCTAAATAGTATCTCTTGTCTGCTCAAGACTTCTCGAAGTCGTCCAGGGACCGGATTCATCAAAGTTACTGCAGTAACTATAACGGAATATTGTAAGCGAAAGCTCAGATAACGCGGCTTATCACTCACCATATCGCTTGATAGGTCGCGTTATCTGAGCTTTCGCTTACAATTCTCCGTTAAAGTTGCTGCAGTAACTTTGATGAATCCGGCCCCAGATTATCTTCTGTCGTTTGCACGCTGCACTTTTACAGTATTCCTATTAAACTTGTTAAAACCTGTATAGGCGGGATTTTGTATGGCAGCCTGCAACACTTCACAATATTTCCTGTTAAACGTGTTAACACCTGTGGCCGGATTCATCAACGACTTACAGCAATTTAACTGAGAAAATACAGCCGAAATCCCTGATATCGCGGCGAAATGTTTCACCATATCGCTTGATGAGCCGCGCTATCAGGGATTTCGGCTGTATTTTCTCTGTCAAATTGCTGTAAGTCGTTGATGAATCCGGTCCCTTTATAATCGGGACTTTGTAAGGTGGCGGCGCCATATTGCTCTCCTGAAGCGTTCCTGTGCACACTACAGGGTGCGTAAAAAGTATTGACGCACTAAACGTAAACGTTAGAAATAACAACACATTATAAAATTTCCAATCGCCCGCAGGAGACGCGCAGCATGGGCAGCCTTCAGTTCGATTCGCGAAGACACCGATCAGGTCAAGGATCCCGGCCTCAGGGCCTCGATATTCAACGCCTCTGTACTGCCTGCGATGTGTTACGCGACGGAAACCTGGCCCGACAACAAGACAATCGCCAGAGCGATGCAAACTACGCATCGTGCACTGGAGAGATGTCTTTTGAGGACAAGCCTTCGTCAGCAATGACAACAAGGCCTGCGAAGCTCGGAGCTACGGGAGAAGTCGCATTTAGCAGACCCGCTGCAGTACATGAAGAAGTCCAAATATCGCTGTGCCGGACACCTGCTTCGACGAAAGGACGATAGATGGAGTCTCCGTGTCACAGAATGGCTCTCGAGAGACCATAGGAGACCACTGGGACGACCGCCAACGCGATGGGCAGACTCCTTCTCATGATCTTTCAGAGAGCGGAGTCTGCCTCACTGGATGCAAGCAGCCAGAGATCGAGCGGTCTGGAAGAGTTGTGGTCCCCGCTGAGAAGACCCCCAGTCGATAAAAGGACCATCAAAGTACCAAAGTAAGTAAGTATAAAATTAGACAAGTTTATGTACAAAATGTCAACAATGATCTAGGGAACAGAATAGCATCACTTGTATTTTATATGGGCTTCTTTGCGGCGAATGCAAGGGCGAAGGTGACGAGAAGAGGCATCGGTGGCGCGTCGCAAGTAGTCCACGTCGATTTCGTTCTATACTTTGACCTTCAGTGACTCGATACTTTTGTGCATTCAACTTGCAAAAGTGTTACATACTCTTCAAGGACCTCCAAAGTGCTAATTCTGGCGGAAGGCTCGCTGCAAGGGAGGCGCTTCCGGCCAGTATCATGGTTTGTGCATTCATCACAAGCGTCTCTCGTTTTCGTAGATACAGGAGTGAAGATAAATCAGTGGAACTACCTGTATTGACGTCCTAAAGAACCAACTAGTTCCTTGGCTCGAATCCCACCTCGAGAGTAAGCCGTATGTCTTCCAGCAGGATTAGACTCCTGCGCAGAGTCGAGGGTTGTTCAGGACTGGTGCCGCGCCAATTTGGAGCACTTCATTCCGGCAGAGGAATAACCTCTGTATAGACCGGTTTTGAATTCGCTGAATTACTCTGTATGGGAAGTTTTGGAGAACAAGGATTGCGCTGCTTCCCACAAAAGTATGAAGTCAGTGAAGGATGATCTGGTTAAAGCATGGTACGAAATCGACGTGGACTACTTGCGGCGCACCGTCGATGCTTTCCTCGGCGTCTTCGCCCTGCATTCGCAGCAAAGAAGCTAATATAAAATACAAGTGGTGCTATTCTGTTCGCTAGATCATTGTTGACGTTTTGTATATAAACTTGTCAAATTTTATAATGTGTTGTTATTTCTAACGTTTGCGTATAGTGCGTCAATACTTTTTACGCACCCTGTATATAAAGCGTCTGCAATCATGGGTACAGAAACGATAGCTGCATAAGCAACAGTACTCCACGACCTGTCGTCACCTATGAGTTCCTGCAAGGTCGGAGCGTGTAGCGAAGGTGCTGGCTGTCGCGTGCATAAAATACCAGATTCTTGGTTCGGACCCACACAGGCAGGCCAAGCATTCCACCCCTTCGGGTGGGTGAATTGATACCAGACTTGTCTGATTGAAGCGCTGATTTGTTCTCGACCGCGGGTCGAGGAGAGGTCGAAAAAAAATTTCGCCCAAACTTCGCCTAGAGGGGGTATTTGGGATGCTGATCACGAATCTGAGACCCATTTTCGAAATTTCAGCCGATTACGGTAGGTTACGGTAGATACGGGTGACTAAGGCTGCCAAAGTCATAATCACCGATTTCGCCCAAACTTCGCCAGGGGTTATTTGGGCGCATATCACGAATCTGGCATTCGTTTTTCGTTGTAGCTGGAGTACGGTAGCTACGGGTAAGGAACGCTTCAGGATGGATTCCTGGTGGTAGAATGAATATCTGAAAAAGTATCTTACCTTTGCTACTCCAGCGTAAAACGAAAAACCGATGTCAGATTCGTGATTAGCACCCAAAGCCCTCTAGGCGAAGTTTGAGCGAAATCGGCGATCATGACCTTGGCAGCCTTAGTCTCCTATACCTACCGTAGTCGGCCGGAATTTCGAAAACAGATCTCAGATTCGTGATCAGCATCCCAAATAGCCCTCCCCCCAGGCGAAGTTTGAGCGAAAATCTTTTTTCGACCTCTCCTCGACCAGTGGAGTTGTAAAAGCCAATAGTGCCTATTTGCAAGAACTTCTGTTGTTCTTGATATTGAAATCGTCCTTTTTCCAGCAGCTTATATAATGAATAATAAATTCTAGGTCTCTTGTAGTGGCTTCCCATGTCCTTAGGAATTGTAGTGATCGTTGATTCGGAATAATTCCTGTTTAAGAGTGCTGTGAGGAACTGTCGTTGCCCGCCTGGCCTTCTGAACAATCGAAATTTGTCGTGTCTTCTATCTTAATAGGAGGGAAGTACCGTTAGTAGAGCGAATCGAGCGGAATCAGAATGGCCCCTCCTGACTATGAATTTGCAGTGAATGCCACGCGTATAGGGTAGTTCAGTGTCTCGCTTTCTGCCACCGATCAACTCGGTAGAAAGCCCCGTTCCACAACTGTGATAGATCCTGTCTGCAGCTTCAGATAGGCCTGCTTGGGGCAAACATTTTACGAGACTGAAAACATGCGAGTATAGAAGGCCGATGAGTCGACTATGAACTAGCTGGCCGCGTGTGAAGAGAATACCTATCGATCTGCCTCACGCGCCAACACCTTTCGACTGATTGTAGTTCCACCCCTTTCCCGCCAAAAAGGCGGGCAAAAGTGTGCATCCTCATGGATTTCGAAAAGCAGCCATTGTTTTTTCGGGCTGGTCCGAAGGGTTGCGGTTTCCAGGCCCATCCTTCACCCCTCGTCCCACACAGGTTTCTGGTCGATGCTTCAGCCGTCTCGGCTAGGAACTAAAGCCATAGAAGGCTTCCTAGCCGCAAAACGGGCAGCATCCTGCTGTCCCTGAATTTTTAGGCGGGACTGGAATTACGGCTGGTCGCGCCATACCGTGGTCAGCTTGAACGCAAGGTTCCTCTTGGAATCGCTCTGGTACGAGAGTAGCAGTAGATTCAATGCGTCCTAAACCGGAGTTGGTTTGAATCGGTGTGAAGATGAGCTGGCCTATGCCCAAAAAAACGATGCTAGATCTTATTCGGAGACGTTATAGGTTGAATGAAGTGTTCAATGATTGATTTGTGTCCTGGATCAATCACCAGGGGCGCACGCTCCTTTCGTAGTCCACGACGAGAGCGGTTGATCGTTATCTGGACGTAGAGTACATATTGATTCTTGATCGCTTGTCACTAATCGATTCGTATGCTTTGCATGGGGGCTCAGTCGTACCTTCTGCGTTGGACACTTCATTCAACCTAGCTCTGTGGTAGCATTAGGGCCCATTTATACTCCGATGCGGAGCGACGCAGCGCCACATATTGGGGGCTACACAGTGCCATCGCTTCGCTCGGCGTCGGAAGTGTTAATGGGGCCTTATGGCACAGTTTGCACTTGTCATATTGCGGGTGGGAATAGGGTTCCGCCAAAAGAGCGAAGTGACCATAATTTCCGGGATCGGATAAGAGAGCACTGTCTTCCCACATGTTAGTTTAGACGGGACACTTACACTTACACTTTCATCTTTGGGCAGAACTATAAAAGCTACCGATATCGATCGTCAGCATCACCTAATCGATATTAGTCGGTAATCGCCCAGTGGAATTATAAATCCCGGCCATGTGTGTTGTCTTTCCGCGTTAGTTCACTTTCAGTTTTGGCGTAACTATAAAACACGCAGAGCGAACTGCCCCATACCTCCGCTGGGATAGCTTGCTGATAGTCTGCAGTCGCTTTTTATTGCTGACGACCGACGGATTGTCCAAAAGCGTCTGGTTCTCGTCTGCGTCGTGCTTTGTGTGAGTTTGATTGATCCATTATACAATGGTACAATCTAGTTGTTGCCCGTGAGTGGTTATATATAGTGGTTGTATGGTTTTATACGTATCGATTCTGTTCGGGAAAATGTTCCAGGATCACCGTTCATGAAGTAGGTAGCGGCTAGTCTGGTTCTCTATACGCACGTGCTATATCTGTACCGGGTAGGTCGTGGCGCAGTCGGAGGCGATGGTTGTCCCATGCACCTCAAATGAAGGATTATTGGTTCGGATTTATCCCCCCCCCCCTCCAGGGTAACCAAGCTTTCCATCCCTCCGGGGTTAGAGAATTAGTACCGGACGTGTCTATGAAGGACAAAACGCTGACTTGTCTCTGGGCTATTGCAGTCATTGTAGTGGCCAGGTTCAAATTCAAACTGTCTCCATGGTAAACCTTAGAAGTAGAATGCATGGCGCATCCCAAAAGGGATTGAACGCCGTCCTTTATCTTTTATCTCTTGTATTACGTGGTTTACTTCAATCCTAGTTCCATGAGAGGCGGGAGTGAAGCCAATCGAACAGATACGAAGTGTGGCTGCCCGACATGAAAGCTATCATCTCATAGAATGGGTCAGTGTTTTGCATCCGATGACTTCATTTGCTCCCTCATATCTGGCATCAACGACCTGTTCGTGGTCCGCGATAGCAGTAGGTGGACATGATACGTGTCGATTTTTATTGGTATCACCTACCAAATCCTTCAGGCCAGGTCGTTGATGGCGCGAAATACGGATTAGTCAATTAATTTTTTAAATTAATAGCTGACTGATCTCTGCTGTAGCATATCTTAAAGCTGTTGAGTCAAGATTGGTATATTGCTGGTAAGCTATCCTCAGATGGAGAAAGTCGTGGGTGGATGAGACTACCCCTTGGGGCCGGATTCATCAACGACTTACAACAATTTAACAGAGAAAATCACAGCCGAAATTCCTGATAACGCAGCTTATCGAGCGAAATGGTGTGCGATAAGCCGCGTTATCTAAGTTTTCCGTTGCGAATTCTCTGTTTAAATTATGTAAGTCGTTGAAGAATCCGACCCCTGGTCATATCCTCCGCGATCTTCTTGTTTACGCCGTTCTGGGTGAAACCCATCTTATCATCTGTATCACCTGTCGTCCGTTGGTCATCGAGTTGCTCAAGCGGGCACCATCGGCGTCTCCATTCGTCCCTGTCGAGTGCCAGAGTGCTCCAATGGATCTTCCTCGATAGAGATAGACAAAGTGGTGTCTGCGAAGCTCAGTACGTGACCGGCCCACCTATTTTTCGACGACGTGGCCCATGCGACAGCTTCTCTGATCTGCGAAATAGCATTAACAAATGGTAAATCGCACACAGGTCGGAAAGTGAGGTCAGCTCCTGGACTACCGCCACCAGCTTCTCTTTCCGATTGATTGTGGGGTTCTTAGACACAATCCACAACGCCTCCAGGGTTTTCCGCGCTGCGATGTCGGTCTCGTGCTAAAATCGTGCTATCTCGATTGTCGCGTGTATAATTTATGCTCGTTAGGTGTTTTCGACAGGGTGTTCGTGAGATAAGTATACTTTTCTACTCTACTTCTTATAGGAATGGTTGTGCGTTCGCGTAAGGAGCCAGCACTAGGGGTTGTGCGAAACCTCACCGAGGTGTTCACGCTGCTTCGCACAAATTCCCAGCAGAACAAGTTCATCTACATGAATAACTCTATGCCCAGCACGAATCGGAGCAAGAACATTGCAGGTGAGGGAATGATTTAGTGCTATATATTTTACCATTTTCACGTCAAATTGTGCACATTTCGAACTCAAATTAAACATTCTTCGAAGCGAACTTGACGCTTTTGAAATCAAACTGAGCATCTTCCGAGTCAAAGCTTTTTTCCAACTTAAACAGGAGACTCAAGAAGGTTAAAATAATTTTTCGTCCAAGCAAAATTTACAATGACTTTCTTTGAATTTTTCAACTTATATCTCAAAAATACTATAGAACATACCTTTTGACATTTTACGGCCACTTTTTAGGGAAAGTAATGTCCCTGTAAAGAGCGAGTGTATTTTAGAGTGCATTTAAAAGCGCAGGAAGATAGTAATTTTTCCTGTTAAAAAAGAGAGATCGAGCCAAGCACTCGTTCGGCTCATCGCGATTTTCATCTGATTAATAATGTAAGTGCTGCTTGAAACAGTGTGTGTGCTTTTTAGAACTGTTTTTCTTGTAACGTTGGCAGCTGCGTAACTCCGCGCAAACAGACTTTTTGCTATAATGAAATCGAAATCGCGACAGCCTAACAAGTGTGTTGTTATTTTGACACGTCAAGCAAATTTCCACTTTCTGCACCTTAAAACAAACATTAGATCGTTATTTTAATGGAATAATATTCCAAGGACTGCATTCACTTTTTCAATGTTTAAAAAAATTGAAGAAAGTCGCACTAAATACGGATCCTCATACTAACTATCACTCTGCTTATCCTTAGATGCTTATCCTTAGACAAAAATTGTTTCAACTGTCTTGGAGAGACTCTAGTTTAATGTGAGAGAAGCTTGCTCTGATTGTGAATTGAATTTGTTGCACTATTGAATTCTCACGACTACAGAAGTCGAGGAGAGGACAACATTTATCTGCCATGATTCGTGGCCTGCACCCCAGATAGCATCCATAGACGAAGTTTGGGCAACATCGGTGACCAAGACCTTAGCCACGCGTACCTACCGTAGCCTACCGTAATCGACCTGAATTTCAAAGACGAATGTCGGATTCGTGATTAGCACCTCAAATAACCCTCCCTCTGGACGAAGTTTGAGCAAAAAAATTCCACCTCTCCTCGATCTCTGGTGTCGTGAGTGTACAAATTTGTTTTTGAAAGCGTCAAGCATGCTTAGAAGTGTCTCAGGTTGGTTTTGAAAGGTGTCTAATTTGACGTGATAATTCTCAATGTTGCGTTCCAATTTAAGCACCTTCAGAGGAGAAGATGAGTCTGGTGAGTCTTGAAGAAGGAGGAGATCATTCCGATGATTCTCCTCGGCAGCCGATGTGGATCCATACTTGCGACGAAGTGGAGTTTGAGTTTGGACGGTGGGTGGAACGATAGTCCTTTGACTTTTTTTATCGTTCGTGTTTTCCGGTCAGTCTCTAGGCTGCTATTTTTTGTTTCGTTTTTTTTTCTTCGTTTTTCTCCATTTGATGCTTCCTGTTCTTTGATTGACTGATTGATTGACGTACGTTAAACAAACACAACGTAAAGTTCAATGCGGACAAATAGCTAAGCATAACCTAGGCATTTGTGCCTATTATTAAATTGAGGGGCGCGTGTAGCGCAGTCGGAGGAGGCGCGACTGCCGCGTGCACCCGATACCAGGTTCCTGGTTCGGCTTTCCCGCCCAGGCCAACCAAGCCTTCCATCCCTCCGGGGTCGGTGAATTGGTACCAGACTTGTCTGGGAAGGATAAAGCGCTGACTTGTTCATCGGCTGGCCACCGCAAGTCATTGTATGGCCAAATACGCATTCATGTCGCCTCCACGACATCCCGTAGAAGTAGAATGCGCTGGCGCATCCCAGAAGGGATTGAATAACGCCGTCCTTTATCCTTTATTAAATTGAGTCTGAAAAAAAATCAAGAAAACATAAAGAAAAACACGACAACATAACAAGTAATACGATCTAGTAAAGAAGCTGTGAGGTAAAATAAACTAACCTCAAAAAAAAACTAAAAACCAAATTACCTATAAAAAAAAACTTTACATACATGTCACAGTGACGAAAATTAGAAAGGGCATGAATCATTCCCTGCTTTGTCAAATAATGTAAAGTTAAAATAAATAATATGATTAAATGTCAACCAAATACTAGGTTCGTTTCGCCACCTTTCTTCAGATGAACCTTTTTTGTTATACCATCTCCCCGGTTGCTCACCAGTGAAGAGGGAGGTGCTATAATTTTTTTGGATTTGTAACATCATTAATATAATTAAACCTTTTTAAAATTAATTTTAAAAGAATGGTTTTTAATAGAGAAGTATTATAAAGTATTAAGCTTCATTATTATTATTTTCATTATCTTATTTAATGATTTTATGGATCTATCCTAGTCCGGGGGGGGCACATAACTAAAAAGTATTATATGTAACAAATTCACTTGAGACTTACCGAGCGACTCCTACAGAACAACACAGGACCTTAAACAAGAAAAACTCACAAAGAAAAAAAGGAAATTGCATTTGTTGCGGTTGTAAGTCGGCAAACTTGTGTGCCCTCACCATGTTGGATCCTGGTTGTAACGTGTCAGGCGGCGGTCAGCACGCGGGATGCGGCTTCATGCGCCTGTTCACCATGTTAGATCCTGGGTATAACATGTCAACCGGCGGTCAGCACGGTGCATGCCTCCATTCCGTCGCTCTTTGCCCGCCGAGACGGTTGCAAACCGCTGCGATTTTTTTTGTTTGTTAATTTGTTTTTGGTTTCTTTTAGGTTTCAACTCGTTTTCTAGGTGCCGCTCGGTAAGTCTCAATCCATTTTGTCACCTACTTTTTAATTATGTGGCCCCCGGTATAGTTACGATCAAAACTCTTGCGCCAGGCGGGACTCGAATCCGCACCTTCTGCTTTCCGGGCAGCGATGCTACGCCTTACACCACCAGCGCTGTTTGACCGAACCGAACATACACGATATTAGCAATCACCTATCAGCACTCCCCCGTGATATTGGGATGAGCCGGCTGCTGATATCAGCATGGGACCGGTTAAGTTGAAGGTTTTCGTAGAAATGATCTTTGTATTTTTACGTAAGCCTGGAGTACATCATTTCTGCGAAAACCTTCAGTTTAATCGGTCTCATACTGACAACGGCGGCCGGCTCATCCTGAGTGAAGATAGCTGATTGCCAATAGGAAGATATCGTGGATGTTCGGTTTGGTTGAACAGCGCTGGTGGTGCAAGGCGTAGCAACGCTGCCCGAAAAGCAAGTGTGGGGTCGGGTCCTGTCCGGCGCAAGAGTTTTGATCGCAACTAAACATCCATCTAAGAATATTTTCATATCATTTATTATATTAAACTATATTTATTTGTTTTGTCTTTAAATTAGTATAATTAATATGAGGGAATTGAACTTACATACACCATGGCAGAGGGATCCGAGACCGCGAATCGATTCTAGGTTCCGTTCGCGTTCATTCTTTGCAGATTTCCGTCCTTTAGGGAACCTGTCTGACTAGATAAAGCTCGGTCTATCAGCTGGCCACTTGAAGTCATCATGTAGATCAAGCATCCATTCAAATTGCTTTGGAAATGATATCACGTAGAAGCAGAGATAATCGGGGCGTTCCAGATATGGCTTTTTTAATCCACAGTCCTTTGCCCGTTAGGTTTTTATTCGTTCTTTATCGGTTATCTCATGGCGCGTGCTGATTGCGGTTGAACAGAGATACCAAAAAAGTGAAATCTAAGGGTGTGTTGGTTCAGTGGCCTTTATTTATATCGATGTATATTATGGTATCTGTATAAGATAGCCGATTCAAGGCTCTTGGGTCAGGTCCCGCATTGGTCAACTGAGCATTCCGTTCCTCCGGGGTCGGCGAATAGGTACCAACTTGTCTAGTAAGGATAAAGTGCGGACTTGTTCTTCGGTTGGCCATCGCAAACCATTTTTTATGGTCAAATACGCATTCAAATCGCTTCCACGACATCCCGTAGAAGCAGAAGGTGTGGCGTCTACCACAAAGGAATTGATTAATTCGTCGTCTTTTATCTTATCCTTGTGACATATACAACTGTTTTTGTTTTATTTCTATCCCAAAGTGGTATTGTTCTTTTCCACAGCTTTCTTGAACAGTTTGCTGAACCTGGAAGATGCTATAGCAAAATAAGCTTCGAATATTGTAGCGAAACGAGCGTTTTAGTATCCCTTTAATTGAATAATCATAATTTTAATAGTTTCTCACTCATTTGTACTATTTTTTAGAATGTTGACCACTTTCTGTTGCATTCCTATTTCTTCTTCTTTTATTTATTTATTCTGTCATTAATTTATTTATTTTTTGCTAGTCTTTTTCTACAGATTTTCTTTCCTTTGCCATTCACGTGCGTGTTGTTTCGTCATCGTAACCCCAGAATGATTTGCAGGGTTCGAAGTCGTGTAGAGGAGCTGGCGAATGCGCAGCAGAAGCATATATCGCGACCGAATTTTGGCGATGAGGCGTTCGAAGCAGAAGAGAAGCGCATGGAAAGCATGACGGAACAGATCACGTCGATGCTATCCCATTGTCAACGTCTAATCAAGTAAGTGGTTTTCATTTCTCCGATTTATTTTTGCTCCATGAGTTTTGCTTATTTCGCTTTGTGAGATAATTTGTTCTACTTTTTTGAAATTTCTTTTATTTTGATTCGCTCTACTATAAAGCTTTGCGGGCTACCGTCCTCCCTAAGACTATGGGGAACTGCCAAAAGTGCTAAAATGTGTTGGATTCTAATTGCTTGCACTAAATGGACAACCATATAGGAACGCTAAGTTGGTTCCTTAATGAAATCTTGTTATGTTTACAATTTACATTTACATTCATCACATGCTTAAGCGTCAGACATAATTTAATGTAACCTAACGCAACAAAGGAAAACAAAGAAGTAACCACCTAGAAGTCCAAATTAAAGTACATAAGGAGGAAAACTGAGCAGAATGAGAAACAAGAAAGCTTCATAGTTCCGTTTGTAAGTACCGATGGACGATTGTTTTGAACTTCTTGAAATTGTTTGGAAGTTGTTGTTCCTTGATAACTTGATAGCAAACTCCAACCCACCCCGACAGACAAGGAAATGCCTCTTAGAAAGAGATGGCAGAATTTTAAAGCCGGCTGCGCGACATGCGCGACGTGTTCTTATACATGCTGAGGATGACGAGATCTGTTGTATTAGGGGGGGGGGGGGGGGGGGGGCAAAAGTAATGAGACAACCCATGCCGTGTCCATATATCTCGTGGCTGGAGTCTGGTTTCGTGCTTGTTGTATTTGTATGTTTGTATGCTACTTACTGAAGCGCATCTGAAAAGTTACCACTTCCGCCCTTTCCAGAAGCATGCCAAAAACCCCAGCCTGTCTCACGCCGAAACCCCAGTCTGACGAGTCGACCTGTGTCGCTCAAATCTCCCCCAATTCCCAACCCCGGGCAGCCTGAGCTCAATATTCACGCAAGATGAGAAGTACGTCTTCTACCTTAACCCTGCCAAGCAGCGAGTCTGGGTTAGGCCTGGTGAATTGTTACCGACCTTCGTTCGGCGAGATGTTCACGGCGAGAAGCATCTTTGGAGCTTTTGGGTCTGCGCCCATGGATCGGTTTACCGGAAGCTGTTTCCCAAGAGCACCGCGATGAACTCCAAGGCCATGGTGAACGAAATAGAGGAGATGGGCGGGCGACTCGCTCTTATTCATTCGCAGCGCTTCAAGAAGGTTCTCCTCTTCGACAACGCCGCACCCCATCGGGAACAAGGAAGCACGGATAAGCTTGGCCAGCTGGGCTACGTTCACATGCCTCACCCACCGTATTCGCTGGACATCTCTCCATGCAACTACCACTACTACTTGAGCCTACAGGACATCCTAGTCGGAAGGGACACAAGAACCCAAGCAGTCCTTGACAACCATATCGAGCAGTTGATCAACACCAGACTCAAGCAGTTCTGGAAGGATGGGATCAGGAAGTGGGCTGAGCGACGGCAGCAAGGTCCTTGCCCTTAATGGCAAATACACTCCTCAGCATCGTTGAGTTGTAATTGAGTTATAAGGAGATAAAGATTTTTTTCATTTTGTCTCATTACTTTTGCCCCCCCCCCCCCCCCTAATACTCCTCGGAGCTGAGAAACCACAATGTTTCGATTTATTTTTGCTATATCGTTTCTGATTTTAGATTGATTTTAAACGAGGATGTTAGGGCAGTGATGAAGACAGCCCCGATCCAGCTGAAGATGAAGGAGCAGCGCCTAAAGGCCCCCACAGAGTTCTGCGGCAACGCCGCTCGCCGCTATGGTTAAAGATAGGGCAGGGACGCCGCCGGCGGCGAGCTCTGCGTGTCTGCCCTATGGTTAAGCATAGGGCCGCGGCCCTGCCGCAGAACTCTGGGGGCCTTAAGGTGGTACGGACACGTCCTCAGAAGGCCAGAGAACCACCCCGTAAGGTTGGCCCTAGATTTCGAGGCACCCGGAAAGCATCTGAGAGGAGCCCCAAGGAAAAGGTGGAAGGACGTCATCAAGAGAGATCTCGGCGAAGTCGGCGCCACGGCAGATGACGCCTTTGATATGATGAGGTGGCGACAGATCACAAGAACAGCGGACCCTGTGACTGCGCGGGACTAAACGCTCAGGAGAAGAAGAAGAAGAAGAATATCGTTTCTGATTTTGCGTGGAATTTTTGATTTCCGCGGCAACTTGTTTGGTAAGTTTCTACTTTTCACGCAACCTATCTTATTGTTCTCATTCTTATTCCCGAAATTCGATTTGGAAAGTGGTAAATCTTTTGCCCCATTAGTGCAGCTGCTCTCTTGAGACGTTTGAAATTTTCGCTCCTTTGGTGAAACGTCAATTCCGTTTTTGCGCATTAGAACATGAATCGCAAATCCTTGACTGTTGACTTTTGGATTTGGATTTTTAGAGTCGGAATGGGGCTCTTAAGTCGCTTGTTAAGTTGCATAAAGGAATCTTGAATTAGTTATGGACTGCTTAATAGGGGAGGGGTGTAGAGGGAGGCAGCATAATTAGGATAGAGCTGTTTTCAAGAAAAGCCAACTACGTAGGGATTTCCACCTCTTTTTTAAAGTATTCAGGTCTTTTTTCCAGAAGTAGGTTCAGGTGAAGCGAAATCGGTACACCTGGTCTTGATTTGTTGAGTTTTCTTTTCTCAACTTTTTTGTTACGTTGTGCTGATGTTGTTTTATAACTGATTTTTGACGCAGAATGCAAGTCGACTAGTAAAAAATAGAAAATGTCCATGCACATATACATTCCTGCTCTCCATTTCAAAGTCATTAATGACGGTTCTAAATCCAGAAGGGCGTTTTTATTCCCCATTCAGACTTTTCCTAAGTTCAAGATCATCTCTGATTTGAAATTTCCTTTTCCTTCTTCTTCTTTGTTATTCGTCTTCATTTGGACAAGGCTTATTTTGTGAGTTTGTGCTCTTTTTCCCCGTTAAAGGACAAGTGATGAGGTTTGCTCGGTGGAAAGCACTGCTTGTTTGAGAAGAATCGCCGTATGTCTGAAAAAAGAATTATGTTTGAAATGAAATTGGTGTGTCCGTATGAAAACCACCCAAGGGAGCAATGAAAAGCGTTAACAATTCAAGATTACCTAAAGAGCGGCTTGTTTCCAGTATGATCTCAACGCAGACTTCTCGAACGGAGAACAACTCAGAGAGGAAGCTGCGCGAGAACACCGTTTCGGCGCTCATATTCACCCTCAGTCAACTGACTAACGAGTTCCGAACAAGGCAGTCAAAGTATTTGAAGGATATAAAGGTATGTGCACTGCATGATCCTTCCACCATGCTAATTTTGTGACTTTTGATAATTCTAGTCGAAATCGCAGCAGTAATGTTCTCGGTTGGTCACAATTATATTTCACATACTTTTGGGGGATTAACTGTCGATGAATGCTGCATGAAGGTGAGCTATTTCGTTTCAGAACCGAACGAATAATGTGGACAGCTTTCTGGTGACGACAGGGCAATCGGACGATTTGCAGTGGGGTGAACTAGTCGACGTGACACCGTCGCATGAGTACACCATGGACCAGATCCAACAGATGATGATGAATGAGCAAGCTGTGAAGGAGCGGGAGAAGGAGGTATGAGGATTCGAGGATTGTGATGGTGCTTGTATTTTGAAGGCTATTATCCTCCATTGTTTGGTTAATCAGATACCTATTGGCAGCCTTTCTAATTATCATCGGGCATTATGGCTTAGTGCGAAAAATTTAGGTCATTCGTTGCTCATTACTTATGTTCTCTTTAAGGTTCTGGTGGTGAATTCATCTATTAGAGAACTGAACACACTCTTCAAAGATCTCTCATCTATGGTTGTTGACCAAGGAACTATTCTGGACAGGTGTGGTTTTCATTACTGGGACCAGGCTGTCCAATAATTCCTGTCCGAAAATTTTCAAGATTCTATAATTTTCCTTAGAAGTGTTATAATATCAGGCAAGTGTAAAAACCTTCTAGAAGGTTCTCCAGAGTTTCACGCTAGGGGTATATAAGGTGCAGTCGCGGCGACGTCTAGCTACCAGTACAAGCTAAAATGGACCAAGGTCGAATTCGTACGTTCGTGTACTACGAGTGGCTGCTGGGCAACGACACTGGCACCGCGGTCGCCAACATCTGCAGAGCGTGCAAGGAGGATGAAGTGTAGCAACGCACAGTCAGGCGCTGGTACAATCGTTTCGAGAGCGGCGACACGAGCCTCGAGGACAGGGAGCACAGCGGGAGGCCTTTTACGGTGGATGATGACGAATTCCGTCGCTGTATCAAGGAGAACCCGGAAGCCACCACCCATGAACTGGCGACGATGCTCGGCTGCAGCAAGTCCACCATCCACAATCGACTCAACTTACTCGGCTACCACAAAGTTCTGGCCCGTTGGATCCCCCACCGTCTGACGGACGCCAACAAGCAGAGCCGCGTGGCCGTCTGCCAGTCCCTCCTCCGAAGGAGACCCAGCGGAAGTTGGCGACGCTCGGCTGGGAGGCGGTTGCCCATCCGCCGTATTCCCCCGACCCCCCCCCCCCCCTCCGACTACCACTTGTTCCGCCAGCTGAAGCACCATTTGGCCGGAAGAAAATTCACCAACTACGACAACCTCAAATCCGACATCGCGGACTTCTTCGAGTCGCAACCCCCGAAGTTCTGGGCGAAGGGCATCGGCGACCTGCCCAATCGATGGGCCACTGTTGTGGATAACCGTGGTGATTAATTGTTGATTAGACTTGTTTTTCAATAAAATTTTAAAAAATTGTGAAATTTTCGGACAAGAATTATTGGACAGCGTAGTATTATTGCGTTTTTATTTTGAATAACTTAATAAATAAATCAGTTGCGTCCTTCATGTGGCTGCATGATTGCTAAAGCAGGTTTATCTTTATAAATGTTTAAATAATGTTCTCTTCGTGGCACTCCAATGACCATGTGAGGGATTTTGGGTCTATCCTGGTCCCTTGAGAGGGTATAACCCTAAGGTGACACTTATGTCTGCACTATCGCGCCACACCACCACCTCAGATGAATTTGCAGCAGGTGAAGCTCCTCAACAACTTCAAAGAAAGGAATTGTGAGTAAACACACCCCGTGCTTCCTCCGACTAGGATAGATTCGGTATTTTCATCAACTATATCACGTGTCGTCGCATTGATCGCACCCAGATGCGCGTAGCTGGGTCATTCGGAGATGGTCGTTCCGTTGAGCGAGAATGGGGCATCGCGTTCCTCGTGAAGGTATTTTCATAAATAAAAAAATAGAAGGATGGTTGTGGTAACATTATTTTGGACTTCGACTTGCTTTGGGATCTATCCGTCTAGGGCTGAGGCTAGAGTTGCTTCTTTGAGGCAAATAAGGAAGTTAGATGGGCTGTTTCTATTTGATCACTGTTTCGTAAGGATTTCAGTGAAAGAAAAATGTCAGCATTTTTCGCGAAATTTTAAAAATATGGTAATGGTCGTGTTGTACGTTATCCGAAAAGAATTCGGAGAACTCCTAGTAAGTTTGTTCTAGAAAGAAGCTCAGAAAGTGGCAGATTCTAGGTTGTTCTCTTCACAACATCAACATGCGTATCTGCTCCTTTAGGGTAAAAAATTTCGTCTTTAGGGTGGGGTTAAAACCTCTGATTTCCCCATGAAATCCCTCTCTTATAGCCGGGCTCTTGTTCTTTGATCAAGGATCCGATTTGTTGGACACCAGTCAGCCACACTGACTTGTTTAATCAGCTGTAGTGTTTAAGGATCGACTACAACGTCGAGCAGGCCTCGATCCGTGTATCGCGAGCGGTGGACAGCGTGAAGAAGGCCGAGAAGCATCAGCGAGACGACAAGAAGATGCACTGCATATTCTGCCAAACCGTCGCTATCATCGTCATACTGCTTCTGATCATCTTCACCAAGCTCTAGGGTTGTCTCTGTTGTCTGTTCCTTGAATTCCAGTTGTGCAATAATTGTGATCGGTTTTGATAGTCAGGCTATTGGTAGAGATTCTATTCCCATCTGGTGTATATATATATATATATATATATATATATATATATATATATGCTCGCTTCAGCGCTTTAGAGGAATTTCAGGTGAATAGGCGGACATTTCGGTAAGGCTAACAATGTAGGTGATTCTTCAAAATTGAAGAGCGCTTTTTTAAGCTAATATTGCCCATTTCCAACCATAACTCACGCGGGTGGTTTCAGAGAAGAGAGTGAACAAGTTAATTTTGCAAAGATTTCTAAGGATCTGCTCGTCTAGGAAACGATCAGCCTATATATGTTCTGTTGTGTGATCTACTGTTGTATTCTACAGAGCCTCTTGGAGAGCTAATATGCTGTAAATGAGATCATGTACTTCTATTTGCCAAACGTGGTAAACGACAGCTTCTGTGTTTTTGTTAAAACGAGTAAGTGTGTGCATATCGTGAGTCAATAAACTTATTCTCAAATAACTTTATCTTCTGTGCAAACTACGGTTGTTACTGTGTATGTATCGATCTTTATTTGACATGATGCTCTATTTTTTATTTGACAATTTGCCCGTACGCTGGCATATCTGTTGACCCAGTTTCAGTTTCAGGGTTGAATGACGGCGTGCGAGTCGGGTTCGAACGAATCCGGTCCGACTTTCGACACCTCGATTTTTCACAGGGCCACTATCAGCTATGAGTATTTGCATACAAACAGGTAATATTCGTTCCATTTTTTCTTTTTGTTATGCAGTATCTTAACTGGGTATGAGATCAGTTGTTTTCTTAGCTGGGCTGCTCATGGAGATGTTGATGTTGCTATTGATATTTAATACATGTTACATTCACATCAGTGGTGCACATTTAACGGTTAACGAATTAACGGCGTTCTTCAGTAAAATCTGGCTTACCGACTTAACTGAAAATTTCAGAAATTTAACGAAATTTTTAGCGGACTGTTTTCTTAATAAGTCTATCACTTCTTCTCTTAGTCCTCACTAGTATTGCACCCTCTCGATTAGGACTGCTGCTGAAAAACTATTGAAATTAGTAAGATTAAACAGAAACAATCCGCTCTAACACAGCCGTAAGAGCCTGTTCCTACTTCGCGACGGGAGCGATTTGTCTGGCCGACCAATACATTATCTACAATATTTATTGAGCCAAAAGTATTACAAAATCTGCTTATCACAAAAGACACAGCAAAAATTGGCTCTCAAAAGATCATCAAAAGTGGATGAAAATTATTGTTTCGAAAGTGATGCGAAAACAGTTGATCACGAAACAATTGCAAGGAAATGTTGCTTTTTTAGAGATCTGCGAAAAATGGTTTCTTCGAAGAATTGCGTGATGCGAAAAGTGCTTTTATTCAAGCAGTGTTCATTCAGCAGTTTTTTGTGTACAATACAATATTTATTGAGCAAAAGTCTTGCAAAATTTGCTTATCACAAAAGAAAACAGCAAAAATTGGTTCTCAAAAGACCAGCAAAAGTGGAGGAAAATTCTTGTTTCAAAAGTGATGCGAAAACAGTTCATCACAAGAAATTGCAAGGAAAGAGCTTTTTTAGAGATTTGTGAAAAATGGTTCTTCGATGAATTGCGTGATGTGAAAATTGCCTGAAATAATAGTGTAGTTTTTTAGTGAGCCAGAAGATGTTAGAATAAAAAAACCCTTTGTTTTAAAAACCTTCAAGTTGTCGACTGAAGCTAGCAGGAGATGGCGACATAGGTAACGACGCTGGGAGCTGGTTCCATGTACCTATCACTCGACACCAAAAGGACTCCCGTGGCTCTCGTCGACAAGTATGAACAAGCCTTGGCAAGAAGATATTGCACTTCAATGCTAATTTGGGTTTGGCCTATGGGCTTGTCCACGTGACGTCGGCCTCAGCGCGCAAATCTTACTTTATTTTTACCTTCATTATATTTCTCATGGCTTCGATGGCGCGTTTGAATCTTTGGAAGTAGCGCATTTAGGAGCTTGAAAAAGTTCTTCGCCGAAACGCCAAGCACGTCAACGAATCTACTAAAATACTGTTGTGGTCTCCTGTAAGATCTACCTATTCCTATTTGGCGCTGCTTTTCCCAAAATATTTTTTCGCCACCTGGAACAGTCGAGACCGAGGGAACGTTCTCATCCGCTGGACGTATTTTAAATGATTTGCGAAAAATTGGAAAGCTACTTCTCCTGAACGTTTATTTATTTATTTATTTATTTATTTATGTGCTACGCCACTGAGGGGCGTGCTGAGGATTTTAACAATAAAAGACAAGGTTAGTAAGGACAGAGTAGTGGGCGAAAAAAAAACTTAGCAAGAAAAACCAACAATACCAAATACTGGTTAATGGCAATACAACATTTGAAATAAAAGCAAAGGGTCAACGAAATGCGTTTGGAGTGTTAAGCATTACTCTCAGTCGATCCAACGGTAGGAAACTATATCTATATGTGGATTCTACAGAAAAAAAACCATTCCAACCAGATCACGCTTAGATGCGACGGGAGCTGCAAGGGGAAAAAGTTTTGGAGCATACTATTATATCACGGAAAACACGCAGCAGTAATATGAGCCAAACCGCTATCTATAGGAAGGAGGACACCAGCCGGAGTAACTGTAAACGGACAATGTATTTCGCGGTGTAGTTTGTGATCCCGGTCTCCCAGGACACGCACCACCGGGCGGACTCCGTATCTCAGGAGTCTCATTATACTGGTACGCACCCAGTGGCGGCCCGGAGACACAAAACGTTCAATAAGTGAGACGAGGCATGCTGGATAGGAAAAAGGAAAAGTGGAAAACTGGGAACAGCACGGAGTGTCCTATATGAAGAGATCAACTGCATACGCAATTTCAACCTGCTTGAAAAGAAGTTGCAAGCAAGATGCCCGCTAAAGACGATAACCCCTTGCAACTCATCAATCACAACTCTGCGCAACTCAGGTTAACTTTGATTGTCCCAGAAGACTGAAGGAGCATATGCTAACTCAACTCAAAAGTCGCCTCATGCTAAAACACTTGATCGGAAACTCAAAACAGTGACATAAATCACAATCTCTCTTCTTTTCGCCAACGCACGAAAGAGAAAAAATCAGCAGATAAGCTTTCGTCAAGAAAAGTCAAGTGGATGAGCGAAAGTGCAAATATGAGACCATAACGTTGACATTGCACTTGCAGGTTTTTAATTGCATTTTTATTACTTCCTTCCGCACAAACAGGCTCGGACGGGGTTATCTTGTAGTACAATATTGGACAACGTTTTAGGCCTCACAAAGAAGATTCATGCAGCATCGTTGAGACCTACCCCAATGACGAACTGAGCTAGGCCATTTCTGATGTAACTGGACCCAAATTTGCTTTCTTGCCAAGACGAATGTCCATTATATACAAGGTGACCATCTGACCATCCCCCGAGACTATTGCGGCATTCTTTCAGTACTTCGCAGGCTGGTGCCCACATCGAAATTGTATGTACATGCTCGTAGAACAGTCACACAAAGCGGTTTTGCAGAGAACTAGGAAAGGGTAGAGACTCCGGGGTGTGCCTGATCTAATTTGAACTCTAATTTGTTGTTGATAGCTGGTTTACCTTCAGGCCACTCATTGTTATTAGTGAATTGTTTGTTACTTTGTAGTACGTTACATTGCGTTCGTTTAACTTTAGCTGTTTACTTGCTGAAGTAGAAACATAAAACGTTTTTCCTGACTTTCTAATTTGAAATAATATTTAATTTGCAGCTTATTGTATGTTTTAACTAAATTTAACGGTTTACCGGACATTTAACAAAGATTTCCGTTAAAAAATCGTTCAAAAAGTTTAACGCGAAAAACTTTGTTTGCACCCCTGATTCACATGTGGCAATAAAGAAGAGAAAAAGTGTAACGAAGAACCATGAGAGAAAACAAAACAGCAGTAGCATTTACTGCAACATTAGAGTTAAAATAAAACCTTAGTAGGATGAGAATAAGAACTTGATACACGGAAAATCATGACTGGGCTAAATGCGTGGAGAACCCCGCTTGCACAACTTTTGTTATTCTGTTCTCGTCCTGTGGATGAAAAAAGACGTTCTCGCTGAAGTATTGGCCAGAGGTAGAAGGATTGTTTGGGTCTCGTCTCTGGTAGAGGAATTACGCATAATGAAGGAGCCATTGGGAAGAACACGATCAGTCACAATTTTTCGTACCATTGATATGTTGATGTTCTCCGTAGGGGAAGTCCTTATGTGGAGATGGTATCGTTTTCTCTGTCTTGATGTGGAAGATTTGATAGCTGGTCCATAGGGTGAATGCAAATCTCAGATAAGGATGAATGTATTAGGTTGTCCCATAGGTCGCCGCCGTTTTTTCACGATTCATTGCGGATTTCGCCGGCGGTCTCTTGCATAGCGCTATACAGCTATCAAAGCAGAATAATTCGCTCTATCAGAACGTGTATTGCATTTCTTTTTTCATCCCGAACTTTGACAATTTTTAGCTCGTTAAAGTGAAAAGTGAAATGAAATGTGAAGAAGAGACCATCTGCCCAGTTGTTCTCTCCGTTTAGGTTTGGAATTTTTTGCGCAGCTCTCTAGAGCATTTGGAAGACAATGTTCTGTACTACAAAAATACATGTTGGTCCTATTTGCTCATTTGTCCTTCATTGATTTTTAGGTAATCTAATTGGGACGTCCAACTTTTCCGTCCGAATTTTTACCGACAGCTCCTGCTCTGCGATGGATTTTTT
This sequence comes from Heligmosomoides polygyrus polygyrus, assembly GCA_947396885.1. Lineage (NCBI taxonomy): Eukaryota > Metazoa > Nematoda > Chromadorea > Rhabditida > Heligmosomidae > Heligmosomoides > Heligmosomoides polygyrus. The sequence goes on from OX377203.1 coordinate 105,420,214, forward strand.
TTTGTTTGGTGTTATGTCGTTCGGAAGAGGATGTCTTACTCAATAAGAATTTGTGTCGCGTTTATTGGCTCATGCTGATTGCTGTCAAATATCAACAACTGAACAAGGCGAAGGAGTTGTTGGTGATGATGATTTTTCTCTTTTTGGCATTTTGTTGATATTCGACAGAAATCAGCATGGGCCAACAAAGGCGACACAAATTTTTATAGAGCAAGACATTCTGTTTCGACCGGCATATAAAACCGAGCAAAAAAGTCCTACCACAGAGCAGAAGCAGTCGGCAAAAATAAATCTTCTCCTTCGGACGTACCAATTTGTGGCCTAAAAATCGATAAAGGACAAGTGAGCAAATAGGACCAACACGTATTCTTGTAGTACGGAACATTGTCTTCCAAATGCTATGAGAAACTGCGCAAAAAATTCTAAACCTAAGCGAGAGAAGCAACTGCGCAGATGGCCACTTTTTCACTTTTCACTTTAACGACCTAGACATTGACAAAATTCAGGATGAAAAAAAAATGCAATACATTCTCTGATAGAGCAAATCATTCTTTTTCGAACGCTGTATAGCGCTATGCAAGAGACGGCCGGCGAAATCCGCAATGAACTGTTGAAAAAAAGCGCCGGCGACTTATGGGGCAACCTAATATATGTTAACTTCTTTGTGGGATGCCGCGCACAGTATTCTAGGTCTCCTCTGTTCAGTATAGTTATTCTGGAGGTGTTTACCAGCAATAAAATTAATTTTGGCACACGCTTTTCGGCCCGCTGCAAGACTGCGTGCTCTCGTGGATCTGGGAAAGAACGATGAAGTCGCTTCCATCGTTTCAGTTTCTTTAACGGCTTGTATTTTAGCACCACCCATGAGTTCGTCTACGGTGCGATTGCCGAACTGGTGGATAACTCTCGAGATGCTATGGCCAACAATTTGCATATCGATTTTAGTAAGTTCTATTTTCGGAATTATGTATTTGTCATAGGTAGAACATAATTCCCATGTGTTCAGCTCCAAATGAACAATGCGGAGGTATGCTGTCCATACTCGACGACGGATGCGGTATGGATAGGAAAGAGGTAGCTGGATAGTCTGTCATTTCTTCGCCATCGTCCCTTATCCAGGTTCTGTTTTCAGGCGATTTCTGTAGTATCGTTCGGTCACTCTCTGAAGAGAATGGAGCCGGGGATGATTGGACAGTACGGAAATGGTTTGAAATCGTGAGTGCCTCCTTCTTCGAACGTACCCTGGTGGCAAACGTTGTTCCATACAAACATGAATTTTTCTCCAGCGGTGCAATGCGCATAGCCAAAGACTTCATAATGTTCACGAAGAAGGATGGGTTATTAACGTGCTTGCTGTTGTCACGGACATTTCATGAAATGTATTCCTTAAAAGAGGTAATTTCGATAATCTATTGCCTGGCTTTTTTGCGGATCTAGGCTAATGCCTCAATTTATAGGTATTCGTACCTGTTGCGTCCTTCACTCTAGAGGGTGGTACACGTGCGATGTACTGCGACTCACACACCCAAGCCAAAATGGTGAGTTGAGTGAACCTCACACCTTTTTACATGTTTATTTATTACGTGAACGTGTCATGAATAACTTATAATAGATCAACAAGACATAACCGCGGGAAAAGAAAACAAAAGACAACCGTTAACCTCATGAGCAGAATCATCGATGATCATTCCAGGAAATTCAATCCACGTAATATAGTAAAGACATTTCTGATTTTTTTATGGAGAGGCCTGTAGTTAGAAAACTTTATAGAAAATAATTGCCAAAGAGGAAAATTTGGATCTATCCTAGTCCGGGGGGGGGGGCGCATAACTGAAAAGCAGGTAACAAAATGAATAGAGACTTACCGAGCAGCTCCTAGAGAACGAGTTGGAACCTAAAAGAAGCCAAAAGCGAGCGAACAAAAAATAAAAAATCGCCGCGGCTTTCAGCCGTCTCGCGGGCATAGAGCGACAGAATGGAGGCATGCCGCGTGCTGACTGCTGGCTGACATGTTATAACCAGGATCTAACATGGTTAATAGGGTGCATGAAGTCGTATGCCTGCTGACCGCTGGCTGACATGTTATAACCAGGATCTAGCATGGTGAATAGGGCGCATGAAGCCGCATGCCGCGTGCTGACCGCTGCCTGACATGTTATAACCAGCTCAGACGTTCGTTATCTAGGACCCGCACAACCAGCTGCTATTGTGGTGAGAACCTGTTGCAGTGGGTGTGGCGGGCTGCGCCGATGGGCCAGGTGAGGGGACCCGGCGCGATTACCTGCACCCCGTTGACAACCCTGTGGAAGTATACCGTTGGGTTTAAGGGTCGGCTCCTGTTGCTAAAGTGTTGCAGGATAATTGCCGATGCTTATATCCACATATATCCAGCTTGTACCTACATATATATGTGCATACGCATATAAGTAGGTACATAGTATGTATACACATGTATATACAGCTGTATATACAGGTATATACATAGAAACAGGTTCTCACCACAATTGCAACTGGTTGTACGGGTCCTATATAACGAACGTCTTAGAGGACCCAACATGGTGAGGAGGGCACACAACTTTGCCGGCTTACAACCGCAACAAATGCAATTTTTCGTTGTTTTTTTTTTTGTTTGTGACTTTTTCTTGTATTGGGTCCTGTTGTTCTGTAGGAGCCGCTCGGTAAGTCTCAAGTGAATCTGTTACATATAATACTTTTTAGTTATGTGCCCCCCGGACTAGGATAGATCCGAAAATTTATTCAAAAATACTATAGTCTGTAGTTGATCTGAAGCTTTGTCTTAACAAATTAGGAAAATTACTCGAGAAGGTCCAAAGAGTTATTGTATTGATGGAATGAAGTTGATTACAGTAGTTAACCAGAATTGGTATCGATCTTTATTTGGCAAACATTTCGGCGTTATCATCCTTGACAAAAAGTCGATTTAACATTTAGAAGCTATTCACCCAAAGGCCATTTCATCCTGCAGAAACGAATTCCCAAGAAAGCTAGAAGTGAAGAGGAAACGCCATAGAAGCCAGCAATGCTAACTTTAACGAAAAAGCTCTTCGGGGACCCCACTAGCACAATCATTCCTGGAGAAGAAGCTCCACAAAGTGTCCATCGTACACGACCTCTCTGAATGGCGCGGCGTGATTGACTGGGCTCCCACCTCTTACAAGAGAAAGGTCAGAAGCGTAATGTCTGAACGGGAGAGCGAGTCATATAGGAAGAATCCTCACCCCTCAATTAGTATAAAAACGTTGTTTTTTCAAGTCGCTAAACCCAATGACTTGAAAAAAAGTTTTTATACTGCCGGCAAGGAGTAGGGGGTCCCTGAAGTCACAATGGAATACGGTGCATCACGAGTTTGGGGGTCTTGTACGCCCGCGATCCCCTGCCAGCAAGCGGCTCGGAAGTGGGGTTGCTTCATGTGAGGGAGGTCGGGGGTTTGCTTCTTGTGCGCTGCTGCATTTTTGCATTTCTTGTGATTTGAGGATTCTGACATGATGTACCATTTTCAGACGTTTTCTGTGCATTTTCCAGTTGTACGCTGTGGAGAGTACCTTTTTGCGACTTGTTTTTGTTACTGACCGGATTTTTAACCACAACGTTTTCGTCAACTTCAAGTTGATGTGCTTCGAAATCCTTTAGTATGCTGGCTGTCCGTTCGGCCGGCTTGATTTTTTCTCTCGAAGGTTCTTCGTCTGAAGGTGGGCCACACTTCAGCGGAGCAGACTCGAGCATCTTCAGACATTGTTGGTGTGAGGTTTTAGAAAACTTCAGCAGACCTCTGATTTCCAGGTGACACTAAAGATGAGGGAAAGAGTGTATCGACGCCTTTTTGCTTAATTTGCGGGATCCACAGACCGCGTTTCTCACTTGAACCACCTCCGACGTCACATCCTGGTCTCTTTTGAAAATCCGAGCAGGATGGTTTTTCCCGAGGTCATTGGTCTATATATGGAAACAGATTGTGAGGAGCCTGTAGCCTTTATACGTTGCCTGTACTGTGCCCAGTGGCCCACCTTCATGCACTTTGTACCTGTGTATTAGTGGTGTTGAAGATTTCTACATCATCATGTTGAATACCACAGCATTCAGCTGGAAAATTAGGCATAAAACGTGTGAAAATGATACAGACGTCGGAATCCCCAATTCTCAACCTGTCAGTGGAAATGCAAAAATGCAGCAGCGCACAAGAACCAAACCACCGACTTCCTCGCATGAAGCAACCCCACTCCACTGCGCTTCGAGCCGTTTGCCGGCAGAGGCATTGCGGGCGTACAAGGCCATCAGACTCGTGATGCGCCGTACTTGGAAAAAACCCATTTTTATACTAATTGAGGGGCGAGAATTCTCCCTATATGACTCGCTCCCCTCGTTCAGACATACGCTTCAAAGTCTCCCCTTGTTAGTGCTGCCCACGTTCGAGATATGAGTCAGGTTAAAAGATTACCTGGTGCCGAGCGATTCTAGCTCTGCTGTTAAAGTTCAGTGGTAACGCTAGTCAAAACCTTAGATGTTTAGCGTCTCCTTTAGCCTTCGGACGCGTGCCGGTTGCCTTATCTCCCAGCCGTTCGGGCCTTTTTCAGTGTCTAGGGTCGTCCTTCGTAGAGCTTTATTCGTAGAGCTGCTACTCGCAGTGCGGACAAACGCGGAATGAACCTACAACTACTGAGGACGCGCCTTTGATATGCCCGGGGTACGGTAAGGCGTGAGATTCACAATTACCTGCTACTAAGGGAAACTCTTCGGTTGCATGGATTCGTTACAGATGAGTAAAAAATACGCATTGCGTGAGCTAGTTTTCCACTGTTAATAGCTGACTAAAATCGTTAAGCGCATCAGCTAGATTTGTGATGTTGAAGTACCCTGTAAAATTCCTCGCTAAACTGAATGAATGCTGGAATTTTGAAAAGTAGCGTTTCTTATCATTTATCTTTTTCGTCACCTTCACCGGGATGGATTTGGCGAACGGTATTGGTACCGGTTGCTTTAGTCGCCATTGCCTCGTCTCAGATTCTGATGAACCTCTCCAAACATCATGGAGAGATTGATCTGATGTGCAAGAGATAACGGGATGTGGCATGCCATCTTACGGCTCAGACGGTCTCAGCTACTAGGAAATGAGGTGAAAAAAGTATACCTCAACAGTGTGTTTGAAGAAATGATCGCAAATAATCTGAAAAAGTGCGTTTAAATTCTGAGGAAATCGCTTAGCATTAGCTTTTTCTTAGTCAGAGAAACATCTTTTTTCATTTATTGCACTGACTCGTAAACCTTTTGTATTAGCAGTTGTACTGTTACTATTTCAGCACTCGCAGTCCATGGACGTCATCTACAATCACACGCCGTTTGATTCGCAGGTACGAGTTCCACTTCCATTTTTGCTGTCTGTGCCTTCCTTGCTAAGCGAGATGTTTGGTCTTCTGTTCTGAAAATTCCAAAAAGGAGAAGAAACAAATCAAACACAGAAGCTAGTGAAGTTCAGTATCATTGGCATGATTCCGCATGGAGTGATTAAACTGCAGCGAGTGGCTTGTCAACAGCAATGTGAGGCTCTAAGTGGATGAGAAAAGAACTGTATTTCAAGGATCTTTCGATTTTTTTTAAAATCGTAATATGAATAAGCTTGTACGACATGGGATTTGGAAGGCGCTGCTTCCACAGGCTTCAACAGTTCTGCTCATTTACAGGATGCGCTTTTCGAGCAGTTTGAACGCATTCAAGGTCCTTCGGGGACGTTAATTGTGTTGTTCAACATGAGGCGAATTGAAACCGGTGACTTTGAGCTGAATTTTGATACGCCGTATGATGTAAGGCTGTCACAGTTCGAGCAACAAAGGTAGATTTTCACTTTGGTCTTTGCACATTATTTGCCTATTTTATGCAACGAACGTACGAGAATAAGATTGTTTTCTTACAGGGAAGAGGAGCGGAACTCTTTAAGAGCTTACTTGTCAGTGCTCTATCTAAATCCACGAATGAAGGTAGGTGAAAAGCCAAGCTTTCTGTTATGCTGACTCATGCAGTGAGCGCATCCAATCATTCCAGGTCTATCTTCGTGGCAAGAAAGTGTTGACGACGAGAATTCTGACCACGTTGTTGTACCCCTACAAGTACAGCTACATGGCTAAGAATTTGAAGACATGCGCTACAAAAGAATACGAGAGATGCGAGCAAAAAGTAAAGGAAGGTGAGTAGTAGTAGTTGTTGTTGTTCTTTTGGTTATACACCTTACACCATTTCAGCTTATAGAAGAACGTGACTGTAATCCTAGTAAATATGCGAAAATTTAAACCTCGACTCGGCTAACAGATGTGAAAAATCAAAATTTTTGTGGACTTATGGTCTTTTGGTTATGACTCATCGAAAGTCGAGCGTGAACATATGACAAGAATTTTTTTTGTCTATTCAAACAATGTTGCCATTTTTTCTTCATACGCTCTGCGAGGTTGAATTTTTGATAGGTTTTCTTTAGAAAACGGTAATTCTGAGCTTACTATATCAAATCTATCCATTTGAACTTAAATAGTTCAGCTTGCTTTGCAAAATGTTTATCTTATTTTTAATGCTTCCCTTCTCAAACTAAGAGTGTCTGTTTAAGGTGCTAAAAGGATATATCCTGGTTATACGATGACACTCATACGGACTCAAAGAATGTGGTGTCTTGTCGTGTGACCCTGGATGCGAATGTCACCTTAGGGCCTGTTCATACATCGCGACAGCAGCGACAAGAGTGGCGAGAGCGCAGCGCGCGCAGCATGAAGATTGAACAGGCGACAGCAGCGACAAGAGCAACTGAAGCGACAGCTCCGGCGCTCGGGTACGGCCTTTGTCATACCATCGCTCACCCCGAGCAACGCCTAATGATTGGCTCCCATATCGATCGGGCGGCGCGATGGGATCGATATGGGTGCATATCGTTAGGCGTCGCTCGAAGTGAGCAATAGTATGACAAAGGCCTATGAACACCTTTCGGCGACGCGCGTCCGGATTTAATCGATATGCATGTTTTGCACCGGCGACGAGTCGCTCTTGTCGCGAACTATGAACAGGCGCTTAGCGCTGCTCCTTGCCGGCTAGGACAGATTCAGAAAATTGAGAAAAAATTTGGTCAGGGATGAGCAGTATTACCTATTTCTACGCGATGTGATCGAATTTGAAGTACGGACAATTACCTGCGGAGTAGTTACCAGCTTTTATCCGTTTTGGACAAACCTTTTAGCGGCAGCTTATTGTTTCTCGATGGAGATGTAAAACGTTTTTTGAGCTGTAATGGAATCATTACTGTTCGATACTTGGGCGCAGAACCGATATTCTCTAACGGCTGAGTTTTATTTATTTATTTCTTCTCTACTTGGGTCTTATAAGTTTTTTTTTTTTTGAAAAGGTAGGACTTTTCTTCCAAGGTGTAGGTATTTCGTTGCAAATAGGGCATCCTGCGCACTAGGGTGTATACGGGTCCTTAAGATCTAATATAGTCGTAGGCATGTGCTCTTCTTCATTAGTAAATTTTAAAACATACGATTCTGAAAACGTTCATGATGAAAATGTGGGTAAAAGATTCCAGCCCTGTCTGTTAAGGATTGCCTGACTTCAATAAGTGAGGAACTAGTGTGTGTAGGTGGAAATGTATGAGTGATTGCCATGTCTCTAGTGAAGGAGATGCTCCGACTGTCTTCGTCAGCTCTGGGCGAATTCGAGGCGAAACATCGAGGACAGAACATTCACACGAATAAAACTCTTCGAATTGAGCAGCGATTACTGGCCAAGTTCGTCTTTTAGTCCAACTTTTTTGAATGTGTTATTGTAGTCGCTTCAGTCAATACAATGCATGAATTTAGAGCTCGTTCTGATATGGAAGCAAAGAAAGAGCAAGCAGAGAAACGTGCGGCGCTAGCGTTGAAGGTGATCTTTTGATGCGTTTTGATGTTGCTTCTGATTGGGTTGAATGCAAACCCTACTCAAATACTCGCGTTTTACCTTTTCAGGCGAAAAACAACCCTACTCCGCTAACGTTCTACTTTGGGATCAACATCCACCACAGGTGAGCATTTTGGAGGCATTTTGACCGGGTTAAAAATATCGCTCATGAATGGCAATAAATGTTGTGCATTTAAGGAATCGCTATGGTTGCATGCTGTACAACAACGGTCGTTTAATTGAGATGTACGTCAAGACAGCTGTACAGAAGGAGAAGAACGATCTAATGATGTGAGTTTGTCTCATCAACACTTTGGAAGCATTCAATAACTGATTTTTTTGAATTCTGGTCTTGCTTTTGTTGTTTTGTAGTCATGGTTCTTCCTCCCAAGTGTCATAAAACTCAAGATTCTTTAGAATTTTGTCTATTTCCTATGATGACGGAAGCGTAGCACATCAGGGAGACGTCGATTACGTACGCGGGGATGCAAAAACGGGGCCCAGTCTTCTTTCTCCTCCTATTGCCGGTTGTTATTCTCCAGAATTGTCTGGGAGATGCAAAATACTGCCTGATTTCTAACCTACTTTGGAAATGGGGTAGGCTAAATACGGATTCGGAACGTATAAGCGATACGACGTAGGAGTAGAATCCGTGGCGCGTTTTGGATTCTCTCCTTACGTTGATCCTCTTGTTCAGAGAATTAAAGTGAGGCTTACAACTGGTCTGTCTAAAGGCGGTAGTAAAGTAGAAATAAAGGATGAAGGGTTGATTCTTTTGCGGGATATGCCACGCATTCAATTTCACGAGATGTGTGGATGTCAGTTGAATGCATATTTAACCTTTACAATGATCTGCGGTGGCCATCTGATGAAAAAATTAATGTTTTATTTCTCACGCTCAAGTATGGTACCAATTCATCGACCCAAGGCGATAGATGGCTCCTTTGACCTGGGCGGGAAACCCAACCAGAGATCCCAAGTCGAGATGCAACCTTCGGCCGGCGAAACTTCTGACTTCGCTACCACGCGCTGTAAGTAGGATTAGAGCAGTCATTTTGAAGTGTTTTCGTAATTTCCCGAAATAATAAATTCATTTTCAATATCTAAGCCAATTAAAATAAAAGCCAATCGAAGTCACCTTTGACAGCTCTACTCATAGGACAGCCCTCAGAGTTTCGTCTAGTTAGTGTTTATGGTCTTGAAGAAGTCGTTCGTGTGCGTGTCCTAGCGCGGACGGCGATAGAAGCGCCCGATTCAAGCTTCTTTGTTTCCATAACAGGTTCCTATTAGACCACAAACCCTAACTGATTTAAATTTCGAAGGCTCTCTTATAAGAAGAACTGTCAGTGTCTTTGAATGATTGTTGACTTGATCGATATGAAAAGTGTCAAAGAAAATCTAAATCGAGAATGAAAATATTTGAATTATTACGGAGAATTTAAGAAGCACTTCCAAACGTCTGCTTTAATTTTGCTTAGGGTACGGGGTAGTGCAGTCGTGAGTCTACAGGCTACACCCCAATTCGAGGTTTCTGCTTCTGGTCCCGTTTAGAGCAACAAGCCTTCCATCCCTACGGGTTCGATCGATTTGGTACGATGCTTGCCTAAGGGGCCACCTCAAGTCATTGTTTTTAGTCTAAAAGGCATCAACGCTGCCTCCACGATATCTCGTAGAAGTAGGATATGTGGCGCATCTCAAACAGGGCTTGATTAAGGCTGTCGTTTATCCTTTAAGAGTCGTCATGTCATCTACATTGATTCTTATTTAAATCTAGGTATCCACTCTTTCTTTTATTTGGATTTGAATGAGTTTTTATTGTTAACCCGAATCTATCTGCATGGAGCGCAGCTGGAAAAAGCGTAGGCTTTCGCGCGCACCCAGCATTGATTCAAAGTTCGGCTCCTTCTCAGGCCAACTAAGCTTTCCATCTCTCCGTACGTTCTGAATTGCTAGCATTGTTCTTCGAAGAAGCAGCATGGAGCTGTTCATCCTATTCTTAGAAAGGGATTTCTTAACACCTAGCTTTATCATTATCCTTTCGCGATGCCGAAGGTGTGTGCGTGGTGAAATTCCGAAATAATCATAGCCATGACTGCAACAGGCTTCATGATTTGGATTGTGTTTACCGCTGTTTTTCAGGAAATGCCTTGGCGTTGTTGGAGTGGTAGACGTGCCGTACTCTATTTTGGAGCCTACACACAACAAGCAAAGCTTCGAGAATAAAAGGTGAGTCCTTGTAAAGGAAGTGTTCCTTGCTTTTTGGAGTGTATGTGTTTTATAATATTGGGTACCTAAGTAGGTACATTGTTTTTTTGTTGTTGTTGAAAATCGCTTTTATATATTCACACGCTTATTGGACGTACATTTTATTTCCATTTCGTTCCATATGACCTATTCTTTCGTGTCTGGATTTACTTCAGTGGCATTGGACTTGTTCAGCAGTGGATGGTGACTAACCAGGATACTATCTCAACGGTAGGTCGGAACGGCCCAAGTGTTGTATGTGGGCAGAATCGCCTCTCTCTGGGAAACAACAAAATGCAAATATCTCGACCCCAAGACAACTCTGCGCAGAGTTAGGGACGACGGAAGCTAGGTCGTTGGTGGCGTCAACCCTCTACCTGCGAACGAAGGGCGGGCTCAAGTTGGGTGGAGAGGCGGCGTAATCCCATGATCGCTGTTTCCAGCCAGGAGCCCGCCCTCCAGGCAGAGGGCTAACGCCGCCAACGGTCTAACTTCCGTCGTCGCCAACTCTGCGCAGAATTGTATTGGGGTCGAGATATTAGTATTTTGTTGTTTCCCAAAGAGAGACTATTCTACCCATATACAACACTTGAGCCGTTCAGATCTACCGTTAAGATAGTCTCCTGGTAAGATACTAATGGCCTGACTCATTCATGTCTATCAAATTAGTTTGAAAAAGACAGGAAACCGTGCATAACATGTTGACGTCAAATTGGACTTCTAAAGGCCCCCACAGACTTCTGCGGCAACGCCGCTCGCCGCTGTGGTTAAGGATAGGGCAGGGACGCCGCTGGCGGCGAGATCTGCGTCCTTGCCCTATGACGAAGGATGGGGCAGCGGCAACGCCGCAGAAGTCGGGGGGGGGGGGGCCTTAAGAGAATTTGATGCCGTTGATATTAAACTGAACATCTTCTAAATCAGAACGAGTGTCTTTCAGAACAGACTAGAGTCTTCGGGGAGTTTAGAATGTTTATTCTGTTAAGTAAAAATTTAGCATGACTTTCTTTTCTTTGAGATTTTTAAACTCTCCTGCCGCAGTTTGGGAACACACGAACGAAATTTTATGCATTTTTTGTTTTCAAAGGAAAAACAGTGTTTAAAGGTTATTTTAAAATGTAGTAAGGTGGCTTCTTTAATGCTAAAATGCAGTCGTCCAGGAAGCAGGGATTTTTCTTCGATTTACAAAAATTCTATAAAACCCACGTGCTCTCGTTTTGAAACATTGGCGTTCTCGTTGTGTATGCCATTTTCGCGTAGGACTGCACACTTTTAAAAACAATCTGGATACTTCTAAGCTAGCCTAAAGCTTTGAAACCAAAGCGAACTCTATCCTAATCGAAACATGCTCCTTTCACATTAAGCTGGGGACTCTCCGAAAGGGTTAGACGATTTTTTTGTTCAAGAAAATTTCTTGTAGGAATTCCTGGGAATTTTTAAGTCACCTACCCAATAAGTGAACACATTGTTTGAATTTTTTTTATATTTTTATTTTTTGATGAAAAATGTATTGAAGCTTGTTTTAGAGGACGGAAAGACGGCTATTTTTTAATGTCAAAAGAAATGATCGCGCCGTGCCCTCGTCCAAGACGTCGCGATTTTTATTCGATTGATAACAAAGTTTCTGGGAGCATGGAGCTTAACAACACAACAACGATACAATTACAACGATAAAATCAACGATTAATACAACAAAGACATTTGTAAATAGCACACACACACATCGCCACTATGGTGCCTCATGTAAGCAGCACTCACACTATCAATCAAACAAAAATCGCGACGAGCTAGACGTGTACATGGGGTGATCTGTTCTTTGAACACGTTAAAAAATTGCTGATTTCTACAGTTTTTAACAAGCCTTGAACCATTTTCGAGAAAAATAGGAACTTAATAATTTTTTAACAATGTGGACGTTCACTGAGGGAAATGAATTTTGAAACTACAAGGAAAGTCACGTTAAATTTCTGTATTTTTTCTTTGAACGAAAAATTATTCTAACCATCAAATTTAATCTTCAAGGCGCTCGTTTTCATTTGCATGATGTTCAGTTTGATTTCAAATGTGCCATGTCTACTGAGAAGAGGGCCCAATTTGGTTTAAAAAAGTGTCCAATTAGAGGGGGAAACAGAAAATGGTACATACTACTGCAGTGCATCTGTATGTATTTTCTACACAACCTTAGGAGGAGATTGCGTGACTTTTCTCCTACAGAGTGATTAATCTATTCTTCATGCTCATTATCGCGACTTTCTCGCGATTATAAGACGATTTCGTGGGGTATTATGAGGAATTTTCGCTTAGAGCTTTATCAAATTGGGAGCTATGCAAACAAAAACTCCATATAAAAGGGTCATATGGGAAATTCACATGGCGCTCTTGTCATACCCCATTTTTCCCATTCTTCATTCTTTTGTAGGATGTTTTTAGGACGCTCTAATGGTACTGTGTTTTTACATTAAAGTGTTGGTTTAGTTACCCAAGTTTGAGGTAAACGGTGTCGAACAACTGGTGTATGTGTGTACCGAAGGACATATTCTGAACCACCGACACTAGCTTTACTCATCCAGTTCCTCTGACTATTTTCAGGGAATACCTCTCGTTACTCCGTGCTATGAACGATCATATGGAGCAGTACTGGAAAGATATCAATCTCGCTGGAAGCGATGGTCCAAGCGGAATTAAAACGTTCTGGTAAGTTCAGCCACAATGGTCAATCAGAGACGACTTCAGCCTACAGTGGCAGAGCTTCACCGTTTTTGCACACGAAATCGAACTGAAACTTCGAGTTCTGCCTTCCAGGAAAAACTTTGGCTATGAGAATTCGGATTGGACGTCAGAGTGCACGAATTTGGCGGAGCATCGTAAGAAGCGCTATCTTCGGATAGGCCACACTGTTCAGTGCGGTGAGTTAATTATCGGAACGTCTTTTATTCTTGGATTTGGTTAGCCTCTCTCGTAATGTTGTAACAGTCTCCTTTGCAGATAAGTGCTTAAAATGGCGCCATGTTGAGTATCACGCTCCCTATGAAGTGAACGGCATCCCTGAGAACTGGTGCTGTGATAACCATCCGAATAGTATGTACAGAGGCTGCTCCAAACCGGAAGAAATTGCTAAGGTGATCTGCCTGGGCGAATTGGTTTGGGATCATTCGCCGAAACAAGGGTGAAAGACGAGTTTAACTGGGCTGTTTAGGTCAAAGAAGGTAAATTGGTGCGGCAAAAGTCGCCGGAACCGCTCGTGAAGAGTTTGTCAACGTCGGCTGTAAGTTGAAGTCTTCTGTAGAGCATGTGCGCTGCCTCAGTGATGGTTTAGCGGACTGTAGTCGTTCCAGAATCGGGCCGTCGAGCGTAAACCAGAGCCCAGTCGGACACCGTCATCAGCCACGTCGAACGGGAGTGGTTCCAACCGTAGACCGGCGGCATCGCCAGCAGTGTCCACTCCAGTGACGACGTCGAGGGGCAGAGAGGTGAGTTGTAGCATAGGCAATAGCCTTCTCTACATGCATGTCCGGCTGTCCACACGTGCGTCTGTCCGTGTTATCGATCAGATAGCAACCTTACGTGATATCCACTATACAAGTGGATCACATTTTTGCAGCAACCACTAGATGCTGCTCCTAGTCTAATCAATAACCATCAATAGCATTGACTTTCATCTGCAAATGATCTGTTATGTACTTAACATTCGGCTTCTGTCGGCTGCCAACTCGTTTTGGATCCCGTTATCGATTGAACGATATTCTTAGACAAAAGTCGGTTAGTAACCGAGCATGAAATGGTTTGAAACAGATTTACTGCTCAGTTTGGAACCTTGCCGTGTCTCAGATACTAAGTTGGTCAGAAACAGACCATAAAAGGGTTAGGAACCAAGCACTGCGCAATAGGAACACGTGCTGTGAGGGAAGGGGCGTGCCCGCCTTTCGTGCTTGGTTCTAAACCCTTTCATGGTCGGTTACTAACCAGACAAACTGTGCCTGAGACACGGCAGGATTTCAAACCGAGCAGTGAATCTGTTTCAACCCCTTTCATGTTCGGTTAGTAACCAACTTTTGCCTGAGTTGGTAGGTCAGTGTGGTTTGTCTGGCGTACGGTTCATCAAGTCAAGCTTGCTTACCCCTTTTCATCGGTCAAGTGCTCAAAAATCGATAATATCGATTGGTTCCTGTTCGTCTATTCTATTTGAAGATCATAGATGCAGAGTTCCTGTCCAGTTGCTTGGTTTATCTTCATAATGGGCTCCTTAAAGCGCTCGCGCCCAGTTGGACAGACGCATGCACGTACACATAGACAAATGAGCTGAATTACGCATGACAGAATATTGATCCGTAGTGTAGCAATGTTGATCAAAACGAAGACTGACACATATAAGGTTAGCGGCTTCTAAAGTTTGTGGTTTATTTCTGAGTTGGTTACTAGTAGGGTTCACACTCAGTCGGACAGATGCACGAACGACTAAACCCACAGATACACACAGGTGCACCCAATTGCGGACGGCAGGATATATATTCATAACGATTTATTGATTCGGAGTGGTTTTGGTGACAGTCGAAAGCACATACCTGTGGTGCCTGGTAACATTGAAGCGTCGGACAGACGCACATACGGATGCACAGAGATATGGGCCGAATTACTTATGGTAGAAGTATTGATGGGTATTGATGTGGTGTTGATGAAAAACGGGCACAGATATAGGGTTGCCGGCTACTTAACGGCGTAAATCAGGTCTGGGTCTGGCCGGCTACTATTAGGTTGTCCGGAAAGTTTTTAGACTAATTGCATGGTAAGATTCAAAACAACGTATCTTTGCCGGCTGAAGTTGTGAGAGGGCCGGACTTAGGAATTTTGTGTTTCACGTCCTGTACATGTAACTACCAGCAGCATGTGCCACATACCGTCTCCTGTTCCCAGTGGCGCCTTCGCAGTGGACGACAAGAAGATGCTCTACCGACCAGCTCTTCGTTTACAGCACCGCTCCGGCCGATCCGGGAACGAGGCCCATCGCTTCTTACAGGAGACAATGAACGGGCAAGCCCCTCTCGGGCGACGTGCTTCAATTGGTACCGCAAGTTCGACAACGGTGACAAATCGCTCGAGGATTCCCGACGCACAGGTCGACCACATACGCAGAACAGACAGCTCGTACTCGCCACCTGCGGTGCCCGACCTGATCTTTCTGTACGCGAACTTTAGACCTTACAAATACTCCCAAGTCCACAGTACACGATGTTCTTCAGTCTTCTGGCGAAGTTGCGAAGTTCCCTCGAGTCGTACCACACGCTTTGACGCCTCAGAACAAACGGAAGCGTGTTGATACCTACGCTTTTCTCCTCAACCGTCGCCGCACATTTGCTTGGATCGGCTCGATCGTCACGATGGATGAAAAGTACTGCGTCTACGACAATTTGGTGCGTCGCAAGCACTGGGTAGACTTGGATGAGTGCCCTCAACCACAGCCGAAACGTCCTGATCATGACAAAAAGGAGTTGCTTTCCTTCTGGTCGGACATCAATGGCCCAGTATTCTGGGAATTGGTTCATACCGGTTCCATGGTAGTGTCGAAGTGTTCTGCGCTCAGCTGGAGAAAACGAGCGGAATCCTACGTAATTGCAATCCCAGAAGAGGAAAAATTCTGCCTCTCATGGATAACGCCAGACCACACATAGCATGGAATACGCAGAAGAAATTGGAGGACTCGGGATTGAAGTGGTATCCCATCCGCCGTACTCACCTGATCTTGCACCCAGTGACCACCACGTTTTCCGGTCGCTGCAGTCTTTCTTAACTGGAAAAAAGTTCGGAAATCGGGAGGAAGTCAAAAGTGGTGTCAACAACTTCTTGCTGTCCAAGTCTCCGGAGTTCTTCGCTCGTGGTATTCGCTCTCTGCCGGAAAGATGGCAAAATGTGGTAGATCATAATGGTGAATATTTTGTTGAATGATAGTGGTTGTTAATAATGTTATTAACTACACATTATTCCCTGACATTAGTCTAAAAACTTTCCGGACAACCTAATAGTAGGGCCTACAGCCAGTCGGACAGACGCACGGACGAATAGCGGTATAGACGCACGGATGCAGAGGCAATGGGACTCAATTATGTCTGATCATCGATCCATTGAGTCGACTTTCTTTTGATGATGTCAAGGGTGGAGACAACTGGTTATCTGTGATAGTGCCGTTCATGGTGAATTGAACCAGACTTGTCTGAGAAGGATAAAGTGCTGACTTCTCCATCGGTTGGTCACCGCAATTAATTATATTGGCAAAATACACATTCAAATCACCTCCAACACATTCCGTAGAAGTAGAATGTGTGGTGCATCCCAAGAGGAACTGAGTAACGCCATCCCTCATTCTTTATGGTGGATTAGAGCTTGCCCCAGGATGGACAGACGCATGGGCGAACATGCGATCGCATTCACATACCGCACACCACACCGACATGCATCTGGAGGCAGATGAACACAATTGTGTGCCGTGGGATATCAACCATTATCGATTTATTGATTCGGGCAGACATTCGTCAAAACCAAAGCACAGACGAAAACTATACTGATAAGGTGAATGTGCTAACTCAATTGTTCACGGTGGTTTGTGGATCCGCAGTGAATCGGACGGACGGACGTGCGTGCAGACGCACAGACAAATTAGATCAATTTTGTATGGCATCGTCGGCGTGGAGGATTGAGATGCGCTGATACGAAGCTCGGCTATGCAAAGCTACTGTTTAAATAGAATTAGATGCAAATCTATACGTAATACGTATATAATATCTCATAGTTCTTCAACATCACGAAAACTCAACGGCACAATAATCGTAACCAAATGACATTAACAACGAAAACATCGACAAAGTTGAAGCCCTAGCCTGTTTATCAAGGTGTTACAATGATGGGATCTATCCTAGTCGGGGTTGTGGGGGGGGGGGGTCCACAGAATTAAAAATTATGTAACAAATTGACTTGAGACTTACAATGCGGCTCCTACAGAACACGGTAGGCCCTAAAAGAAACAAAAAACTAACGGTCAAACAAAAAAATTGCCGCGGTTTTACAACCGTCTCGGCGGGCAAAGAGCGACGCAATGGAGGCATGCCACGTGCTGACCGCTGTCTGACATGTTAGAACTGGAATCTAACATGGGGAGGAGGGCACATAACTTTGTCGGCTTACAACCGCGGCGAAAACAAATGTAATTTTTTCGTTTTTTTTCGTGAATTTTTCTAGTTTAGGCCCTATCGTGTTATGTAGGAGCCGCTCGCTAAGTCTCAAGTCATTTTGTTGCATAATTTTTAATTCTGTGGACCCCCTCCCCCCGACTAGGGTAGATCCCAATGATGTTTTGTTGTGATCAAAACTCTAGCTTCAGGCGGGACTCGAAACCGCGCGTCCTGCAGACCGGGTAGGAATGCTCTAAGCCATTACAAAAAAACGGAAAAAAACGGTCTGGTAAATCTTTATACCACTGTTTTTTCACTCTCGAATCGTGTGAAACATCGCTGTAACAGCTTACAACCTTGATACCAGTCATTTAATGCTTAAAGAAACTGCCTTGAATCATACTTACCCATGGGTTTAGGTGCGAGGTCGAGCGCCAAGTCCGTCGCCACCGCCACGACCGCTCAAACGCTCGTCGAGAGTAGCTCAACGCAAGGAGAGCAGCGAGTCTGAGTCGAGCCCGGAGAGGCCACTGCCTCGAAAGGTGGCGAACAAGACTGTTAGTCCGGCGATAAAGGTCAGTTCTTCTCGCTGTTTCAACAAGATATCAATGAAAGCATCTTTCTGAAGGCCGCCGAGCGTGTCAGTGCTATCGGTCGACCGCCGATGAAGCGGGCTGCGGCTGCAGCCAGTGCATCCAAGACACGACGAGTGGTCTCCAGCGATGAGAGCGACGAGGAGGAGCCGATCACCGTGCCGGATTTGGTTCGTTGAACTCGTGTAGACTATCGAGTGTTGAGCCGATTATGAACTCTATGATTTAGCCGAAGAAACCGAAGACGAAGGCGGATCTCAGGCGTCAGTACGAGGAGAATGAGAAAAAAGCCGCTGTTGTAGAGGCGAAGAAGCCTGCTTCGGCTCCAGTTAAGGGTGAGTGATTGAGTCATCTCGAGTGGTTAGGCTTGCCCGTTCTCAGCTACTAGTTTTGCCTGTGTTCATGGTACTTCACCTAACAGCGGTTTTAAGTGAAATCGGGATTTTTAAAGCTAAATTGGACAGTTCACATCAAATTAGACATTTTTCAAAACAAAACTGGACATTCTTCTAAGAATTCTCGACGCTTTTGAAATCAAACTGAACATCTTCTAGATAAAAAAACGCTTTTCTGTTCAAAATAGATTCCTAGGCGGATATAATAATTTTTTTTGAATTTTTACAATTCCCCCCCCCCCCCCCCGCTAAATGAGGGACCACACTTTGAAATAATACAGTGCGTTTCAAAAGTATGTATCCACTAGTGATGATTTCTGCAGGGCCGCACTAGCTCCTCTAGACTCCTTGTAGTCGAAAATAGGTACCACTCACTTTTAGAGAGTTTTTTTTTCGTCTCACACAAGAATAAATAAATAAATAAATAAATAAATAAATAAATAAATAAGAATCAGAATTTTTTGAAGAAAATTGATTGAAATTTGGTGTTTCAAAAGTGTGTATCCACTTGTGAAAAACAAACTTTTTACTAAATTCAAAAGTCAATCGGACCACTATTATTAGTTACAACATCATGCATCGTATTGTACAAGCTACTGACAACGTTCTGAATTATTCTATCTTCACAACGATGTTTTGTTGCGATCAAAACTTCTAGCGCCAGGCGGGACTCGAAACCGCACCTCCCTAGAAGTTTTGATCGCAACAAAACATCGTTGTGACAGCTTACTACCTCGATACCAGCCACCTGAGGCTTAATGAAACTGATTTGAATTATTCTATCTTCGTTGGTGTCCCATGTAATCAAAATTGCCACCACGTCATTAAACTGTCGGTTATTCGCGTAGGCTCGTTGAACCATGGTCTCCCACATGTTCTCCATTTCGTTGCTGTCAGGTGAACAGGCCGGCCAGTCCGTTACTTGAATGTTGTGACGGTGGAGCCAATCTTTGGTCAACCTGGGCACATGGACTGCAGCGCTGCCGTGCTGCAGAGCATGTCCCTGATGCGTTATACCTCTCAAAAAAGGCATAGAGCTAGACTCCACTACACCTTGAGAGTTCAGACTGTCCGTGCGACACGGCGAAAGCCTAAGTTTCAGCATTCCGCTGCTGAAGAAGCCGACCACTGTCACTAATGAATCGCTTTCAAACCGCCTCCAAGGTTGAGACGACGGGGGCTTCTCGCAGGTCTCTCTATTAATGTCGGTATCCATCGGGGTCATCCAGATTAGGTTTTTCCCGTTGGTATAGATGAAAGAAATTTAATATTATGCTCCCCTAATGGGAGTGGTAACTTGAATTTTTTTTGAAGTCATTCCAAATTTTCCTGAGATGCGAGATTGTTATGGCTTTCTTCCAGAATCTGGGAAATTATCGTTTTGATTTGGGAGTTGTTCATTTCAACTTCATGAATTAAGCTTTCCATAAGAGTGTCCGATTTGATCTGGAAAGTATCCAGTTGGTTTGGTTTGAAAGGGGCCCAGTCGGAAGTGAAAATTGTAAACATCATTTTCACGTCGGATTGGACAGTTTTCAAATCAAATCGGATACTTTTCACGTCAACTTGAACACTCGTCTAAGCTAACCTAAGACTTCTAAAATCAAACCGAACTCTTCGAAAAAATCGAAATCAAAGCGAAATGAGCTTCCCCTACTTTAAACTAGAGGCTCTCCAAAAAGGTTCGATTTTTTTGTTCAAGGAAAATGCTTGTATAACTTTCTTTGAAGTTTTAATTCATCTACCCAGTAGGTGAACACTTTGTTCGAAATTTTATATTATTTTTACTTTTGAGGTAAAACAGTGATTTAAACCTTGTTTAAAAGAGCAGGAAGGCGGCCCTTTTTTAGTGCCAAAACATAGATTGCGCCATGCCCCCGTCCGAAACATCGCAATTTTTATTTCATTGATAGCAAACGTTTTTTTTTTCTAAAAAAAACACAGATATCCTAACTTTCTTGCTGCCTGTAAGCA
The DNA here is from genome assembly GCA_947396885.1 of Heligmosomoides polygyrus polygyrus. Classification (NCBI taxonomy): domain Eukaryota; kingdom Metazoa; phylum Nematoda; class Chromadorea; order Rhabditida; family Heligmosomidae; genus Heligmosomoides; species Heligmosomoides polygyrus. The sequence goes on from OX377203.1 coordinate 105,440,503, forward strand.
GTATTTACACTATCAATCAAATAAACATTGTGATTTGCTTTCCGAGTGCGTGACGCCATACAGCCCTTTAATGCACTACACAATTGCTGATTTGCTGCGCTTTGAAACAAAATTTAATTTATTATTTTTTCTCAAAAAATAAAAATTTTCTAAAATTATTACACATCTTGAGCAGGCAAACTAAAAATTTCTAGGAAGTTCTACCAAATTTTTCTTGAATAAAAAATTATTCTGTCTTAGTGAGTTGTAATTTAGCCTGCCTAAAGATCATTTCGATTTGGAAGAGCTCGCTTTAATCTCAAAAGTCTTAAGCTAGCTTAGAAGAGTGTCCAATTTGATTTGAGAAGTGTCCAATTCGACGTGAAAATTGTATATATCTTCCACTGGGCGCATGTAGCAGTTGGAGGATTTGCCGGCTGTCACGTACACCCAATACCAGGTTCCTGGTTCGGATTTCCCGCTCAGGCCAACCAAGCCTTCCATCCCTCCAGGGTCGGTGAATTGATACCAATCTTGTCTGGGAAGGACAATACGCTGACTTGTTCATCGGCTGGCCACGGCAAATCATTGTATGGCCAAATACGCATTCAAATGGCCTCCACGATATCCCGTAGAAGTATAATGCGTGGCGCATCCCAAAGGAGATTGAGTGACGCCTTTTTTGTTTTCTTACTAGCACCCGCCCTCATCTGTCTGTGAACTTCCCTATGAATTGTTCTCTACAGAGCCGAAGCCATCCACACCGACAGTGTCAGCTAAACCAGCTCCACCACCTTCCTCCGCTAAGCCAACACCGCCTAGCCCTGCCGCCGCCCCGAAGCCTTCACCGTCAGCGAAGCCGTCCACGTCCACGCCAACGCCGACGCCGGCGCCGCTTTCGAATGGCACAGTCGTCAAGAGCCCCATCGACAAAGAGGCGGTACGATCAGCTATCTAACCGTCAAATTCCACAACCGGTGTCTTAACTGGTGCTTTCAGCTGGATCGAGAAAAGGAACGAGCAGATCGAGCTGTTGCACAAACGCGCAAGCTGCTGTGCTTTTTCTTGAAGCAGGTAGATCGTGAGAGTTTTGCTGCAAGGCCTACTCCTGAAATGTCCATCTTTTCTAGGGAGTTTCAAATGCGGATCGGTTTCGTCTGATGAAAGATGAAGAGCTGCTGCAGCAAGACGTAGAGCAGTTCGGCAGAAAACTGTGGGAAGATCATGTCCTAAAGGTACGGAAAAGAAGTGCGTCATTCAGTCGTGATTAGAGGTTAATTAGGCACGCTTCAGGTCGCTCGTGAACGTGATGAGCTGAGGATGCTCCGACGAAGTGACAAGGAGCAGATGCGAAAGTTGTGCGAGGATGAGTTCCGATCGGAGCTTACTATCATCCTGAAGTGGGCAATGGTAAGTAGCAACCAGTAGAGCTCTCAACTTTTTAAAGCCGATGTTTTCGTGTTTTTTTTTTGTTGTTGTTTGATAATGTCCTAAGTCAGCGATATCAAGTAGAGAAATAGGTTCCTACTTCGTGATGTGATCGCATTTCTCTTTTTCCTGCTGCACTTTCCGGTGCTAGCGGTCTCTTTTGCCGTTTCTGGCACGCAGCTACGAAGCAGAAGTTCGAGCTTTGGCGAAGGCATGTGATATGGGGAGAAAGCTATGCTGGTTTGGTTTATCATTGGACTGGAATATCCCTCAGCAGTATCTATTCAGTCTCCTCTGGAAATGCTTTCAAGAGCGTGTTCATATCCCGCGATGGGAGCGACCGAGTAGACACGCTCATAAAAAGTATGCGGATCGGTTATTGCCAAGGTATCGCCTTACAGAATTCGATATGTATTCTTTCCTCGGGCGACCAGTTGCTCATATCGCTCTCGTCTCCGATTATGAACATGTTCTAATCATAGTCCCACGCATCTCATTTGTATATTTATTTATTTATTCATGACGTGGACCGAGGCCACACATAAAATATAGTGTTAGAAAAAAACGAACTCATTCAAAACCAGATACGACTGAAGGCATTCATTCTACACGTAGAAGTATTAAGTTGTCCCATAAGTCCTTGCCGTTTTCCTCAACGATTCACTGCATATTTCGCCGGCGGTCTCTTGCATAGCACAGCATAGCTCTCGAAAGAGAATGCTTTGCTCTATCAGAGCATGTATTGCATTCCTTTTTTCATCATAAAATTTGTCAATTTTTAGGTCGTTGAAGTGAAAAGTGAAAAAGTGAAAAGTGGTCATTGCCGGCAGTTGCTTCTCTCCGCTTAGGTTCATATTTTTTGCGCAGCTTTTCATAGCATTTGGAAAACAATGTTCTGTACTACAAGAATATGCGTTGGTTCTATTTTCTCACTTGTTCTTTATTGGCAACTGAAGAAGGAGAAGGAGTTGTTGGTGAAGACGATTTTTCTCTTTTTGGCATTTTGTTGATATTCAATAGAAATCAATAAAAGCGACACAAATTCTTATAGAGCAAGACATTCTCTTTCGAATGACATATAACACCAACCCAAAAAATCCAACCACAGAGCAGGAACTGTCGGCAAAAAACCATCCTCCCTTGGACGTTCCAATTTGATGACCTAAAAATCAATAAAGGACAAGTGAGAAAATAGGACCAAGACATATTCTTGTAGTACAGGACATTGTCCTCCAAACATTGTATAAAAAACTGCGCTAAAAATTACAAACCTAACCGGAGAGAACAAGTGCGCAAATGGCTACTTTTTCACACTTTTCACTTGAACGACTTAGAAATTGACAAAATTCATGATGAAAAAAGAAACGCAATACATGATCTGATAGAGTAAATCTTTCTCTTTCGAAAGCTATGCAGCGCTATGCAAGAGACCGCCGGCGAAATCTGCAGTGAATCTTTGAAAAAAAAACGGCAAGGACTTATGGGACAACCTATTACTTAGTTTCTTGAAACCATTCAAACATAGACCTAAGACTTTCTGATTCGCACTCAAAATGTGGTTAACTCGCTTAAATTTCTGCAGGTGAAGAAGCGTACTCCTGGTCGCGATTTTACCACCGAAACGTAAAGTCTGAGTTTTTCTCTTATGTTCCTTGCCAGTCTAGCGACTGACTGAGAAAGTGTCTTTGTTGGTAGAATGTTGAAAAACAGTTTTTATACCTCCGATACTCTCTGGTATAAATACCATTTTGAATTATCGATTCGATAATGCGAGGCACTGGATGTTAACGGTTTATTCGGTGTGCGTATTAGGAGCGGGTGATGTACGAGATACACCAAATGATAGTTGATACGTGCAACTAATAAGTGACAACGAATCTACACTGAAGGCAACAGCAACCTCTGGTCTATTTTTCAACGTAACAATTAACTTCATACCGCGATCAACTGTTTACAAGAGTAGGTGACCTGAGATGGGTCATGAAATAATATGTTACAAGAACAACTGTACAAAATATCATGACGGATAGTGATTAATTATCGACACTTTAATGTACAGCGAGCATATGATTAACCTGTAGAAGAGTCCACATTGCATATGTCACTATATGCGCTAATAAGGGAAAAAAAGGTCAACCAGGAATTAGACATGTGGATGTACATACAATGAGAACATGACAGCATTGGGTTATAAGGTCGAGTTGCTAGAGCCGTAGGAAGATCAAGCGGCTTCGGACTGACGTAGCATTTGAAAGCTGTAACCGATCGCCATCTTCCTGCCTGCATGACCCTTGTTTGGTCGTAGCCCATGTCCAAAGCATGAGAAGCCGCCCCTCCTCTAAACGAATGGGAGGTAAGATTGAGGTGGTTTAATTGCGTAGCTGTGAGCAGGGCCCTTAGCCTATCCCTTAAAGCCGAGTACGTGAGGGGAGCCCCGAAGTCGCCGACTGGAACAAAAACAGCTGATTCGCTGCTGAATCTACATAAGTCCTTAGCAAGTTATGCTCTAGTTTATCAAGCTTGATTGGTATGCAAGTACCCTCACCGAACTGATCCGTTTTGGACCTCCTAATTAAGAGGGTCCACAGCCCATGCTGTTTACACGTCAGATCCAACCAGTATGCTCATAGCTTCGCTTATTCTAAGTAACGCCTTGAACTGCAGGAGTGCTACCACGGCGGCCTGTGTTGTTTTGGGGTCACTGCTACGTGTACCCTCGAACACTATCTTGCACATCGCTGCTGGGTCGACCTTCGCGGGGTGTTTAACCGGAGGGCATGCTCTCTTCTCGGCCTCTACAATGCTCCCTTCGATGCTCCGTTCTGCCTCCGGTAATGGCCCTAGGAAATAGTCATTGCTGCGACTATCAAAGGCATCGCTTTCTGCCGCCCATCAACCGCGCATTGCGCTACGTAGTAGTTCCTCATCTGAGGAATGGGAAGATTGGGGACCTTGACGTTCCTTCTAAAGTCCTCAAACTTCCTCAGTTCAGCTCGATAGCAGGATAGCATCGAACGAGCTCTGTAACCAGGGCTCTGCCGATCCTACTTCCTGCTTCTCCCAGCCCTAGGTCTTCAGCTTCTTTCATCATCGTTGCTCCCTGCTGGAACCTAGCGGCTGAAAAATACGCGTTTCATTTCACTTTCGCTTCCACTCTTGTACCTCTTAAATGCCTATAATTGTGGATTTTTTTATACCTCTATTCACTGGACTCCCGTAAGCTATTACAGGGTGGGTGGGAGGGCCGACCGCTCCACGGTCGCCGAAAACCTGGATGACCTCGTCAGGTTTCGTCACGCTAGGAGCCTCGTGACTCCTCCCCTTGGTCCTTAGGTCGAGCCTAGCGAGATCGATCGATCTATAATTCAAAATAACACTTATACCTCCGATACTCTCTGGTATAACTACCATTTTGAATTATCGATTCGATAATACGAGGCACTGGAATTGCAAAGCCGGGGGACTGAAATTGTATGCACCTTCTAACGCACGAATTTTCCCTGAAATCCACCAGCAGGAAAATGAACGGGGATTTTGAATACTGAGAACCAAATGCTCCAGGAAGAGCTTCTTCCTGAAATATTCTTGTCCCTACTGGGAACATAACTCCGTCCTTGACAAAGTCGGCCCAGTGATAGCCATCTGTTTTAAGAATGGGGAAATAGGCCTGCGCGGGCCACAACGGGCAACCAAGAATCCCTACCGATTTGTAATGGCGAGACCATTTCAACAGTGTTGGTATTAGGCAGACAGGAGAAATTAATCAAAGTAGCCCTGTTCTCCAAGCGTCGGGTTCAGTAAAGGCATTGACACCGGACGTTCCTGGGCAAAGTGCACTGGAATAAAATGTCTGACATTTTTCGTTCCTGTCATTGGCAAATACGTCCTTCTCTGGGGTACCCCATTTGGCTGTTATTGCTGAGAATATCCTTTCATTTATTCGCCAGTCTTCAAGATCACTAGTCTACTTGCCTCATCAGCTTCCTGATTTAGTTCTCTAGGTATCCATTTCAGTAACAGCTGTAGACCATATCTACGTTCTACGTCCCGTATCTCTTCTGCTATCTGGTGTAGTCTAAGCAAAAGGCTACCCTTTTTATGAATGATACACGCTCCCGTATCTCTTCTGCTATCTGGTGTAGTCTAAGCAAAAGGCTACCCTTTTTATGAATGATACACGCTGCTTATCCGTATAAAGGACCACTCCCTGCTCAAGATTTTGTCGGAATGTTTCTAAGCCAAACTTTATCGCGAAAAGTTCCCTAGTTGTACTAGACTCTTGGATTAAATCCGTCGGTAGTTCACGAAAAGATCTAGCTAATACGGAATTGGATGCATCTTTAAGAGTTGCCCCAACCGAGTGTGCGGAGGCATCTACGTAAATGATATTCCGGTAGCATGTTCCTTTTGTAGGAGGAAGAAGAGACAGATTGGGCACTCCAATAATCGAGATTTCCAATAAGCTAGCTCACCGTTCTATTCCTTGACTTTTCTCCATCTCCAGCTGAGAGGGTACCCTAGGGATTGAGCAGAAGCGATTTCTCGAGAGATTGCTCGTGAGTTTCGAATGTCTGAAGAGTTCATCACTAAATGCATCGAGGCTAAAGTCCCCGACCAACGTAGTTTATCTATTGTATCTATTATTGTATTTATCGTGCAACGAAGGTTTCGAGACCTTTCTCATTTGTTCCACCTTCTCTTTTGTTCTTCCTAATCTTTCGGAAGAGAGGGAAATTTGAATGCATCTCAAATCTATCGAAAAGCCTAACCATTTAGCAACTTGTGCTGGAGACCAATGGCATTTCTCCTGGGCAAAGTGCCATCTGGCATCTTCGAGATCTTCTTTAATGGGTGTTGATATTTCATCACACCTTGATCTGGAAAAATGGAATATAATGCCATCATCGAGATAAATAGCCATACCTTAGCCTTGAGCTCTCCGTTTTCTTATAAATGTCCTTAAAATCTTTGTGAAGATATGGGGTGCTGAACATAAACCGAAGGGTAAGCACGTGAACTGGTAGAAAGTGTTATCCCATATGAATCCGAGATAGTCTGTGTGTTCTTCGCAGGTTCTAACGTGATGATACCCGGATTTTAGGTCGAATGTCGTCATGTACCCGTCGTGAGGAAGAACGTGCATTATTTTCGATAGGTCGTCTAATTTAAATTTAGGTACCTCTATGAATTTATTAAGATGGGACAAATCGAGAACTAGTCGCAGTTTCCAACCTCGTGCAACCGAGAGAGGATGGATATGAAGCTGCTGCACGCGGTGTTGGGAACCTTCTTTACTGCTCCGGAAGCGAGGAGTTCTGTAATTTGAGATGTTACGAAACTGCCATGCTCGAGAGCTGACCGCCTGTTATGGGCTACAGAGGACCTCGATGGTGGAGAAGTGAAGGGTAAAGAGTACCCATTAATTATTGTAGTCGAGACTAACTATGTCGACTCGAGAGCCTCCCACACTGACTGGTGTAAATGAATAGATCCTGCAAAGAACTCACTATTTGCGGAGTGGGCATTCCCTCCACCAATGTCCTTCTTGACCGCACTTCTTACACTGATCCTTCCGTTTAAGTTGATGATCCCTTTGGAAGGTCCTATCACTGAAGGTTCTTGATGGAAATGCGGAGCTCCTGGAAAGCGTTGGAGGACGAGCCCACGAAGCTTCATATTGTAAGCTAGGGTCGTAGTTGAGGCGAGAGTAAGACTGGGGCCTGTAACTACTCGACGGAGGGTAGGGGAGGCAGGAGGCCACGCTGCTCCCCTCTTACGAAAGGGCTGACCAGATGTCGAAATCTTCCGCTTTCTCGAGTCCTCTTCATCTTTCTTCTTCAATGTCTCCATAAATTCGCCGAGCTTTGCGTCCATTGTCTTCAGGGTTTCTGCCTTGGACTTGTTCTCTAGAAACTGGAACACCTCTGGATGGTCATCAGCTATCTTTAAGGTTTCATTTCTTGTTTGTAAGTCATGAATGGCGTCAGAAACGATGAGTGAAATCTCCTGATACTCTTGCAAAGGCAATAACTTCCGGATAATACTGGCATTGAATTCGTACTGCTTGGCGTACCCTTCTCTTTTGAACACTGGAGCTAACGAGGAGCTAGATTGCCGGGCTTGGCTCTGTTCAGTGACTGAATCAACAATGATCTGGATATCTTTCGGATCCAGACGAAACCCACTTGCACTTGGTACTTCATCCTCATTTGCTGCGTCGGGCGGTTGCTGTTGCGAAGATTCTCCTTCCATGATGACAGAGAATACGATACCGACCGCTCCACGGACGCCGAAAACCTGGATGACATCGACAGGTTTCGTCACGCAAGGAGCCTCGTGACTCCTTCCCTTGGTCCATAGGTCGCGGCCTAGCGAGATCGATCGATCTATAATTCAAAATAACACTTATCTTGAGTGTGCTTTAGCAGCTTTCCTGAATTGGTTCTTGAAGATCGAGTTGTTAACCCCATGACATGAGGGCTCTCGAGAAATTTAGGGAGAAAAGTATTTTGACGTGGCAAGCCGCCTTTAAAGGGAATTTATATTTCAGTCGCCGAGTACCGCGGCGTTATGGCGCCTACCGCTATCGATTAGAACGGTCGATATTGACAGCTTCCTTTAACCATGATAGATGAGAACCACATTTACACTATATCGGTGCAGCGGAATGACCACCTAATGATATCAGTCCGTAGCGCTTTGTCTAATCGATGCCGGCGGTGTTAATAGTGCTGCAGCTTGCCGTGCGACGAATTAGGCATGGTTTATACATTGGCCGTTGCGCGGCGCGGATCCATGTTCGAGATAGATAACGATTTTTCATACTGTCCGGTGACGCGCATCGTATTTACACTTCATCACCATAGACCACCTTATTTTACGGGATTTTGGAGTACTATATGCGGCGAATCGCGCCGCAGCACGAACGGTCACGATGCAGACGCAATTACTAGCGAATGAGCGAATTTCTGAGAGCGGTGGGAGTATAGAAACCCTAAGGATAAATGATGCATTTGGTCAATCGGGGCTCTGTCCTCCCCTTCCCGAAAGGCAGCAATTCACCGATCCCAGCCGGACGGAAGGTTTGCATAGCCAGGGAGGGAGTCGAACCAAGAACCTCCATAGTCAGCGCCTACTCCAATTGCGCTATCAAGCACCTTTTCTCGGGAGATGGGAACCTTGATAAGGAGATGCAGGGTATCACTCGTTAGCTCTTAAGCCTGAAACACCTGGTAAAGATGTGGTAAAGAAGTTACATGCTGTTACTGGTGTTTAATTGCGATCGAAACTATTGCACCAGATGAGACTTGAACTCGAATCATCTGTTTTCTGGGCAGGATGCTAGCCTATTTCATCCCCAGCGCGTTTCATCCCTATGTGACAGCTGAATGCTGACTGATCGTTGCTGCCAGGTTATTGCGAAGAAACAGCGCCGGTGGTGCAAGGCGTAGCATCCTGCCCGGAATGTATAGGATGCGGGTTGAAATCCCGCCTGGCGCAAGAATTTCGACTACAACTAAGCATCCGTCTTACTGCTTCTAACCTCTGTAGAGTCTATTCTAGCCAGAAGCCGATAGTCAGTCTGTTTAAGTTACGCTACGCATTGTATCCCAATATTGCGGGATTGCGAAGGTCCGTTGAGTGCGTATTTGGAGTGCACAAAGATTCACGGGTTCATATGGAGGGGCTACTTGTTTTAGGTCTGCTCAAGGCGCCGTTTATAACCCAGTTGTCGTTTCGGGCGTCTATCGAGAACTACCAGTGTTGATTAGATCGCGCGTGGTAATCGATACTGGTCGTTCCATGACACACCGCGCGACAAATGGAGTATAAATTGGGCCTAAGGCATAGATTTTACATATATTTCGCCTCTGTGCTGCTGTTTTGGATCAGTATTGGCTGGTAAAGTATATTAATAGCGCAGTGCTCTAAATTATCTGTCGGCTGGCCACAAAAATCGTTTATATGCGATAATTGTCCCTTTTAAACGCACTATTGCGACATCCTTTGGGAGTGTAATGCATGGCGTATTCAAAAGAGATCGATAAGAACCATTCTAGTGCTTTTGTTATCCCTTATGTTGATTTGCCTACTTCTAGCCGGATGACGTCGTAACGTACGAGAACTGCTTCCAAATGAAGGACAAACTGATCGGGATGTTGAACGCGGACCCAGAAGAGGCCGACGAATCGCAGCAGAACTCGGTATTTGAATCGGCGCCAGCGGACGCTGTGGCGGAATAGCCCCTGTAGGCTGCTCGACCTGCTGCCAAGCTGGGAACTATGGTCTCACTCACCCAAGAAATCCTTACAGTTACGTACGTTCTCTCCCGTACTCTCGCCACTTTCATACCTCATTCCGGTCTGTTATGATGCTGTTCCTTACCGTTATACTCCCGCAGTCTGCTGTACCATGAGTCGTGCTCTCAACTGGACGAACGGAGCGCAGAGAAACGGGGATTAATGGTTTTCTGCGTCTCTTCGTTGACCTTGAGCGCGACTCGTGGTCTTCTAAGCACAGTGTAGATCTCTCTTTCACGACTTACATGCCACGGTGCTGCTTATGTAGAGATATCGCACGTTCGATCGTTGTTTTTGATTCGCATTTTCAAGTGCTGCAGGCCATGACACTGTGCAGTGGATGATCACTTTCCACCATCACTCGGTTGTCACTTACTGTTGTCTCCTCGTACACGTCTATTCCCATTAAAGGGCTCATTCATAGCTTCTGTAAGCAGTAGCCGACCAACAGCCGATGCAAAGAATGCGAATCGATTAATTGATCGCCAAAGTCTGCGATTGGTCGCTGTCGGCGCGAACTATGAATGGGTCCTAAGAAGCGTCAGGACGAGTTGTCCTCGAAAGGTGGACCAAATCGATCAAAGGGGCAGTATAATAACCTGACTTAGCATTGATGGGGTTATGTGTGAAGGTTCTAGTCCAGGAAACGACAAAGCGTACTAGTCCAAAGCCTCCGTTATCGATCCTTCGCGCGGTCTAATCGATAAGGCCCATTTATCCCCCCGCGCCGAGCGACGCGACGACATGTATAGTGGCCAAATTGATCGATCCCGTCGCTCGATCAACGTGGCCACAATACGTAGCGTTGAGTCGCTCAGCGTCGAAGTATAAACGGCGGGCCCTCAGGCGTACCTTTTGTAGTATCGTTTCCGGAATTCCTTTTGCTGACCAGAATTCTTAACAGTCGAGGAAGTTCAGTTTAAAATATTCGTTTCAGTGGGGGAACTGAAACTAGAGCGACCTCCGTCAGATTGTTAAGTATCTACTCAAACGTTGTCCACTAAGGACCTGTTCATGGTTCGCGACGTTGGCGACCGATCGGCCGAGCAGTGTTGCGGACTATAAACAGGTACTTAGTAGGAAACTTTTGTGCATATACGTAGCAGTATGATGGGGATTGCTCTAATTTTGGACCTTATAGTGGGGTTTTTTGCTAAATAAGCGACCCCCCATGCTCCGCTTATATTTCCGACGCCAAGCGACGCGACGCCACGCATTGTGGCCAAATTGATCGATCAATGTGGCCACAACACGTGGCGTCGTGTCGCTCGGCGTCGAAGTATGAACGGGGCCTTGCGCTGCTGGCTGCCATCGAGAGAAAGAACATTTTGATTTACGGTGAGAATTATTACGGTAGAAGAATGACGCATCTCAATGGTTATTTTGGCGTAGTTTTATGCTTATGCTATATACTTATATCGACGCACGATGCAGCAGCAACAAAGCCATATCGATTGGTCAGCGCGAAGGATCGGGTACTTGTCGTTAATGTGGTCTTCATCGGGGGGGGGGGGCACCAGATCAATAGGAAAATCGAATGCTCGTGCAATCGGGAGGGAGTGTGTTAGATCGGTGACGTAGTTAGCTGTGATTGATTGGCTTCCCGTGTTGGCCACACTATCGACTAGAACCAAGCATTGTATTGAATCGATATCGCTCGACCACAGTCGCGTCGCATCGCCGTTCGATTGAAATGTAGATCCTAAATGTATAGGCGGTCAGCGCTTGCCATACCCTCGACAACTCGTCTAGACGTTGATGCATGTATGTGTTTTTCCGTATTCTCTCGCTGTCGTTGACCAAAATTAACGTCTTTACTGCCTTGAAGAAGTCGTGGAGTCTTCTTGAACTCATCTGTTTGTCTGTCTGTGCGTCTGTCCTATGCGTGAACTTGCGATATTTCCATTCTGTCCTAGTGAGTTGCTTTCATTGTTTGTTTACAAATTTCGATATTGTGATTTGTGTCTGACACTTCCGTATTGTGAGCTCGTTTTATGACAAAGCAAGGCTGTTCGCATGATTTGTAGTATTTTATCACATGCCGCCGTCATTCCTTGACATTTATGATAAAAACACCTGGCAGAGACGCAGACACCTGCGACGCCATACTCCCCTCTCAGGTCGTCTGCGCTCTGATCGGACCTGTTGTCCGAACGTTACAGTTCTCGTAGCTTTACGATATCTCTTCTGCTCCTCCCCCTTTAACTGTTATCGATTTATTGATTTTTCTTTTGTCGTTTTGTTGACGTCATCATCATTATCATCAGTCTAGTGCTGCGTCGTTCCCGTTCTCTCATCCCGTTGTAAAGCATTTCTGACACCGTGCACGCGCACACCAGACGTTGATCTCCATTGTTGTTGATCTAATCGAATCAATCGCCCGTGCACAGCCCACCAGCTGAAGGTTTGACGAAGGAGCTGTCTGCCTCGAGTCGCTATTGATTTGTATCGATTGATGTTATCGATTTTGGCATCTATTTCCTCTCATCCATTGTATGTTATTGTTGTGCTTTAGTCTGCACCTGTGTATTTGTAGTCGATTTAGAAACTGTGCATGTTGTAGGTCATTCGTCTGCAAGAGTCCAGAGATGCAGAGTGATGAAGCTCTGCGTCTCTGCATGCGTGCGTCCGCGCGCGGCTGAGTCTGGATACTGTGTACAGCTGTTTTGTTTGCCAGCGATATCAGTTCTTCTGAGTCCATGAATGATGAAGTAAATCGTTTTGTTTTGGCTGCTGTGTAGTTGTTTCAGAAGCACGGATAGAAATCCGGAGAGTTGAGTTTCTGATCTACAAAAGCTTCTTTTTTGTTTCCCTATTCATAGCTATGCTGTAATGTCCCTGGGCGGATACAAGGGAGACACCAGCCAGTCACAAGCCTCCAGCGCACGCGATCCACAGAGACCTGTGATTGACTGGGTCCTTGTTTGCATTGTTTTTTTTTTCCTGCACACGCCCAGTAACATCCGATGATGTTCTCTGCGTATTGCTGAAAAAGAACATATGGACACGTTTATAGTTGAAGAGAGCGATCTGAATATGAAGAAAATTGTGTAAAATTACAAAACAGTTCAGGAAATTTTTGTCGGAGGAGTATCTAGCCCTAGCAACCTTTCCAGAAGTTTCTATGGATCTATCCTAGTTGGGGGCCACACAACTAAAAAGTATGATATGTAACAAATCCACTTGACTTACCGAGCGGCTCCTACAGAACAATGTGATCCCTAAGCAAGAAAAGTCACAAAGAAAAAAACGAAAAAAAACATTTGTTGCGGTTGTAAGCAGGCAAAGTTGTGTGCCCTCCTCACCATGTTAGATCCTGGCTATAACATGTCAGGCGGCGGTCAGCACGCGGCGTGCGGCTTCATGCGCCCTCCTCAACATGTTAGATCCTGGTTATAACATGTCAGCCGGCGGTAGGCACGCGGCATGCCTCCATTCCGTCGCTCTTTGTCTGCCGAGACGGTTGTAAACCGCGGCGATTTTTATTTTTTGTTTCTTCGTTCGTTTTTGGTTTCTTTTAGGTTCTAACTCGTTCTCTAGGAGCCGCTCGGTAAGTCTCAATTCATATTGTTACCTACTTCTTAATTATTTGGCCTTCGGACTAGGATAGATTCGTTTCTATTGCTTCTTTAGGTCGGATTTATACTTCGTTGTGGACTGCGCGACGCAGTAAAGCTGCCAATATTGATTTTACTATACAGTTGATCGATATCGGTAACTTTCACTGTGCCGCAACACCTGGTGACTGTGTAACTCGCACCTTATGATATCTCATCATGACCTGGCGTCGAGCTAATTGGAGGGTGGGGGGGGGGGTGGGGGGGAGGAAGCTGAGGGGAGTAAGGGTGGATCTATCCTAGTAGGGGTAAGGGCTTTGCTAGAAAAGCGATACAAATGTGAACAGTGTGGGGCCTCTCGACTAGAAAACTTCGAAGAAAGATGTTCTCTTTTAGGCCAGTTCACAGTATTTTTTGTCAACTAGTCTACTATTAGGTTTGCGGCCGTTGTCAAGGAGTGCTGACCCCTCCATCCTTCAAGTAGTAGAAAACGTGCTCGGTTTTTGCAGAGTCCTTGAACCTACCGAGTTAGGGGCCCTGATAACCTACTATAAAATCACATACTGTACGCACAAAGCAGCACCTTCTAAACATCGAATACGCAGAAAAACTGCAAAAGTACTGTAGCTCAATGAGTCGAGCACCTGGCTGCATGTCTAGGAAGCAGCACCTTTGTGTTTCTCTGCTTATTCGATGTTTGGAAGATGATGTCTTGTGAGACAGTGGGATTCCGTAGCAAACTACTGCGGCCCCTAACTCGGTACGTAAGGACTTTGCAAGAATGGAACATATTTTTCTACTATTTGAAGAGTGGGGTCTCTCGCAGCGGTGTTCAGTCTCACCGTTCAGACAGACATGCGCCTGACAAGGGAAGCCTCCAAAGTGGCGGTGAGCTTTTGCGATGTAATTTTTACAGGATTAAAGGTCCCGTGTGGGGAGTCCGAAACCGTAGTTATTTTTTTTTCGAAATGCTCTTCTCTGGTCGAAAGAAGGCGTGTGGAAGTGTGAGCGCGAAGTCCTCACGCCTTGCTGTGACCCAACCCAACGTGGTCGGTTGGCGAAGTGGATAGTGATGTCGCCTCTCAGCTGCACCAAATGGGTTTCACGGTTCGATCCCCGGCGTTGCCGTAATGTTTGCACACATCGGCTCGTTATTATTATGTGCTTACGTGAACACTGGAGTCAATTTGTGCACGATTAATGCTTTTACTAAGTAAATGTGGCCTTTTTCTGTTTTCATCTGAGTTACCTCTCAATGGATCGTATTTGCGTTGTATCATATCAACAACGATACCGCAAATACACACAAACACGCACTTCACGGGATAGGTCATGAATGTGGTTGGATACCGGTAAATACTTAACACTTCCTAAAAGCAATAATCGTGTACAAATTGACTCCTGTCATCACTCAAGCACATAATAATAACGACCCGATGTGTACAAAAACTATGGCGACGCCGGGGTTCGAACCGTGAAACCCACTTGGTGCAGCCGTGAGGCGACATCACTACCCACTGCGCCAGTCGACCACGTTTGGTTGGGTGACAGCTGGGCGTGATGCACTTCGCGCTCACGCTTCCACATCATGCCTTTTTTCGACCACAGAAGGGCATTTCGAAAAAAGTAACTGTGGTTTTGGACTCCCTACACGGGACCTTACATCCTGTAAAAATTGCATCGCAAAAGCTCACCGCCACTTTGAGGCTCTCCTTGTGAGACCCTTTCCTTGTGAATCCGCAGCTGTCGCAGTTCTGAGCCAAAGGAATCGATCTTACCTCATAGAAGGGAGCTGACGCGTTTTTCTTCACCCTAGGTAAGACCCGTTGGGCTGCTTTAACGCTTAAAACCACACAAAATCTCCCAAAGAAATTAAGATGGATGTATGAACATCGACAGTTCAGTGGTACCAACGGTAATAATCGAAAAGCGACCCTATTTTTGTTGCGATCAAAACTTCTAGCGCCAGGCGGGACTCGAACCCGCACCTCCCTCTAACCGGGCGGGAATACTCTACGCCATTACACCACCGGCGCCGTTTGATCGAACGCAACATCCACACCTCGTGGGACCGATCAGCACCCACCCGTATCCGGGATGAGCTGGCCGCTGATATCAGCATGGAACCAGTTAAGCTGATGGTCTTGATAGAAACGATTCAAATCAGTTTCATTAAGCCTCAAGTGGCTGGTATCGAGGTTGTGAGCTGTCATAACGATGTTTTCTGGGTGCTGATCGGTCCCACGAGGAGTGGATGTTGCGTTCGATCAAACGGCGCCGGTGGTGTAATGGCCTAGAGCATTCCCGCACGGTTAGAGGGAGGTGCGGGTTCGAGTCCCGCCTGGCGCTAGAAGTTTTGATCGCAACAAAACATCGTTATGACAGCTCACAACCTCGATACCAGCCACTTGAGGCTTAATGAAACTGATTTGGACCCTATTTTTCTTTAGAATCGGTTGGTTTAGTACCTATTTGGCCAAATAACCCTTGATCGTGGACCCGCAGGAAGATTTTAACTAGCTGAATGGACATCCTGTGTCGATACTGAAGAAGGCAATGGATAGTACAGGCGTTCATCCTAGCTAAGACCGCTGGCGGTGTTATAACGACGTTTCCGACATAAACACAAGGTTCACTGAGAAATGGGCACGGGAAGGGTGACCAACTGGCGCTGGAATCCGTTCTCGAGATCGTCTCGTCGTCTCGCCTCTTCAGGCTCGGTCACTGCGACGTCTGGAAAGCGGGGAAACCGGTATGCAGTCTAGCCTAAAAGCCGCATTGCGCCTTCGGAACCGTCGTTTGCCTCGAACAAACTCCGCGATCTAAAGTGCAGGAACGGTGCTGCCTTCTGATAAGCTATAGATACAAGGTTCTGGTTCTGTGGGCAGAAGGAAGCAAGCTGTTCCTATTGGCTCCGAGAGTTTCAATGACTCATGGTTCCTCAACACCAGTGGCCGGATTCAGGTGGATATAGATAGAGATACCGTAAGGGAGTCGTACCCGCTACCAGAAGTGGGTAGCGGGTATTCGTAGTCATGAAAAGAATCAAGGCAAGGGTAACGTAGAACTAACAAGGAAAGTTTCCCAACTCATGGTGAGGTTTTTTTGATGCTATTTTGACAGGGTGTAGGGCCCTGAGAGCGGAGTTTAGAATTACAGTTAGTTGACACTATTGTCGGGACTCCAGAGGACGAGGAGAGGTCGAAATTTTTTTTTCGCCCAAACTTCGCCCAGGAGGTTATCTGGGGTGCTGGACACGAACCTGTCATCCGTTTTTGAAATTTCGGACGATTACGGTAGGTTACGGTGGGTACGGGTAACTAAGGCTGCCGAGGTCATAGTTGCAATTTCGCCCAAACTTCGCCTAGGGGGTTATTTGGGGTGCTGATCACGAATCTGACATCCGTTTTTCGTTTTACGCTGGAGTTTGGGCGAAATCGGTGACCATTACCTAAGTCACTCGTACCTACCGTAACCTATCGTACTCCAGCGTAGAACAAAAGACGGATGTCAGATTCGTGATCAGCACCCCAAACAATCCCTAGGCGAAGTTTGGGCAAAATCGGTGATTATGACCTCGGCAGCCTTAGTTTCCCGCAGCTACCGTGACCTACCGTAATCGGCCGAATTTTCTAAAACGGATGTCAGACTCGTGATCAGCACCCCAAATAACCTCCCTGGGCGAAATATGGGCGGAAAATTTTTTCGACTTCTGGAGTCCCGAAAGTACAATAGTGCCCAGTTAGTTTTAGCTGAACTCTTTTTTAAGGAAGGGAAAAAGAGGTGTGAAAACGTGTGCTCAACACTTATCAACCTATGACACCTCACGAGATGTGCCTCGGTGGCGCGGTCGGTAGGTGTGCCGCCTAATAGGAACGCTCCGGAGAGGTTTTGAGTTCGACTCCGTGTACTGCCAATGTTTTTGTACGTATTAGTTTGTTCTTATTATGTCTTCTCATGATCACGGAAGTCTATTTTAGATCATCAATGCTTACAACAAGCCAGGGCTGCCTATTTGCGCCTTCTTATGTGTTAGTTTTTCAGCGATGCGTATCTGCACCATATCATTTCTCTGAAAATAAGAGGTCTGATTGCACTTCCTTTTTAGTCAACAGCTATGGGGCAAAACTATTAAGTAAGTAAACACAAGCATTTGTCACATCAGCAGCATCTTACAAAACTCAGAGGGATCAATCTTCGCCAAGGTCCCATTTGCATTACATTACCTTTAAAATACGGTACGAAGGTGGAATGTGGTCGGCTGACAGCATGTTCAGGTCAGAACGACATTTTTGGTACACTTAAGTAAAGACCAGACGTTCAGCGCCCTTCCGGCCGCCAAACGTCTTCTTGGGGCTTCCAGAATAATCGATAAATCGGTATTTTTCGGTCGGTCGATTCAGTTAAGTTGCATCAGTTTCTCTCTGAGCGCCATCATATTGGAGTAATTCCTACGAGCATTAGTAATTCTTTCGAAAAAACGGTCGCCTAACCCCCACCAAATGGATCTAATCTGCAGGAGAACCGGCAACTCCGGTCGAAAACTCGATACCATCAATCGATATTGGTCGCCCAATTGAACCCTACAACCTGCAGTGAAGCCGACCCATCGGCCATCAGAATCGCGTGGCTCCCACTCCAATGGAACAAATCTGAGCGAAAACCAATAACTTCGGCGAAAAATCAATAATATCGATCGGCATTAGTCGTCCGACCAAGTCCCTCTACCTTCTTTTTTTTGAATCAAACTATTTTCGTCCATTTTCATCGATTGCACGTGAGCGTAACCTTGACAGGTTTTACATGTACGTTCGAGTTACCTTCACATGTTTGACACGTTTCACACGCCTGCACAGGTTTGTGACACACGGACACACACACCCAAGGACAGGCGGACTAACGCTTTTATATTAGTAGGATGTGGCTCGGGTTTATAATATTCAACCGTAAGGTATGCGTATTTGTGTGCAGTTACGGTATCATTGGTGGTATGGTGTGATATGGTAGTGGTGCAGATACGCATCGTTGAAAAGCTAGCACATACGAAGGCGCAAATAGACAGTCCTGGTTTGTTGTAAGCATTAGTCGCCTATAATTGACTCCTGTGATCGTGAGAAAGCGAAATAGCAACAAACTAATATGTGCAAAAGTGTTGGCAGTACACGGACTCGAACTCAAAACACCGCCGGTGCGCTTCTATGAGGCGGCACTCCTATCGACTGCGCCATCGAGGCACACCTTGTGGGAGGTTATACGGGTTGATGAGTGTTGCGCACACGCTTTCATACCTCTTTTTCAAGTCTTTAAAAACGCTCAGCAGAAACTAACTGTGGTTCTGGACTCCGCTCACAGGCCCTACATCCTGTCAAAATAGCATCGCAAAAACTCACCATGAGTTGGGAACCTTTCCTTGTAAGCCTCTCGCTAAAACAGCTGATCTCACTTGAGCGCCATTTTGTCAATGGGGCGCAGAATCCTCGCGGATATGGGGATATACCCACGACGATAGTTGAGTGTCCTCTACCCGCTGATATACCCACGGCGGGTAAGGTTTATCATGAACGTCTCATCGTCGGTACATCTACCCCAATACCCCGCACACCCGCGCGTATAGGTGTTGATGAATCCGGCCCCAGAACGTCTTCACTCCCAGCGGCTGACCATCGCTCGCCGTTCGTGCTACGTGAGGCACACGGACTGCTGTTCCAACGTTGTCGTCGTCGACGTCGACGGCGCGATGTCTATCTGTCGCTCGGATTGTCACCGCTTGCAGACACACGATCCGATCGCATCTCTCGACAACTTCTTGCCGCGCTCACGTAACCGAGCAAAGCAAACCGCCACCGCCTCGTAAACGGTTCCTCCACAACATGCGCTGCCCGCCGTTGTGGTCTGTGGCGTGTGATTGTCGCTGCTGCCGTCGCTGCTGTTGTTGCTCTCCATGCTTTATGGCGTTTACTAGAATCTCTATAAGGACTCCCGTGAGGATGTGCTTTTTTGGATCTTGAAAGCAAATACTGACGCTTATAAAAGAGGGGGAACCGCCTCTATGGCGCCGACGACGTAGAATGACGCGTAACTTCCGCAATTGCGTACGTACATAGTATATTTGTTCACTGTTTACTGCTCTGTGTCTGCTTCTCTCAATTTTATGTTAAGCAGACGCAATGGCACTATTGTGTACTTTGACGACTCCAGAGGTCGAGAAGAGGTCGACATTTTTCGCTCAAACTTCGTCTATGGGGGTTATTTGGGGGGGGGGGCAGGGTGCTGATCATAAATCTGACATCCGTTTTTGAAATTTCGGCCGATTAGAGTGTGCCACGGTAGATATGAGTGACTAAGGCTGTCGACGTCATGATCACCGAGTTCGCCCAAGCTTCGTCCGCGGGAGTTATTTGTGGTGATGGTTACAAATCTGACATTTTCTGGTATTATGGTTGAGTAACATAGAATACGGTAGGTGCAAGGTCATGATCACTTACTGTATCCTACTGTAGTCCACCGTAACACCATGAACGAATGCCAGTTGCTTGATCAGCACTTTAAACAACCCCCATAGACAACGTTTGCGCAAAATCGGTGATCATGACCTCGTTCTCACAGCCATAGCCTTAATCACCTGTACCTACCGTATTCTATCACTCCACCGTAACACCAAAAAGGGATGTCAGATTTTGAATTACCAGATTTGTGATCATCACCCCAAATAACGCCCCATAGGCGATGTTTGAGCGAAATCGGTGATCTCGACAGCCTTAGTCACCCCTACTTACCGTGATCTACCGTAATCAGCCGAAATTAAGAAAAAAACGGATGTCGGGTTCATTATGTGCACCCTCAATTAACCCCCTTGCTCGAAGTTTGGGCGAATATTTTTCCGATCCCTCCTAGACCTATGGGATCGTGAGAGTAGAATTGTGCTGACGGAACTATTCAGATTAGGATAACCATTTGCAGTACTAGTCTTTAATATGGCCTACACGGAGTGGGAACGCGAGTCACAACCCAATTGGAGGCGCAAGCACCCCATTATTCTTCTAATGTCGTTATCTTGTTGTCTTATCCTACTCTTTTGGCCTTCAATTTCGCCTGCACGGACTGCACAGACGGATTAACTAAGTAATCAGCTTCGTGGATCCCATTTCATAGTCAGTACGTGAAGAAAAATAATCCTTTTTACAGAAGAAATGTGTTGATCTAATGCTTATTCAGAAAACCAAACTACTCACTTTTTCAAGACACATCTGAACTAGTCGTCAATGTGGCCTACGAGGTGAAACGAGAACATGTCAGCCAATCACAGCCAGTCAGGACACCTACGGAACATGCACCAGCCAATCAGGGAGGCCTTTTTGAGGGCACACCCTTCCGGTGCGCAGTGCTGATTGGTGACATAAAACCTTGTGATTGAATCGTCTTGAATGAACCGCCGAATTTGAATGCGTGGCTCGTCGCGAAGGATGCGCGCACTCGCCTCACATTAGTGGAGCAAGCGTATTCTATAGTGCGCAATGACGTCCGTGGCGTGTACAGTCGATACTTTGATTGGCTTCTGTGTCTTCTTTCGAGATGCTCTGATTGGTTGTGATTGGTTGGCACGCTCCCATCGCCCAATGCTGCCCACATTCGCGACACGAGCCCTGTTGTCATAGGACACTCACTAGTCAGATCTGAGAGCTCCAAGAAGCTTCAAAAGGAGAACTTCCATCCATACTTGTCTACAGATGAAGCCTTGTGTCCACTGCTGGGCTCAAATGATGCAACCGTCCTCTTGGCCCTATCGCTGCGCTTCGACTTCTGATCGATGCCGGCTGTTTTTGCGGCGCTTGTGCGTCGAGTAACCAGTTATCAGTGGCCGTCGACGCGATTGGATGGTCAGTGCGTGTTGTGTCGTCCCCGCACAAGTGTGTCCGGCGTGTGTCTGAGGCGAGTGTGCGTGTGTGTGTGGTCTGTGTGCCGATGGGCGGACGGCTACACCCGTACGGGCAACACTCGCTCTGTAGTCGTCTGCGGCAGCGCGGCGGCGGCCTTAATAAGAGCCAACTGGGCCTTCTAAGTCAGACTTTCTCTGTGTCCATAGTGGTTAGACGCTCTTCTTCCTGGTCAGATGTCTTTGCCCAATTATGTTTACCACTTTCACGTCGAATTGCGCACTTTTCAAACTGAATTGAATTGGAGAAGAGAGGCGTAGTTGCTTGGCGGGTAATGTCCCAAAGATTTTCGCTGTCAGAGAGACCCACTGGACTTAGGCATCCGTTTAAGAACAACTTTTTGAACTAGCCTTGACCTCCTTAAAATGTGTCCAGCTTGATTTGGAGGATGTTTACTGATTTTTGAGGTTTTCTGTTTTGCTAAGGAAAGTTTCCAGCTCAACAGTCGGAGACTTCGAATAAAATTGGATACTCTTTTAGGTCAGCCTAACGCTTTCGAAACCAAAGTGAGCACCTCGTCAGACAAACGAGAGCCTTCTACGTTAAGCTAAAAGCTCTCAGAGGATGTTAAAATAATTTCTTGTCCAATGGTAGGGAATTTTTTTTAAAAATGAATTTCTTTGAAATTCTCTAAATCACCTGCCCCAATAAGACAATGCACTGTTTGAAAGTTCATAAAATTTTTGAGAATAATTTTTTGTCCAATGGTAAGGAAAACTTAATAAGGATTTTCTTCGAAATTTTGTAAATCACCTGCCCCAATAAGACCATATGCTCTGTTTGAAATTTTTTGAAATTTTTAAGAACAACTTTTTGTCCAGTGATAAGAAAAATTTAGTATGAGTTTCTTTAAAATTTTCAAATCACCTGGCCGTTAAGTCAGCACAGTCTAAAATTTAAAAAAATTCTATTTTTCAAGAAAAAATAATTAATCAGCATTTGCTTCAACGCGCACGAAAGCGATTTTATATGAATTAGAGCAGGAGATTGCGCCATGCACTCGTCGTATAGCTTGTTCTCGTTTTGCTATGTGTCCATGATTGACAAAAACATTCACAGAAAACACCCTAGTCTCACTTCGTTGTTTCAAGTAAACTGCATTTATACTTTCATTCAAATGAAAATCGTGATGAGGTAGGCGAGTACACTGCGCGACCTCTTTTCCTCTTTTTGTGCTGTAAAAAATTGTTGTCTTCCTGCGGTTTAAAATGAACTGTAGTCCATTATTCCTCCGTAACATATTGACAGCCGTGTCACATGATGTTGGGCTAGACGTT
The DNA here is from genome assembly GCA_947396885.1 of Heligmosomoides polygyrus polygyrus. Lineage (NCBI taxonomy): Eukaryota > Metazoa > Nematoda > Chromadorea > Rhabditida > Heligmosomidae > Heligmosomoides > Heligmosomoides polygyrus. The sequence continues at coordinate 105,462,978 of OX377203.1, forward strand.
TTCGGCCGCATGAACCGTGTGACACGGTGTCACAGCTCTTTGATTTATTTTTCTGGCTGAATTCAAATCGTTCGAAGGAACCTTTTTATGTATGTGTACTTCATCTTTAGGTATTGTTCTAAAAGGCATGGTCCATTTTTTCATTTTTTTTCAATTTTTTTCAAAAAATTTCCGATTACTGATTTATTGAGCTTCTCGACAAGTAGTGGCTTCAGTTAACAAACAACCCTCGACGTTGCAAAAAAGTCGATTCGTGTCAGTTAGCGTTTAGTGTGCACGCGACGTGCGACCGATGTATTAATAAGCGCCCATATCGATTCATCACGTCGTGCAATCGATATAGTAGCTTACCATTTCATCGCGTCGCGCATGCGTGCGCACTAAACGCTCCATCACGCGACGGGTCGTCAAAATGTTAAAGGTGAAAACTTTATAAAAAAATTTCAAACATTTCTTTTCTCCATACATTTCCTTTCAGCACTTTAAAATAAGTTTCAAGCATTATTTTTTCCCAAGAACTGAAAATTTGATAAAATATTGCAAACAGGGTGTTTATTTCTTGGTGCAAGTAAATAAAAAAAAGTTCTCGAGAAAATGTCATACTGAATTTTCCTTGAACGAAAAATTATTTTCTTGCTTTTTTCTTTTCTCGTCGAAAAATTATTTTCTCGAACCTTCTCGCAGAGCCTGCCTTTTTTAATCAGGAAAACGCTCGTTCTGATTTGGAAGATGTTCGGCCTGCCTAGAAGAGTGGCCTATTTATGTCCCGATATTCAGCTAGTCCTTCTGCACTTTAACTGTACTGAATTCTATAACGTTCTTACGAAGAAGCTCTCTATATCGCTGGTTTTTGCGCCGAGCTGCAGCCACAGTTCTCTTCACCGATTTTTTCTGTTTACTCTACGTGCCGCTGATTCACGTAGCGCCTGCCGAGAAAACGTGCTCCCATCTCTAATCGTTACTTTCTAGTACTCAGCTTTGTTCGCAACTTTGGAGTAAAGCCATTACCTGTACATTGGTTGGACTTGCTTGGATTGGTGAACAGCTTTTCTCAGATATCTCATTTCGTCTTCGATTTGTGGAGAAACTGAAATCCTTTGAAATTAAACGGAACACGTTTCAAATCAAAACGAAGGTCTTTCATGTTAAATCAGAACAGTCTACGGCCCCGTTTATACCTCCGACGCTGAGCGACGCGATGGCATGTATAGTGGTCAAACTGATCGATCTCGTCGCTTGATCAATGTGGCCACAATTGTGGCGTCGCGTCTTTCGGCGTCGAAGTATAAGCGGGCCCTAAGGAGATCAAAATTTTTTATTTTAAGAAGCTTTCTTTGAAAATATTTAATTTAAAAGCTCCAAAAAGTGAATAGTGCTGAAAATTTTATATTTTTTCTCGAGAAAAATGGTTTAAAGCTTATTTTAAAGTGTAAGCCTTTAATTTTTTAAAGTGCATTAATGCAGCAATTTTTAGTGTATTAAAGGAAAAGATCGCGACATACGGAAGAAATTGAATTGGCATCAGACTTGTCTGAGAAGAATGAAACTGTGACTTCTCCATCGGCTAGGCGCAGGATGCGTGGCGCATTCCAATTAGGTATTGATTAAGATCACATTTATCATTCGTCACATACTTATCTCGAGATGGAGAATATTTATTTATTTATTATTTTATTTCATTTTATTTATTATTTTATTTATTTATTTATTTATTTATTTATTATTTAATTTATTTAATATATTGGATGTGTTAAATCGCACTGTTATAATAAGAAAGATAAGGATAAATGACGGCGTCTTTTAGGATGCGCCACGCATTCTACTTTAAAGGAATGTCGGAGGCGATTCGAATTGCTCAATGTGGTGACTTGAGGTGGCCAGCTAGCTGTGCTCGGACGAATATATTCGAATACCTATTCGAATGATTTATTCGATTAGTCGAATATTCGATATTTTCAGATTTTCGAATATCCGTTCAGATTTGAAGATCGAAAGGGAGCCTTATTGGAATACTATTCGAATATCGAATAATCTTCAAATTTTCAAGCACAGAACCGTGTTCGAACAAATTTTTCGGCTGTTCGATTATTCGAATAAACGAAAAATGGAGGCTTATTCTGTTGTTACAGGATGATTTGTTACGATCAAAACTCTTGCGCCAGGCGGGAATCGAACCCGCACCTTCTGCTTTCCAGGCAGCAATGCTATGCCTTACACCACCGGCGCTGGGGATTATTCGATTTTCGATCATTCGAAAAAAGTGATGAGCGAATGAATTCGTTCATTCATTCGCTGGATAAAATTTCTCAAAAGCACAACTACATATATTAACCAGCCGATTGGCAAGTCAGTATTTTATCCTTCCATGAAAAGTCTGACTCCATAAAGACGGTATACACCCGTGACCTGGTTGGGATCCGAGCCAAGAACCTCTCGATTCGGTGTTCAACCAAGAGCTGACGCCTTCTCCGATTATCCCTTAGAAGAGGTTATAATATGGGAGTGACCTGATTTTCACACTGGCTACAGCGGAACAACGCGTACTGTATAGGCAATGTGCCTGATGACTGTGTGAATAAGTGGAGAAGAATTCGACAGCGATTAGTGTGCGAATGAGCGTTCTCCAAACATTGGCGGGCCTCATGTCCACTTCTATTGGGTGTGCTTCTTTTTCTTTTGAAGTCTATACGTAATAAATAACGAATCTTGGACATGCAGGTGCGCGTGTTCGAAGAGGAAGTTGTGTGAAATTTGTCGAGAGGTAAGCGTACTTCGTCAGCGATCATTTTGTAAATCAGGAGCAAATCTTTTCTCTTTCTATTAGGTTGTAACGAAATAAATGGCACTGAACCATGTAAATTAAAACAGTTAATATCTCGGCTTGTAGGCAAGTTTATTAATCGAAATAAAAACCTGATTCTACACATCTTTGCCAACGTGACACAAGCTTTTTTATCCCAGTAGCATAAAAATCAGAAGTTCTGGAATTGACGAAATCTTCGAAGGCACTTTCGGCATCCTGTTGGTATTTGAATATTTTCCCTACCAAGAAGTCGCCAACATGCTTGAAGAAATGGTAGTCTGTTGGGGAGAGGTCGGGAGAAAACGGAGGATGTGGTAGAGTTTCAATGCTCAGCTCATTCGATTTCTGCAACGTCATTCGTGCTACGTGGGGGCGAGCATTGTCGTCAGAAGGAGAACTCGCCTTCGGTTTACCAAGGCCGGCCGGATATCCCTCAACTTTTTCATCATTTCATCAATTTCAATGCAGTACTTCTCTTCCGTGATGGATTCACCGGGAGGGAGGAAGCTGTGGTGAATAATTCCCAGCGAACACCACCATACTGTCACCATTACTTTCTTTTGGTGCAATTCCGGCTTCGCAAAAACCTTGTGGCTCTCATCGCTGTCCACCCACTGTGCCGATCGTCGCCTGTTGTCGTACATTATCCATTTCTCGTCACAGGTTACGATGCGATCAACGAATGGGTCCGTTTCGTTCCGTAGAAGCAGTGCAGACGAGATCTCAAATCGTCGGTTTCTTTGCTCCTTAGACAGCTCGTGAGGCACCCATCTTTCCAGCTTTTTGGTCTTTCCAATTTCCTTCAGATACCGGGCAGCTGTGTTGTGACTGACGCCAAGAACCTTCGCTATCTCCCTGGTACCTTTGTGTGGATCCTCCTCTACCACATCTCTCAGCTTGTCCTCATCAACATCACTATGCCTCCCACGACCTTCATGTTCTTCCAAGCTCTCATCTCCGTTCCGGAACTTCTGATGCCAACGATACGCCGTCCGAATTGTGGAACATCCTTGACCGAATGCGGCGTTGATCTTCTCGTCCGCCTCCTCAGCTGTAGTGCCCAGCTTGAACTCATACAAGTAAATGCCTCGGATTACCCTTTTGTCCATCTGCAAAAAGTCAATAAAACTCTAAAGTTTTCCCACTTTTAAATAGAAAATTTGGTACTCGCCGGTAGAGCAATGTTTGCGCTTCTAAATGATATGCCACATGTTACGGTTTGTTCTTGATCAAACGCGTAAAGACGCGCCAAAAAATGGCGCGAGCCAGTGCCATTTAATTCGTTACAACCTAATATTATAGCAAACTGTAGAAAGGAAGGATTTTTCATTCATTTTTTTAGGGATGGCAGGTGGGATGGATGTGTAATCACAGCCGCCAAGTTTTAATTACATGCATAAATAGAATGCGTGGTGCATCCCAAGAGGATTAATTAGGGTTATTTGTGTTTTTCCTCTATCTGTTGTTTCGGCTATGGACGACTATGGTCCACTTTAACGTTCGAAGTCACTTTACTGTAGATTCTTCCGGTTGTTGCTCTGCTCCAAGTCGACCCTGGACAGATTTGCAGTGTGGGGTAGCTGTGGGAACCCATCCCATTCCTTCGGAGGAAATGGCCTCACTTTTGCAATGCCAGCTCAAACCAGTACAGTTGACGAGTTCTAGTCGCAGGTTCAATACGCGTCCGTTTTGCGCCTCTACGATGCCCCGAATGCCTAGGAGTAGAATGCAGGGCATTTCCCGAAAATTGATTGAGTATCATCGGCCTTAATTCCTTTCCACCGCACTCATCCTTCGCTGGAACTCACCAGGGCTCCCAGAAGTAGCCTTTTGGGGTCATTTAGTGTGCGCGCGACGCGCGACGCGATGCATGTGTAGTGGGCAAATTGATCGAGCGACGCGATTAATCGATTCGGCCACTAGACATGGGATCGCGTCGCGCGCCGCGCGCACACTAAACGACCCCTTAACGGCTCTTGGGCGAAAATTCGGCGCATGTGTTAGTAGGATGTGAAAGCCAGACGCTATGGGGGCTCTCTGACTTAGAAAATGTGCTGCTAATTTGTTATAAAATTCGTTACCAATTCCTGTGTTCATGTTTTTTTTTACAAAAATAACTTAACATTATACGTACAGAGAAGTTCGTGCCTCAGAAGTGTTGCTCCGTCAGTGTCCGATATAAGGGATAAAAGGCGAAGATAAAAAAAGAGAAATTTGGAAAAAGAAAACATTTCTCTTTGGAAGAAGGAAAATTTCCTCTTAATGCTAATCAGGGAACTACTCCAAGGGAAACACGTTACTTTAGTTAATCTTTGAGACGCCAGCGTTGGGTGTAATCTTTTTTGCTAACTGACTATATCCGTCACAACGATGTTTTGTTGCGATCAAAACTTCTAGCGCCAGGCGGGACTCGAACCCGCATCTCCCTCTGACTGGGCGGGAATGCTCTACGCCTTTACATCATCGGCGTCGTTTGATGTTGCGTTCGATCAAACGGCGCCGGTGGTGTAAAGGCGTAGAGCATTCCCGCCCGGTCAGAGGGAGGTGCGGGTTCGAGTCCCGCCTGGCGCTAGAAGTTTTGATCGCAACAAAACATCGTCGTGACAGCTTACAACCTTGATACCAGCCACTTGAGGTTTAAAGAAACTGATTGACTTTATATCACTTTTTGACACAATAATTTCTAAGCCTTGCTTTTTCCAATCTTGAAAATAGCCAACTTTTGCTGAGTCTTTTTATGAACTTATTTTCGTTTTTTTGCTCAATAAATATTCTCTGTTCAAAAAAAATTAGTGAATTCCGGTTTGAGTTGCGCCACGCATTCTATTTCTACGAGATATATAGACGGTTTGAATGCGTACTTGGCCTATATAATGACCAGTGGTGACTAGCCAACGAACAACTCTGTGTTTTATCCTCCAAGTGTCACCTGTTTAGGGTTTTTTTTTTGAGAACTGAATAGTTTCGAAGTTTGTTTAGAAGTGATTCAGAAGAGGTATGGGTATTCCTATAGCGAAGTCAAGGAGTAAAATTTCACTACAGATCAACAACGTTGGCGGTATGCCACGAAAGGTACCATTGCCCATTTACCCGAGTCCTTAGAGATGGCATGCTCGACTGGCTTAGGCGGTATTGGAATCAAGAACCTCGATTTGGGATGCGTTCACAGCCCGCGCTTTCTCCTATTGCGCTATTACGCTCCTAATCGCTGATCAGAGTTAATTGTAGTCCGGGGTTCATTGAATAAAGCTAAGGAACCTAGAATGTTGAGTGATTAAAAAAAAATGAGAGCAAAGGAAGCAAGAGCGCAGTTGAAACAAGCGTCACGGATTGATTCAATATTCAGGTCCCGCCTAGGCCAACCAAGTGTTCCTTCCCTGCGGGCCGATATTGATGCTGGACGTTTATGGCAGGTATTTGGTGGTGCATAAGTTCTCGGACATTTGGGGCATGAAATATTATCACAACATACGAACAACAACATCAAATCATTTGAAGTAACCACCCTTTACATCAATTGTCTTTCGCCAACGTGCTGGGAAGCCTTTTCTCCAAAACGTGGCCAGTTGTGATTCGAAAAATGTGAGAAGTGCCTCCTTGACATCCTCTCGGTTCCTGAATTGCTGGCCGTCCAAATAGCGTTGCAGGCTTGAAAACAAATGATAATCAGAAGCAGCGAGATCTGGTGAGTGAGGTGGATGTGGAAGAACGGTCCATCCGTAGTCCGCCAACTCAGCCGCCGTCGCTCTAGCAATGTGCGGTCTAGCGTTGTCGTGTTGAAAATACACCTTCACTTGCTCTCCTCGTGTGGTTTGAAGGTGGGCCCTCAACTTCCTCAGTTGGTTGACGTAAACCTCTGCCGTCACCGTTATCCCTTCGTCCAGCAGCTCCCAGTATTCTACGCCAAGAACGCTCCACCAAATGCACAGCGTCACCTTTTTCACGTGAAGGTCGGGTTTCGGAACGTCCTCTGCCTCTCCAGTTGCGTAAACCCACTGTGCACGCCGGTGATAATTAGAGTAGAGTATCCACTTTTCATCCCCGGTGAAAGGTTGTCCAGCCATCCGTGGGTACGTCTGAGGGTAAGGAGAGACAGAGCGGCATCGGCTCTGCGACCCATGTCATGTTGTGTCAAGTCGTGAGGTACCCAGCGACCCGATTTTTGCACCTTGCCAGTCGACTTCAATCCTCGAACGACTGTTGAGTGACTAACACCAAGAGTGCTTGATAGTTCGCGAGTGGTTTGGTATGGGTCCGCTTCCACTCTTCTTCGGAGGCCATCCAAATCCAGTGTCATCGGGCGCCCTTCTCGTTCATTATCTTCAACGGAGAATTCACCAACTGCAAACTTCGAGAACCACTGGTACACACTGCTTCGAGCAGGAGCACTCTCTTTGTAAACATCCTTAAGGCGACGGTACGATTCGTTGGCATTGAGGCCAGATTGATGCAGGAATTACATGACGTGCCGAATATGCGTCTCAGTTGGGATGAATTGCTTAGCCATAATAGCTGACGTTGACAACGCAGAAGTAAATGTTGGGAACAGTTTTGTAGCCCTTTCCTTTCTCTATCGATCGATCATTTACGTGTCGATACACGTGAGAAATTTGGCGGGAAAACGCGCTTTCAATTCAGGAGGGATCAAATGTCCGAGAACTTATGCACCAACCTAATATAAGCGCTGACTTAATTCTGTACTACAAGAGCCGGTGTGATATGTATAAAAGGATAAAGGATAAAGGACGGCGTTATTCAATCCCCTTTGGGATGCGCCACGCATTCTACTTCTACTGGATGTCGTGGAGGCGAGTTGAATGCGTATTTGCCCATACAATGACTTGCGGTGGCGAGCCGATGGAGAAGTCAACGCTCTATCCTTCCCAGAAACGTCTGGTACCAATTCACCGACCCTGGAGGGATGGAAGGCTTGGTTGGCCTGGGCGGGAAATCCGAACCAGGAACCTGGTATCGGGTGCAGGCGATAGCCGGCGCCTCCTCCGACTGCGCTCCACGCGCCCTTGATATGTATAACAGTAATAATACTAATAATTTTTTGACTAGCTGCTTTAAACTAGTAAAAAGATATTTATCTATTTTCTAGAGCTATACGTCATTGTTTATTTAATTCACTTATTTTCTACCGGTTATTTGTCTCCACTCTTACACTCATTTTTCTCAAATAGTGTCTAATTCTTTTTCTTTTCATCGTATTTCGTTTCTTTATTTCACCGCTTTCTTCTTCTGATCTCGCCTCCATTTTCATGTTCTTAATTCTCTTCTCATATAGGCAGATCTTGAGCATATCTTAAAAAATGCTCCTCTTATGAACCCGTTTATACTTCGACGTCGCGCGATGCGATGCGATGTATAGTGGCCACATTGATCGAGTGACGCGATCGATCGATTTGACCTATACATGGCATCGCGTCGCGTTGCAATAGAAGTATAAACGGGCCTTATGGGCGTATAGCGCTGTCGGGGGAAATACCGACTGTCGCGTGCACCCGAAACCGGATTCTTGGTTCGGATTTCCCGCCCAGGTCAACCGAGCCTTCCATCCCTTCGGGGTCGGTGAATTGGTGCCAGACATGTCTGCCAAAGGTGAAGCGCTGACTTGTTCATGACCACCGCAATTCATTGTATAGCCATCGCTTCCACGACATCCCACAGAAGTAGAATGCGTGGCGCATCCCAGGGAGGGGATTGAGTAACGCCGTCCTTCATCCTTTTTATGCTCCTTTTCTTCACTAAAGAGCCACAGGAGGAGCATTACACAAAGATCCTTCTGAAGACAGATCTAACCATCCTTTAATTACAAGGTTTTTTTTTGTAAATTTTTTACACCTTTCTTTACTTGTATATTTATTACATGAGATATCTCATGTGGAAATGAAATCGAACGAAGTACAAAACGTTGTTGCGGCACTAGTGTAGCATCAAAGGGAACGTTCAAGAACCAAATACAAGTCTTAAACAAAACCATATCCTAGAATTTCTACCTTTTCCTATATTTTATTAGTTATTTTTTAATTATTAATTGGCTTATTAGTTATTTATTAATATATTAAGCAGAGCATCGGCTGGCCACTGTAGGTCGTTGTATCCACGACGAAGACATCGGGAGAATTAGAATGCGTGGCGCATTCCACAAATGATCATCCGCACGTCGTCTAGACCGACACGTCTACCTTCCGGCGAGGCCGGGGTTCATGGACAGCAGCTCCACAAGGGCGAAGATGACTGGCCAATCAAAGCCAAGCCTAAGCAGCCAGCACAAATGGCTTTGGCTTCGCTTTGATTGGCCAGTCATCTTCCCCTTTGTGGAGCTGCTGTTCATGAACCGCGGCCTCGCCAGAAGGTAGACGTTTCGGTCTAGACGACGTGCGGATGATCATCGATAGTCTAGGGCAGGGCAGGCGGTGATCGTTCGATGGTGACCGTCCGCGACCCGGCTGTACTTCGCTCCGTTGTTGCCGGTGACCTTTGCCGTTTTTGACGACATCGACGACCGTGTCGTCGTCGTCTTCGATTCGTCGACTTTTTCCAGAATGTCGTTCTTCAGGTCGATTTATGTAGCAGTGGAAGTGGTTGGTCTTTCTAACCTAGCCAATTTCCGTCAGACGCTAGGTTTCGACTTCTTGTTCCTTGTGCTCTTTGGCTGAAAGCCCTCAATTGAGGCTTTTTTGTCGTTCTTCCTCGGGATTTCCAAGTTTTACGCTAAAGAATTCGTTACCGTTGGCGCTCCTCTGGGTTAGTCCTGAGCGAATTTCTTGAAAATGCCGAATTTTCTCGACTCATTGAGGGGTCTGGACCTGTACGTATACAAGGAAGGGACGCCAGATTGTGGCCCAATTAAGGCACCTCTGTTAGAATTATTGTGTCATTCTGGAGTTTCACGTTAGCAGAACAGAGCGTGCATAAAAGGTAAAATATGTATTAATTTCGTTTGATTACTATTTTGTGAGTCAATTGAAATGTATGATTTTTGCTGACATATCTAATTTTCCAACCATTTTATTGAGTTCATCCTTAACTAATGGTACAATACCGCTCTTGTCTTATAGTTTTTTTTTGGGAATAACCGCATAAAATCGCCATTTTGGCCGTTTTCCCATAACTCCCTTCGAAGTGGCCTATTCAAAACAACAACAACAACAACAAATGTTACCCTCCGAATCCAATCTGAGTGATCTATCTAATCGTGTAGGTGTCATGCAGTGGTTTTAGAAAAAGTAGATTTGAGACCTATTAGGGGGCCAAAAGTAATGAAAAAATTGAAAAAATCTTTATCTCTTTATAACTCAATTACAAATCAACGATGCTGAGGAATGTGTATGCCATTAAAGTCAGTGACTTGCTGCCATCACTCAGCCAACTTCCTGATCCCATCCTTCTAGAACTGCTCGGGCATGGTGTTGATCAACTGCTCGATATGGCTGTCAAGGACTGTTTGGTTCTTGTCTCCCTTCCGACCAGGAAGTCCCGTAGGCTCAAGACGTGGTGGTAGCCGCATAGAGAGATGTCCGGCGAATACGGTGGGTGAAGCATGTGAACGTAGTCCAGCTGGGCAAGCTTATACGTGGTCACTTGTTCCCGATGGGGTGCGGCGTTGTCGAAGAGGAGGACCTTCTTGACGCGCTGCGACTGAATAAGCTCGAGTCACAGGTCCATCTCTTCTATTTCGTTTACCATGACCTTGGAGTCCATCGTCGTGTTTTTGGAGAACAGCTTCCAGTATACCGGTCCATGGGCGCAGACCCAAAAGCTCTGGAAGTGCTTCTCGCCGTGAGCATCTCGCCGAACGAAGGTCGGCAACGGGTCAACAGGCCTCACCCAGACTGGCTGCTTGGCAGGATTAAGGTAGAAGACGTACTTCTCATCTTGCGTGACTATTGAGCCCAGGCTGCTCGGGGTTGGGAATTGGGGAAGATTTGCGCGACACAGGTCGTCTCGTCAGACTGGGGTTTCGGCATGAGACAGACTGTGGTTTTGACATGCTTCTGGAAAGTGCGGAAGTGGTAACTTCTCAGGTAGCCTTCAATAAGTAGCATGCAAACATACAAATACGATAAGCACGAAACCAGACTGCAGTCACGAGATATATGGACACGGCATGGAGAGTCTGATTACTTTCGCCCTCTCCCCTAATATAAAACCTGGACGTTGTCGGTGCAATTATCTTGAGCAACAGATGGAACCCACCGCCGTCTAGGTTTTATAGATCTCAAACATCTTTTTTTTTTCTAAAACCAGTCACTAGATGTTACCTACACCGATGGATAGACCACTCAGATTGAATTCGGATGACGTTTTTTGAATACGTCACTTTGCAGGGAGTTAAGGGAAAACGGCGAAAACGGAATTTTTTCCGCCGAGAACGCAAAAAACAGGAGCGGTATTGTAATGTATAAGTTAGAAGTAGTTGTGTATGCGAGCCGGCTGTTCCCTTGATGCTAAAAAGTCTATTCTCTTGTAGAGTTGCCTTGACCTCGAGACCAAGATTGATATAATATTTATCCGGCTAACGTTTCGGCGCAACCGCCTTCGTCAGAGCCTGGAAAAACAAGGGAACTTAGAGAGGTTGTTCGTCCAAGGACCACCTTCAAGTCGCAGAGGTCTAAGAAGATAGAGATGGAACGAGACAGAGCAGAAGTAGCACAGTCCCAACTAACCTTAAGATTGCGCCGAAACGTTAGCCGGATAAATATTATATCAATCTTGGTCTCGAGGTCAAGGCAACTCAACGATTCCTGTTTAAAATTATGCCAAGATTCAGCGACAGTCGGACATGGAACATTCTATTCTCTTGCTTTTTGTGTGTTGATTTGCACGTTACCCGTCAGACGTTGGTGTTACATTATTAGTTCGCCTGGATAAAGTGCGATTTTAGCGGTACGTCTCCCAACTAGGAACATGGACACTGCTCCTACCAGCGCGGCCAGGAGCCGGATTCATCAACGAACTTACGTAACTTTAGCGGAGAATTGTAAGCTTATCAAGCGATATGGTGAGCGATAAGCCGCGTTATCTGAGCTTCTAACGCGGCTTATCGCTCACCATATCGCTTGATAAGCCTCCAATTCTCCGTTAAAGTTACGTAAGTCGTTGATGAATCCGGCTCCTGATTGCTGTGCTTTGCTTATTTATTGTGTTTCTTTTCCTTACGGCATCGCTATGATGCTGCCCCCTCCAACTAGTATTGCACGGTGATCTGTCTGTAGATTTTGGCCTTCAAAGCTTATTACAGCTCGAGCCTGCGTAGACGCAATAGCGGGATGATCGGACCTGACGTGGCCGGCTGCACTTAGTTCTCTCTCTCATACAAAGTGCGGCCACTCCCTTTCGGTTGCGTTGCTCCGTAGGAAAGTGCGAATTCTCCATGCCAACGGCTTTCGTTGGTGACCTTCGACAAGATGCTGTTTGGGAATCCGGGACCATTATCAAGCAGTTGTCGTCGAAGGAGTCGAACCTGAAGTCGTATGGAGATTTCATTCACTGGCTGTGATGAGATACAAGTTGTTCGAAGGATAGGTGCAATCCTAATCGGGGGGGGGGGGGGGAGAGGCGGGGGATCCACCCCTATACGCACGTTTAAATAATAGGTGAAATGGAAACACAGGCAACATAATGCTCAGCGATGCTTACCTTATGTTTTGGTCTTAAAATGCTCAGCGATGCTTCGGGCGAACGGATACCTAAAACAGTATTCTTCGTTGAGGGGGGGGGGGGGGTGCAGGTCTAGTGGGGTCGGTCAACCGGATATTCTTATTGAAATACTATTAGAAATAGCGGTCGAGTGGATGGCAATGATGCAGTTGAGTGAGGATGGAAGTCCAATCATGCTGGCTTCACGGATATTCTATTTTAAAGAAATAATTCCTTGTGCGCTCCTCCGTCATCACAAAGATGCGTGCGCGTCGACTGCTTAACTGTAGGCGATACGCAGTGATGGTCTAGGGACGGCAACGCTGTATGGCCTATTTGTTGTTTTTCATCTATGTAAGGTAGACAGACCTCCGATTGAGATTGTACCTAAAGGTTTTTAAAGGGATTAGGCTGGATGTTTTACAAGCATCCGGCGAGGTGAATCTCACGAGGAAGATCTCGCGTTACACGTGAATGAGTTAATCTGTCGGCTTGTAGGGTTGTCCGCTCGCGCAAAATTATATGCAGCTCAAAGGGTCTTAAGCCAGTGATCTATAATGATATTGTTTGCTTGTCATGCAGTATGGCCATTTGCGCGATTCCCACCTCGCGCGGTCAACTCCGGACAAAAATCGATAAACTCAATCAATGGTGGACATCCGGAGGATGTTGCTTGACTTTTGTGGAACCTGTCTATCGGCCATTATATTGCTACGATTCCCACCTTAAGAGGATGGTGACGGCCGGGCAAGCAGAGGGACAGACGGACAGCTCAGCTGTTCTATTTTCAGCGTGATAGGTTGGGCGGGTGCTTTATACCTCAGTCGTCGAGCGGCGCGGCTTTACAAAAGCTGCCAATATCGATTGCTTACGTCACTTAATCGATGTTGCTTCGTTCCATAGATAGATACAAGATTTATACCTCAGTAGCCGGTCCGTCCGGCTACTGAGGTATAAATCTTGTCATAGTCGGCCCGTGAGCCCATGTCCACATCCGTCTCCCCGTCTATATACCGAGTGTGGCCTCTTTGCATAACGGAACCGCTCGGAAACCGGACTTCGGAACACGGAAACCCGGCACATCTCTATTCACACTGATTCTTGAACCATAAAACTTTTAGAGTAGCAGATGTTGGCTGTCTGATCGGGAATTTGCTTCAGAACCATAGATTTTCGAGGTTTGGTAAGAAGTCCCTGGGTAGCCACAGTTCAAAGAAGGCGGAGGCATCGGAATGTCGGACGGGAAACGTTCGCATTGCGGCGTTGAAAACTCGACCGCCGACTGAACGCAGTGCAATTATGCCGAATGACCGTGAGATTTCCGCGTGGTGTCAGATGGCTGACCGATCCTTGTACGAACAAATCGATTCTCCTTGAAGATCTGCTGGTTGCCAGTATCGATTGCCTACGCCTGCTAATCGATATTGCTTTTTCGGTCGTCGTTTGGACTGCATTAGGTAGTTCAGAAGCGAAATAAGACTGTAGTCTGCTTCAAGTGGCCATTTCGTAGACCTAATCTTTTAACGACGTTTATTTGAACACTTCTCACTAGAAACTCTGCTATGAAGCACTGCTTGACGAAAATCTCGTCGAAGCTGTTGTTCCTTCTGATAAGGAGCAGCGAGCTGCGCCTCAATTGACTGCTCACAATATGGCGACGAAGCCGAATACTTCAATTCCGATTCTAGGACGCATCTGTGCGCCTAAACGTTTCGATACTTCTTCCATTTCTTTCTCTCATCTCGCGGTGATTCACGTCAGATTCTTCATTGTCCAGAGAACGCTCACGTCGCCGTTTACTCGGTGTAATCGAATTCAATCGGCTGAAGAACTTCGATACCGCCTGGGACAGTATTTCCTTCTAGTCAGGACACAGCCGCCTTTACTTACTTATCTATTCATCTATCTATTTATTTGCGAGTGTGACGCAGTAGGAGATGTCGCCTGTTGTATGCACCCGACGCCAGGTTTCTGGTTCGGATGTCCCTCCCAGGCCGACCAAGCCTTCCACACCTCTGGGGTAGATGAATGGGCAGTAGACTTCTCTTCTCTGAGAAGGGTAAAGCACTGATTTGTTCACAGGCTGACCACCACACTCTGTAGACCAAATATGCATTCAAATCGTCTCCACGTCATCCAGTAGAGGTAGGATGAGTGGCGCATTACAAACGGGATCGAGCAGCGCCGCCCTTTATCCTTTATTTTATCCCTTATTTATGTGCCTAATGCCTTTATTTGTGCGCTTTTCAAAAAATGAACATAATGGAGAAAGAACGTAACGTTTAACGGGCTTAAAAGTCGTGTTTAGGTCCCGTTCATATTTCGACGCCGAGCGACGTGACGCCACGTATAGTGGCAATATTGATTGAGCGACGCGATCAATCAATTTGGCCACTTTGCATGCCGGCGGCGGAAGTATAAACGGGGCCTTAGTGTGCGTGCAGCGTGCGACGCGATTCCATGTATAGTGGTCGAATTGATCAATCGCATCGCTCGATCAATTTAAGCCCCGTCTAGGGGTCGTTTAGTGTGCGCGCGACGCGCGACGCGATGCCACGTGTAGTGGCCGAATTGATCAATCGCGTCGCTCGATCAATTTGGCCACTACACATGCATCGCGTCGCGCGTCACGCGTACACTAAAAGCCCTGCACACTTCTGCGACACAGGGGAAGGGACTCCAGGGTGTGGCTCGAGTGGCGCACCCGTGCTAGAGTTGCCTACATCCTGGAGTTCCCTCCCTTGCCAAATTCGGAAGCACGTAAAACACGAATCTATAATCGAAAAGCGGAGATAAGACTGCATTCACATTCGCTGTGTGTTTCTACTAGAGTTACGAGCTCGATTGTAAGCGAAGTCATGGAGCGAGGAGCACCATACTACAAAGAAAGCGATAGGTTTTACAACTAAGACGTTTGTTAGTTTTCACTACATATACGTAAGAGAAGCCTTTTCTTTTCTTTTTTTTCTGTTGTCCTTTTCTTACTCTTTTCGAGTGGCACGCACGCATGATCATGAACGAATGTGCTCTGGATCTTCAGTCATCTTCAAACGAGAGCAGCACACATGGTGTCTGTAACAATCTAATTGTCAACAAATGTGCTCGATTGTAAGTGTGGAAGATCTAACCTTATTAATTTCTTCTGATCTGAATTACTATCTTCTGACAAGGAAAGGTTCTCAGCTCATGCGGAGCTTTTGCGACGCCATTTTGGCAGGATATAGGGCCCTGTGAGTGGAGTCCAGAACCACAGTCAGTTTTTGCTGAACGTTTAAAGAGGTGTAAAAACGCGTGCGCAACAATCCTCAACCGCTATGACACCCCAAGAGATATGCCTTGGTGGCGCAGTCGGTAGGAGTGCCGCCTCGTAGGAGCACAGGGGCGGGCTTTTCGGTTCCAGTCCGAGTGCTGGCAATATTTTTGCACGTATTAATTTGTTGTTATTACACCTTCTCATGATCAGAGGAATCAATTTTAGACCATCAGTTCTTACAACAAACCATGCGCCTTCATATGTGCTAGTTTTTCAACTATTCATATCTTTACCACCACTGTATCATACTGTATCATCAATGACACCGTAATTGCACACAAATACGCTTATATTGAAAGTAGGCAACTGGTATGAAATAAAAGTAGGTAACTGGTATATTTTATACCAGTTGCCTACTTTCAATATAAGCGTATTTGTGTGCAATTACGGTATCTTTCTGATATCAT
Organism: Heligmosomoides polygyrus polygyrus; assembly: GCA_947396885.1. Classification (NCBI taxonomy): domain Eukaryota; kingdom Metazoa; phylum Nematoda; class Chromadorea; order Rhabditida; family Heligmosomidae; genus Heligmosomoides; species Heligmosomoides polygyrus. The sequence continues at coordinate 105,479,149 of OX377203.1, forward strand.
ATCTTTGGGGGCGTGTGGCGCAGCCGGAGGAGGCGGCGGCTGTCGCGACACCAGTTTCCTGGTTCGGATTTCCCGCCGAAGTCAACCAAGCCTTCCATCTCTCCGGGGTCGGTGAATTGGTACCAGACTTCTGGGAAGGATAGAGCGCTGACTTCTCCATCGGCTGGCCACCACAAGTCATTGTGTGGCCGTATACGCATTCAAATCGTCTCCACAATATCCCGTAGAAGTACAATGCGTGGTGCATCCCAAAAGGGATTCAGTAACGCCGCCCTTTATCCTTTATACGGTATCTTTGGTGATACGGTATGATATAGTGGTGGTATAGATATGAATAATTGAAAAACTAGCACATATGAAGGCGCAAATAGACAGCCTTGATTTGTTGTAGGCATTAATTGTCTAAAATTGACTCCTGCTATTATGAGAAAGCGTAATAACAACAAACTAGTACGTGCAAAAATATTGGCAGCGCGCGGACTCGAACTGAAAATCCCGCCGGTGTGCTCCTACGAAGCGGCACTCCTACCGACTGTGTCACTGAGGCACATCTGGTGGATTGTCGTAGAGGTTGACGAGTGTTGCGCACACGTCTTCACAAACGCGTTCAGCAAAGCCAGCCATAATTCTGGACTCCGCTCATAGGGTTCTACATCCTTTCAAAATAGCATCGCAAAAGCTCCCCGTGAGTTGGGAACCTTTCTTTGTGAGTTATGTCTTATTAATTTTATCTTTCGAAGTCTCTCGTGTTTCTTCAATTCCCGAGTTTTCATTCGGAAGCGTGTCACGTCTTCTAGATGTTTGGCCAGACTGTGCATGGTGTGTCACCCCGTCAGGCCTATCTATCAGTTTATCAGTTCACGCCGTCAGCGCCACCCATAACGGCAATCGCTGTGGAAAACAACGCTGTCAAGCCCATCGCTGTGCCGTAACGTTGTGTCAGCACAGGTGACCTTTGCCTCCAAAACTCAGGCGACCGGGCAGAATCAGTCGTGACAGTGTGTGATAGCGACGTTCTGATTTCGTCTGCGGCACGTCTCACTGAAGAGACTCTCCTTTTTTTCTATAAAGTCCTACGTCCTGAAGTCCTAGTCCTTGGCCTTCGGACAGCGGGGCTGGTTTGATCTGCAGTTGTAGTACGTGCTACTATCGTTGACGCCGAACAGTCTCCTCTAGCTTTTATGAAGTCACCCCAGTCAAGGATTGACTAATGCCGGGTTTTATTGGCTATCTTTCTTTTGGTGCTCTAATTTAATCATGTCAACTGCCTTAGCCATTGTATTTGCGCGGTCAGACTCACATCCGGATGCACGGACAAATTATTCAGTGGGATGTTAGAGTCTATTCGGATGTTGTGTTGAAGCGAAAGGTCCTCCTTCTTTAAAGTTCTTGTTCGCTGTTATTGATGAGCATTTATTCTAAGTGTTATCCACTTCGTTCTCGATGACTAGTGCCTGCTGTGTGCAGGTGGAGTTTGTTGGTTTCTGTCTGAAAATGAATTGCCTTGGCAACGATGCGCCAAACCTCTCTGTGCACCAAACGCTGCCTTACAGAGATTTTTCGAATTTGCTTCTGATGCTTATGATTCTAACCATAAGCTCGCATAATCGATAATAGAGCTTGAAGCGTTTTCTTCCGTTGTTTTCGCCAATTAGATCGTTTTCTGGTGTGGATTAGACGAGTTTTTCCTTTCTTTCTCCACAGTTGTTCCTCCTAGTGCACGCTAATGTCATCTCCAATTAACTGCTTGACCGATTTCAGAAGATGTGGGACTGGTTGATGTCACAGTTGGACGTGATGGATTACATTATACTGGCAGTGTTGATGTTCGGTGGACTGTACTTCCTGTTTCAGTACCGACTCGGCGGAAAGTCAAGGCAAGTTCTCGCGGTACTTGTCGTCAATGTGGCCTACATAGCGGTGGGAACACTCCAGCCAATCAGAGAACCGGTTGAGTTTGCCGCTCGGGGTGCTGTGTCCAGTTTCGTTTTGGCGTTGGCGCGTTCATATCCTCATATGCGTGCCAGATTGTGATTGGGATTACATGAGTGTGTGGTCCGTTCATAGTCGGCAGCGACGGTCGTGCAAAACACGCAAATCGATTGACATCAGACACGCTGTTTACTACACTTCACGTGTCGTCACCTGTAGACTATAAATAGCGTCTGCTGCTTCCAAAATGGACCTTCAGCTAATAGTAGGGTATACATTGCCATTGGGAGGTTGCCTAAATCCCCGTTTACACTCCACTCGCCGCGCGGCGCGTCATAACGAGGGTTACCAATATCGAATAGGATGCGCGGCCTAATCAATATTGATAACTCTCATTCTCGACACACCGCGCGACGAATGGACCATAAACCGGGCCTAAACGGCGAAATTCCACCGACCAGTCATCGTCCTTCGGGTGAGCGACAAAGTATAATTCATTGCGAGAGTGAAACAAAAGCGTCTTTTTATCGCAAGCAGTTTAGGCGCTATTCATACTTCAGTCGTCCAGCGTAGCGGCGTTGGGAAAGCTAGAGATACTGATTTAGGCAGAGTAAGCGATCGACATAGGTTACCTTTGCAACGATGCGCCGGTGAAGTATAAATCTTGTCTCAGGGTCTGTTCATAGTTCGCGACAGCAGCGGACAAGAGCGACGCGAGCGCAGCGCACGGTAGTATGAACAGGCGACAGCGGCGACTGGAGCGGCTGAAGCGACAGCGCCGGCGTTCGAGAATCGATTCGCATGTTTTGCACATTCGACGAGAGCGACGAGCGCAGCGCGCGTGGGGTGCCCTAAGCCGGCAAGTATGAGCAGGCGACAAGAGCTATTGGAGCGACAGCGCCGGCGCCTGAGTATGAACACTTTCCGGCGGCGCGTGCTTGGTTTTAATCGATATGCATGTTTTGCACAGGCGACAAGAGCGACGAGGGCGCAGCGCGCGTGGCGTGCGCAAAGACGGCAGGTATGAACAGGCGACAAGAGCGACTGAAGCGACAGCACCGGCGCTCGAGTGTGAACACGCTTCGGTGGCGCGCGCTTGGTTTTAATCGATATGCATGTTTTGCACGGGTGACGAGTCGTTCTTGTCGCGAAGTATGAAAGGTTACGCCCAGGCTGCGCTATGCGGGCAAACACTATTGATTAGTTCACGAGAAGCAGCGATATTGATCGTTTTCATGCTGTTGCGACACACGTTGACTGAGGTAAAGAATACTCATCACAATGGTAGATGTAGGATGAGAAAATCGCTTGAAGTATGATTTATACTCCAGTCTTCGAGTGGCGCTGCGTTATGGAAGCTACTTGTATCGAACGTCAGCGCCATCTAATCGATAGTGGTGGTTTTAATGACTCCGCGCGCTACTCTGAGACTGAAATATAAATCCCACTTATGGATCTGTACGTAGTCTGGGTCGGGAGAGACTGGAGCGACTCAGTTGCTCGTGCAAAATAAGGTGGATTAATACCTAGCGAGAGTTCAGCGAAAATCGGTGTAATTTTAATTGAGCGATCAGTCGCTTTCGCCGCGGACTATGAACAAGTCCTAATATTCTCGCTTAATGTAATGCTGCTGAATAATCGACAAACTGTCCACTATGAAATCACTGAGGTTGTAATTCCATTAGGTATAGTCACTTTGCGGCGTGCTAACCAATTAGACCGCGTGAAGGATCAATATATTGATTCACTTTCTGCGCAGCGTTATGGGCTGAGGTATAAACTGTCCGTCAGTTCAAGAAAAACTGCGAATGGTAATCCACCCTATAGAAAATTTAAACAGCACACTAGATCCTTAGAAGAAGGATGTTGTTCATGTGCTAACTGAACGTTGTCTACAGGTACAAGCCAAATATGACACCAATAACGCCTACTGTCAAGCCGAAGGACATGTCGTTCATTGCGAGAATGAAAAATGAAAACCGCCAGGTAAGAGCTTGTCGTCTTTACGGCACTGATTATACTAATTGTTTTTTTTTACTAATTTTTGCAGTTCGATGCTGATTATTTTTTAATTTTTATTATTTATTTTGTTTTTGCTTCCGTATTTCTTATGAAAGGCAGCCTATTACAGGTGTTAATTATGTACGGATCACAAACGGGTACAGCTGAAGAACTGTCTGGTAGATTAGCGAAGGATATGTCGCGGTATTCAAAGAAGGTGAGCTTGTTCGTTTCGATAGTGGTTGTTCTATTTCTCTATGTTTATCTTTATTGTTATTATTTTTCGCTTTTTATTGAAGCAATTTGTGTTCTATGTCTACTTCTACTCTTTTTCCTAAGTTTATTCTATGAAGATCACTAATTTAGGCTTTAATAGTGGATCCAGAAGAAATCGACGTAGACGACATGGCCAGGCTTTCGGGTGAGTTTTTGTTTCTTTTTATATTTTTTGAAGCTTTCCATTTTTTGTATCTGGGACTAGGAGGCGTTTAAGATGCATGGCGCATTCCCAAGGCGAATGACTTCCCTTGTTCACCTCTGAAGGTGGTACATCTGGCGTTGTTGCTCTCTGCTCAAAAATTTGTGCATTTGTGTGAAGATTGATCTTAGATATAATAAATAACAATGGCATTATGAACTTTTGGGATAAGCCATGCATTTCACTCCTATATATTAGGTCATTGTATGAGAAATAGCCAATTTTGACTGAAAACTTTGACAGATCATAACTTTGCTTGGAAGCAACTTTATTACACGAAATAAGCACAATAAGCAAATAGGCTGTTTCATATGTAACGACCTAATAATATGGTTTGATCATTTTGAATATGTATTTGGCTCCGTCATTGTATTTTCGGACAGATCCATAGCCTGAATAGGTTTCAGATCCACAGCACGCAGGTGGAAAACTGCGCAAAAAGCCTCTAAAAATGGTGTAGTTGTTAGAATCCTTCAAACCACAACCAATCAGTTGAAATGCAAAAATACAGCAGCGCAGGGGAATCGAACTCCTGACCTCCCTAACGTGATGCAACGTTACTATCCGCTGCGCTCCGAGCCGCTTGCAGGCGCGGGCCCCGCAAGAGAACCCAGAACTCGTGAGGCGACGATTCCATAGCGACTCTAAGGGCCCCCTACTCCTTGGGTTTAGCGGCTTGGCAGAAAAGAAACACATTTTTGTGCTAATTGAAGGGTGGGGTTTCTCCCTATATGACTCGCTTTCTCTGCTCAGACACGCTTCAGACCCTTCCCTTGTGAGAGCGCTGTTGGCCCGGGTGCGGAATATAACCAAAGCTGCATGTCTGAGCGAGAGCGGCGCTTTCTGCCAATCAACTACATGCGTCTTATTATTCACTTACGATTAGGTTCCCTTAGCTAGTTAGCTCCTTTGTCTTGCAGAGATCGAGGATTGCTTGGTGGTATTCTGCGTGGCCACCTACGGTGAAGGTGACCCGACGGATAACGCCCAGCAGCTCTACGAGTTCATCAACACGACGGACACCGACTTCAAAGGCGTGAAGTATGCGGTAAGTTTCAGAAGTTGGCTTTTTCAGTTTTCGATCTAAATTCAAAGTCTTCGTTGGCATATAAGGGCGTTAAGATGTACAGACCATTGGTGTGCTTAAATGAAATCCGAAGTTTCTTAAGTCATAGGTCGAAAACGTTCAAAATACGCACACCTCTGGTTCTGACTATAGCTGTACAAGACGGATCTATTTCGGTGGAGTATGAGAGCACTGCATTCTGCTTGTACGATAACGGAGGACAGTGCTTTGTAACTTCCTGTAGAGGGATGTCGGCTTTTGTGTGTTCGGTTCGCTTTTTAGTGTCCCTTTCCACTAGGATAGATCCATAGAGGACATTTAGGTTCTATGTGGGAAGACTGAGACATCGAAGTCCTGCTAGAATTGTTGAAGGTGATCAATAGGCACCATCGCGGCCATTGGTCACCTTGAGAAAGTCTAACATGGGTAACCCGTATGCGCCACATTTTCGCTAGGTTCTGTGTTGTTTTTCACGCCAGCAGGAGGGAACATAGAAGTGCGGTGGTACCTCAGTCTTCCCGCTAGAACCGACTTTTATATAGCACAATGATGCCACGAAATACCCTTTTTTGTGAGAATCTTGCTTGGAAGAGATCCAAAGTCACAGCGGAAATTGTTGGATTTTTGGTGACGCACGTTCTTAGTTGTTGTCTTGTTTAGCAAATTGCTTTCAATCCGGCAAACAAACGTATAACTTTCGACCTTCTGATGTGGTTTAAATAACAATTTTCTGATCTACCCTAGTCCGGGGGGCACATAACTAAAAGGTGAGTAACAAAATGAACTGAGACTTACCAAGCGGCGCCTAGAGAACGAGTTGGAACCTAAAAGAAACCAAAACCGAACGAACAAACGAAAAATAAAAAATCGCCGAGGTTTACAACCGCCTCGGCGAGCAAAGAGCGACGGAATGGGGGCATGCCGCGTGCTGACCATCGGCTGACATGGCATAACCGGGATCTGACATGGTGAATAGGGCGCATGAACCCGCATGCCGCGTGCTGACCGCCGGTTGACATGTTATAACCAGGATCCAACATGGTGAGGAGGGCACACAACTTTGTCGGCTTACATCCGCAACAAATGTAATTTTTCGTTTTTTTCTTTGTGAATTTTTCTTGTTTGGGGTCCTATGTTGTTGTGTAGGAGCCGCTCAGTAAGTCTCAAGTGGGTTTGTTACATATAATACTTTTTAGGTATGTGGCCCCCGAAGACTAGGATAGATCCCAATTTTCTTCTTTTGCAGAGTTTGGTGGTGCTCAATCAGCTTAGCCGGGTTGCGTAGCGAAGGGTAGATCTTTAGGAAATGGTAGCTTCCATCAGACGTAATTGTCAAACAAAAGGTGTGAGCCATTTTGACGCGAGGATGTCTTTGATATTTAGGCGGTGAAATAAGCCAATCTCAGTCGGATAATGGGTTCTTCTGCCTATGTCTGACTACTAGAGAGTAAGGAATTCGATTACTCATGGTCCATTCAAGGTGTTCGGACTAGGCAACAAGACCTACGAGCATTTCAACGCCGTCGGTAAGCTGTTCGACAAGAGACTCGAGGAACTCGGAGCTGAGCGAGCTTTCCCGATGGGTCTAGGAGATGACGACGCCAATCTGGAGGAGGATTTCATGAGGTTTGTGTGCTTTAGTGTCTCGGAAATTCTTTAGTTTTAGTCTTATTCTAACGTTTTTATTCTTTCTGCCTTTATGCTTATCAGGATGCTATATAAACTGTAGGTCGCAACGGCCCAAGTGTTGTATATGGGCAGGACCGCCTCTTACTGGGAAGTAACAAACTGCAGGTATCTCGACCCCAATACAACTCTGCGCAGAGTTAGGGGCGACGGAAGTCGCGTGTTGGCGCCACGTTGATTCACATGCTCCGCAGCTGACGGGCGCGCGCGGGATGAGGGCTCGTATCGGCGCAGTGCACAGTTGGCGTAGTAGGGAAGCGCATGGACTCGTGAGCGAGGGGCCAGGGATTTGGATCTCGCAGACTGCGTTTGTTTTGCACTTTTGCAAAATCCATGTTTATCATATAGGTGATCCACCTAGGGGTGTTATAGTATGCTATCGAGCATGTTTACATATAACATATGCTTCAAACTATAGATTAGCTAAAATATTTACTTCTAAAGAACCGAGGCAGTTCTCCATTCTCCATAACCAAAACAACACATGTTGACTGCTATAGTTTACCCGCCTTGGATACGATGAGCTGATACATAAGAAGATACATTAGCTAGTCTAAATTGTACGACGTCGTCAAAGCCATGTCCGCCATTGCTAGTGTTGTTATCCACTTGCTAACTCTGGTATGTGGATGCTCTATGTTAGTGCGTACCACTGGTGTTAGAAATCACATATAGTACCCTTGTTTGCTTGTAAACGCTTGCTTATTTGTAAACCTATTTTGTGTGAAGCTGTAGCTATGTTGTCAGTATGTGTAGTGACCCCTTGGTGTCTAGTGGATGGTTGGTTCGTGGCTGGGTCTGCAATCTGACATGGGGAGCTTGACCAGGCCCCCATGCCGGCTATACCGGCAGATCTATCCGCACACAACGTTTCCCAGTAGTTGCCGACCGGCTCAGAGGGGCTCAAATCCCTTACCGAGTTGTCTGCTTGATGGCTCATTACTCGCTTCCGGAGAGGGATGATTGCTTCAATCTGAAAGCAGAAGGTTCCGGCTTCGTACCGCACCAGTACGTGACAACTTCCAACGATACTCCTGGCCCGTTGACCAGTTCACGGACACAGCACACCGCACTGTATATAAAGGTTTATCTATAGCTACACTACTATGGAACGGAGAGTCTATACAGACAAAGTCTATACAGACGGAGTGGAGTGGGACCTATATCCGCGATGTCGGCTGAGTGGGGAGTGTGCCCTTGAGCATGCGCAGATCCTCCCCTTGGACGCAAGGTTGGCGGGGAGATGCTTGCCTCTCCTGGTTCCCAGAATCCTTTCCGGAACTTGGATATGTTTATGGAGGGACTCTGCCGGTCCGAGGGAGACTTAAGATATGTTTACTGCCGATTACTTGGCTGCTGACAAGAGTAGACTGGTTCCCGACCGCTCGGAAGAAAGCACAATTGCTAGAATGGACCCTGTGCCCATGCCGGCCGGCTTATATGGAGTGAGCGCGCCCCAACCCCCGCCCCTGGCCGCGATTGGCTATCTCGGCGCGCTCCCATTCCCCGCCAACACCGCTCACAATCGATCGATGCCACGTCACCGGTGCCGGGCTTTGCGTGCAGTCAACGTGATGACGAGGAGTGAATCAAACTGCCTAAAACGACATTATGAAGAAACACAATAACACACAAAGACATTCAACACATCCCCGGGGGACACCTTGACCTATTAATGTAGTGTTAGATATTTAGTAATCGATTTACTTTTTACTGCGCAGGTAGGTGCTGTGGAGAACTGCCTCGGTTCTTCACAAGTAAACATTTTAGCTAATCTGTAGCTTGAAACATATGTCATGTGTAAACATGCTCTATACCACACTATAATACCCCTAAGGTGGATCACCTATCTGATAAAGATTTGAGTGAGAAGATTGCAAAACAAACGCAGTCGGCGGGATCCAAACCCCCGTCCCCTCGCTCACGAGTCTGGGCGCTTCCCTACTAAGCTACCTATGCACTGAGCCGATACGACCCTCAGGCCCTCATCCCCCGCGCGCCCCAACACGCGACTTCTGTCGCCCCTAACTCTGCGCAGAGTTGTGTTGGGGTCGAGATACCTGCAGTTTGCTACTTCCCAGAGATTGGCGGTTCTGCCCACATACAACACTTGGGATGTTCCGACCTACCATTGAGATAGTATCCTGGTTAGACTTCTTATGCTTTGGCCACCAGAACAGATGAGCCTTGGACTCGTTAAAGTTGTTCGGACTTCAGTCAATCTTACCTTGGGGATCTTGGATTATTCCAGTGCGGTTATCTGAAGCATAGGAAGGAGGGATAAGCAGCGAAGGATAAAGCGCAGACTTGTTCATCGACTGGCCATCGCAAGTCATTGTATTGCCAAAGACGCAGTCAAGTCGCTTCCACGACAGCCCCTATAAGTAGAATGCGCAGCGCATGGCCTTTATCTCCGTATGTGACTAATCTCTGCAGCGGCGCCGCTCGATAGCTCAGCGTTAATGTATATGTTATTGATATTCCAGAACACTTTTCAAAAATTTGACGAAATACCCAGTTGAATATCAGGAAAATCCTTAGACAGTCTAACCTTTCAGATGGCGTGAAGCTTTCCTGCCGACGGTGGCGCAACAGTTCGGCTGGGAACTGAACACAGACGCCGAAACCCTGCGGCAGTACCGCCTCGAGCTGGTAGATCACAATGCGAACATCACCTTATTTAAGGTACTTTAGAGGCCTAGATGACGTCGGTTCTGCTGCCATTCCCGTACGAAGTGTTACTTTAGGGCGAGTACGGCCGGATGGGAGCGTTCGAGCGTCTTCGACCGCCGTTCGATCACAAGAACCCCTTCCCAGCCACCATAGCGGTGAACCGCGAGCTGCACACGGAGAAGAGCGAGCGCAGCTGCAGACACATCGAGTTTGCCGTCGAAGGTATTGATTGATTGAATCGATTGATTATCTTCTCCCAAATCAATATTCGATCGTTATTTTTGTTGTTGTTGAAGGATCGCGCATCCGCTATGAAGCCGGCGATCATCTCGCGGTTTTCCCAACGAATGATCCCGAACTGGTTGAGGCGATTATCTCACTTGTAGACTTCGATCCCGAACAGGTAGGCTTCTTGTTTCTTCTCATCTGCTTTACTTGAACTTCAATATTTTCTTAGTTTTCAGGCGTTCCGTCTGATTAACATCGACGAAGAGTCCTCGAAGCGAAATCCGTTCCCTTGTCCTTGCACCTATCGCACCGCCCTCACGCACTATGTGGATATCTGTGCCCCGTTGAAGAGTCACGTACTTAAGGTGAGTTGCTGGGTACTTCTTAGTGCTTATTCATAGTCGCTGAAAGCAGCTACACTGGAGAATGATCTCTCGTCAAGGCCAGGGTAGAAATTATGTCGGACGATGGAGCACAACTGTGGCAAAGGTGGTTCTGCGCGCTTGCAATAGCTTAGTAACGGTGATCAATTGATCACACAGACGCTTCTAGATGGGATTTACTTATTCGTCAGGAAGCGGCGCAGCGTCGTGAGAGCTGTGAATATCGATCTTCCACGCCGCCCAATCGATAGGGCAAATTTCATAACGCAGAGCTTGTCACAGCGTCTGAGCGTCTGCATAAATCCCGCTAAGGACCTGTCTATACTTCGCGACAAGAGCGACTCCTCGCCCGTGCAAAACATGCATATCGATTAAAAACGAGCGCGCGCCGCTTGGGGGTCTTCATACTCGAGCGCCGGCGCTATCGCTCTTGCCGCTCCAATCGCTGCTTTCGCCTGTTCATATTTCTGCGTGCTGCGAACGCCACGGGCGCTGCGCTCTCACGCTCCCGTCGCCCGTGCAAAACATGCAAATCGATTAAAACCGAGCGCGTGTCGCCGAAAAGTGTTTATACTCGGGCGCCGGCGCTGTCGCTCCGGTAGCTCTTGTGCTCTAGTCGCTCCAGTCGCTGCTGTCGCCTGTTCATATTTCTGCGCGCTGCGCTCTGGTCACTCCCGTCGCCCGTGCAAAACATGCAAATCGATTAAAACCGAGCGCGCGTCTCGAAAAGTGTTCATACTCGAGCGCCGGCGCTCTTGTCGCTCTAGTCACTCCAGTCGCTTTTGTCGCTCTAGTCGCTCCAGTACGCTGCTGTCGTCTGTTCATAGTTCCGCGCGCTGCGTCTCGTCGCTCCCGTCGCCCGTGCAAAGCATGCAAATCGATTAAAACCGAGCGCGCGTCGCCGAAAAGTGTTCATACTCGAGCGCCGGCGCTCTTGTCGCTCTAGTCACTCCAGTCGCTTTTGTCGCTCTAGTCGCTCCAGTCGCTGCTGTCGTCTGTTCATACTTCGGCGTGCTGCGTCCCGTCGCTCCTGTCGCTGCTGTCGCGAAGCATGAACAGGCCCTAAGTTGAACGGTCTCACTATACTAGGGGTGGGGTGCACATCTGACGATTAACGATTTAATGATTTCAACGGGTTAACGGCATTTTCCGTTACAATCTGATCTAACGGCTCAGTGAGATGTTTCAGAAATTTAATGGAATTTTTGACAGATTCTTTGGAATTCGAAATAATTCGACGATCATTTTAAAAGTTTGCTGATCTTAGTCTAGCGGTATGTGAAGGGAAATTTCTGGGAAAAATTCATCATAGTATGGAACGTGCGGATCTATCCTAGTTGGGGGAATTTGTTGCTTAATTTTTAGTCATGTGCCCCTTCCCCCGACTAGGATAGGTCCGAAAGCGCTTCTGAAATTAATTGATGTTAGGGCGAAACAGGGCGCTCTCTTGAACTTAAGCGGAAGCCCAGCACCTATCGCTACACCTGCTTCCATGTCCGTCATCCTTCCCTTGAACTTGCTGGAGAGATGGAAGGGGTGTACGGGTAAATTTAGGAGAGTAGTAGAGTCGAGACCGAAATATGTCATTTTCACGTCGAACTGAACACTTTCAAAATCAAACTGGGTTTCGTTCACACCCAGTTTTTTTTCAACTGGACACTTTCTAAGGAGAGCCTCCAAAGTGGAGGTGGGCTTTTGCGATGCAATTTTTACAGGATGTAGCGTTCCGTGTGGGGAGTCCAAAACCATAGTTACTTTTTTCGGAATGCTCTTCTATGGTAACAGACACATAACACATAACACCGAGCATCAGTCAGGCGGAACGAATGCTGGACGACTTCGATCGTGTATGTGGAAGCGTTGGACTGCAGCTGAATCTTACGAAGACGATGTTCATGAAGAACGAATGGGTTTCTGATGCCCCATTCTCGCTCAACGGAACGAACATCTCCGAATGCTCCAGCTATGTGTATCTGGGTCGCGAAGTCAACATGGCCAACGACCTAGCACCAGAGCTGAGCAGGAGGAAACGAACGGCTTGGGTAGCTTTCAAGAGCGTCGAAGAAGTCGTGAAGAAAACGAAGAACGCCCGACTCCGTGCCCTCCTATTCGACTCCACTGTTCTTCCTGCCCTAACATACGCCTCAGAGACCTGGGCTATACGAAAGCAGGATGAACACGCGATCAGCGTCGCGCAGCGTGGAATCGAGAGGACGATGCTCGGAGTGACACGACTCACGCAAGTGAGAGAAGGCCTCCGGAGTTCCGAGCTTCGCCGACGTTTGAAGATCAGAGACGCTGTCGCATGGGCCAGTCGTCGAAAATTAGGTGGGCCGACCACGTAATGCGATTCGCAGACACCCGCTGGACGAGAGCCGTCACAGACTGGATTCCGCGGGATGTCAAAAGAACACCAGGACGCCTACCGACGCGTTGGTCGGATTTCTTCGTGAAAGCCCTGAACGACCGATATGACGCTCTTCGTGTCCCTCGTGCGAGGAGGATTCATTGGACCATTCTGGGACGCGACAGGGACGAATGGAGACGCTGCTGGCGCCCGCTCGAACAAGTCGATGATCAACGGGACGACAGGTGATACAGGTGATACTCTTCTGTGGTCGAAAAAAGCGTGTGGACTCGTGAGCGCAAAGTTTATGACGCCCTGCTGTCACCGAGCCCAATGTGGTCGGTTGGCGTAGTGGTAGTGTTATAGCTTCACAGGAGCATGGTCGTTGGTTCGATTCCCCCTTGTGCTGGTGTTTTTGCATTTGGCGATTTATCGTCAATGGGACCCTCTATCCCCATTTCCAGCACATTCTTGTATAAAAGCACGGCAGCAAATGGCGTTTACGTTCATCGAGCTCTTTGAAAGTGGAAAGGTGAGAATTTTTGACTTCCAGGTTAAGCAAGTAAAAAACTGATGTCAGCTTCATGATCAGCATGAACTTCGTGCTCACGTGTCCACACCCTTTTTTTCGGCCACAGAAGAGCATTCCGAATAAAGTAACTTTAAATTTGGACTCCCCACACGGGACCTTACACCCTGTAAAATTGCATCGCAAAAGCTCACCGTCAGTTTGGAGGCTCTCCTTGTAAGAAGGCTTGAAAAATTTGCGATAAAAAATGCTAGGACTGTCTTTGAAAATTTTTAAGCTATCCATCTCCAGAAAGTGAATACAGTGGAATGCTATAAATTTTTTATTTTTTAAAGGAAAACATAACTGCTCAGGCTTATTTCAATGCGAGAGCACACAGTAATCTTTTAGCGCATTACAAAACGAGATCGCTAGCTGCACTCGTCTGCGGTTCTTATTTGATCTATAGTGTAAGTACTGCTCACTTGAAGCTGCGAATTGAAGATATACGTGTTTCCTGCATTTTTTTTTCTGTTTTAATCGCTGGCTAGTGTGTAGCCTCAAAGAGTTTTTGCGCTCCATAAAATGACAGTCGCATCGTGCTGAACGAGTATGTGGCGCGATATTTTCTTAAATCAGATTGACAAATTGACGTTTCCTGCTCTTCACAATAACCTCAAAACTCTCATAACGATGTTTTGTTGCGATCAAAACTCTAGCTCCAGGGCCCGGATTCATGAAGGCGGCCGGAGGTAAATTCTACCCCCACTTACCTCGATGGCCATTTACCCGCCACTTTCCCTGAACTTATCTCTCTTTTCTGATTCATGACGGCCAAGGCGAGGGTTTTGCTCCGCGGCCAATTTCATCAGCTAGCAGCGAAACCAAGCAGTCACATTTGCTGCTGGGAAGTCGCTGCCACCGACACTGGCAGCATCGTAGTTAGGGGAAATGAAATGTGAAATGTGAGGTAAGGGGAGGGGGCCGGAGAGGGGTGGAAAGTAGTAGCATATTAGGCAGTAGGGATGCTATTGTAAATATGGGCCTACATGGCTAATAATGGGTGCCATCCACCACAGTAGCCCCCATAGACAACATATGCCAAGGTGGGAAGAGAAGGTGGCGGACGGGCATAGTCCACCCACGCTAATTGTAAATTACGATTTGCGTGGTGGACCAGGCTCATAGTGGCCCAAGCCGACCCACAATGCCGCTAAAGGGAGCAAATCACATAACAACAAGTGGCATTGTGGGCCGCCATGGTCAACAGAGCCCAAAAAACCATAGAATTCAAGGGTAATAGAGAAAAACGAAAGGTCAGGCAATTCACCATAGGTCCGGCGAAAGACGGCGCAGGCGATGGCAACTAGGCGCCCCCAATCGAGCATTGAATATGCGGCTGGCGGCCAGCTCAGAGCTGAAAACGGACCAGCGGAGGGTTGCACTGGGTCTGAAATTGGCAGCGGAGCAAAACCCTCACCTTGAAGGTAAATGTTCCCCGGCGCGCCGACGGGGTAGCATTTACCTCAACACTTACCCCTGATTTTTCCCGCCGCGCGTTCATGAATCGCGCGTAAGTGGGGGTGGGGGTTAACCTTGCACTTACCCGCCGGTAAATCGTTCATGAATCCGGCCCCAGGCGCGACTCGAACCCGCACTCCCTGCTGACCAGGCGGGAATGCTCTACGCCATAATCGATCACCGATGTATGTTGCGTTCGATCACATGGTGGTGTAATGGCGTAGAGCATCCCCGCCCGGTCAGCAGGAGGTGCAGGTTCCCGTCTCTCCTGGCGCTAGAGTTTTGATCGCAACAAAACATCGTTGCGAGAGCTTGTCACCTCGATACCTGTCAATTGAGGCTTAAAGAAATTGAATTGGATCTCAAAACTATTTTCGTAGCGGAAAAAAGAAAAAAGAAAAGAATGGTAATTTACATATGTATTCACGTTCTGCGGCAAGCGAATTTCAAATCGAAAATCTATCTTGGTCTTTCTGAAGAAAACGACGCTTACTTTGAAAAGCAACCGTTTTATTTGCAAGACGGTTTGAGTTCAAAAACGTTCAGTTTGTTTTAAAGGTGTGCAGTCTGATGTAAATTTGGTATATAAAACGTTCCACCGATTTTTTAATCCAAAACAGTAGCGCGCAGGAAACGGTACTTTTAACGAAATTTCAGAATCGTTCAGTTTCTTTTAAAAGTGTGTAATCTCTGCCGGAAATTTAACGAAAGATTTTCATTTAAAAAAAAATTGAAAAAATTAACTCCCTTCACAGTGTACAGTGCATACCATTTTCACGTCGAATTGATCACTCTTGCAAATTGGTGCTTCTGGAGACCAAGTGAACGTCTTCCAAATCGAAACAAGTTTCTTCCATATTACACTCGAGACTCTCCGAGACGGTTGGAATAATTTCTTTCAACAGCAATTTAACTAAGTCTAACTCGGAATTATAGAATGTCGAGTGATTTTGGGTATACATAGTTATGCACCTGATTCTATCTAATTCTATTCAATTGTCGTAGTATTGACTTTTAAACTTATTCGACTTTTGAATTATTAAAAAACTGTGAAATTTGAATAATTTTACATGTAGATTTGCAACTGATTCAGTTAAACATAAATTTCTTTGAAAATTGGCTTTTTTTTTTTGAAAGAAACAAATCGATTCTCATGCTTTGTATCGCTGACCAAGGTATACATGTGGTTTTGAAAACGTCCGACTTCAGGCGATCAGCGAGTACTGCTCGGATGAACAGGAGAAGGTGCATCTGCAGCTGCTCTCCACGGCTAACGAGGAGGGATTGGTAAGCTGACAGATGGGGTTTCGTTCGACGAACTGCTCTAGTTCCATGTCGTTCCAGAAAGAATATTCGGCGTATATTGTGAAGGAGCGAAGGTCGATTATCGACGTCCTCCGAGCACATCCGTCGTGTAAGCCGCCGATTGAGTACCTGCTCGAGCTGCTTCCACGCCTTCAGGTGGGACGTTTGATCGCTTTTCGGCTGGATCATGGAGTTTTCCGCCTTAGAAGGGCGGTATCGATCTCGTTTTCGATCGGTTTTTCTGGCAGCACACCTTTTAAGCCAAAAGGCCTCTGAAGCCGATTGAGGACTGCACCATTTGCTTCTCTAGTTCCTCGATGGCGGGAATTATACTTTAGTTGAGTGGGGAGGGGGGTCGATAAATGCCACAAATATCGATCGTGATAGCTGCCTAATCGATATTGACAAGTTTTATAATGCCATGCCACGACTGATGTATAACACGAATTCCCTCTAAGCAGAAAACGGCAACGTATTTCGCCCAAACACCGCCCAAGGAGGGGGCTTTTTGGGGTGCTGATCACGAATCTGATATCCGTTTTTGAAATATCGGGCGATCGACTTCTTCCAAACTTCAGCATAGGGGCATCAAGGGGTGCTGATCACGAATCTGGTATCTGTTTCGCGTATTAGGCTGGAGTACGGTAGACTACGATAGGTGCGGGTGACTAAGGTCATGGCGACCATGGTGTAGGCGGCCTTAGCTCTACACCATAGTTTATACTTGCGCCGCCACGCGGCGCGGCACCACGATCGTCATAGATATCGATTTTTCTCGCCGCCCGGTCGATATCCATCCCGACCATCCCGCGCAGCGGCCCAAGTATAAACTAGGGCTTAATCATCTGTAGCTATACCGTGATCGGCCGAAATTTCAACAATGGATGTCAGATTCGTTATCAGCACTCTAAATAACCCTCCTCTGCGAAGCTTGGGCGAAATCCTCTGACCTAGAGGGCCTTAGTCACCCCCATTCAGCGTAACCTACCATAATCGGCCGAAATTTCAAAAAACATACCTCAGATTCGTGATCAGCACTCCAAATAGTCCTCCTGAGTGAAGTTTGGACGAAATCATCTGACCTAGAGAGCCTTAGTCACCCCCATCCACCGTAACCTACCGTAATCGGCCGAAATGTCAAAAAGCAGATCTCAGATTCGTGATCAGCACTCCAAATAGCCCTCCTGAGCGAAGTTTGGGCGAAATTTTTTCGACCTCTCCTCGACCTCTGGAGTCGTGAAAGTACAATAATTCCTGTCCAGTCAGACACCGGCTTATCCGAAAAGGAGACATGATTGACTGTCGCGATCACGGTAGGAGCAACGGCGCGTTCCCACACCCCTATGGTGCGTATTCGCTACATGTACTGAGAGAGCCATTCCACATCCGGAGATCCCACATGTATGTGTGTGTGTGCTCTCTCAATAGGATATAAACGGTTTAGTCAGGAACGGCGCGTTCCCGCACCCCCGCTTTCCTGCTTATGACCATAGCCACTGTTCTTTTCAGGCGCGTTACTACAGTATCGCCTCGTCGCCGAAGCACCAGGAAAACCGAATAGCCATCTGCTGTATCGTCACCAAGTACACGATAGGAGACCGCTTGATCAAGGGCGTCTGCACGAACTACCTGTCTGGGAAGGTGAGCATAGCGAGATCTACTTCTGACGATGTAGCAAGCTGAAGCTGAACACCTTTAGGAAGTCAACGACCGCACGCCGGTGTTCGTGCGTAAATCGCAGGTGCGTCTGCCGCATCGCACGTCGACGCCGGTGATCATGATCGGTCCCGGCACGGGTTTCGCGCCCTTCAGAGCGTTCCTCCAGGAGCGAAAGTTCCAGAAAGACCAGGGTGGGTCATTTCTAGGGTCCCTCGGTTTGAAGATGTTAAAATGGGGCCACTTCTAGGCAAAGAGACCGGTCCGACGCTGTTGTACTACGGTTGCCGCCATCCGGAGCACGACTACATCTATAGGGACGAAATCGAGGAGATGGTCGAGCAGGGTGTGATCACGGACCTGTACTGTGCGTTCTCGAGAGCGCAACAGCACAAGGTCTACGTGCAGGTGTGTGAGATATATCATTTTTAGGTACATGTCGCGAAAATACACCGCAGGGGTGCGGGAACTAGCCGTTGCTCTCCTTTTCGTAACCGCGGCAGCCAATCAGACATCGCTCACCGGCTCAGCCGCACAGATTGGCCACATTATTGGCTGCCGCGATCGCGGTAGGAGAAACGGCGGGTTTCTTGCACTCCCACCGCGCGTTCTCGTACCCGGCTGCACGTTCCCACACCCCTACGGTGCGTCTTCGCGTCATGCACCCATTTTCACCAAAGTGTCAAAGTGCGCAATTTTCAAGCCAAATCGGGCAAAGTGAACATCTTGGAGGTCAATATGAGCATTTTCCGGAAAGAAGCTCTTCGAGAGGGTTAGAATAGTCGTTTGTCCAAGGATAATTTATCATGGGTTTTTTGAAATTGTTAAAATTTAGCGGGTCCAACAAGTGGACGCATGCACTGTTTTAAAGGTGGTTTACAGTGCGCGCGAGGTGCGATACGATGCCATCGAGCAACGCGGTTGATCAATTCGGCCATTAGGCCTCGTGCATACTTCCCGTATGCCCTCGGCCTTACACATGCACGTTGCCTGCACACTAAACGACTCCTAAACGACCCCTTATGGCCTGTTCATACTTCGCGACAAGAGCGACTCGTCGCCCGTGCAAAACATGCATATCGATTAAACCGAGCGCGCGCCGCCAAAAGTGTTCATACTCGAACGCCTGCGCTGTCGCTCCAGTCGCTCTAGTCGCTCCAGTCGCTCCAGTCACTGCTCTCGCCTGTTCGTACTACCGCGCGCTGCGCTCCCGTCGCCCGTGCAAAACATGCATATCGATCAAAACCGAGCGCGCGGCGCCGAAAAGTGTTCATACTTGAGCGGCGGCGCTGTCGCTCCAGTCGCTCTTGTTGCTCTTGTCGCCTGTTCATACTTGCTGCTTTTGCCCAAACTGCGCACGCCACGCACGCCACGCGCCCTGCACTCTCGCCGCTCTCTCGCCCGTGCAAAACGTGCAAATCGATTGAAACCAAGCGCCGGCGCTGTCGCTTCAGTCGCTCTTGTCGCCCAATCGCTCCGGTCGCCTGTCCGTACTTCCGCGCGCTGCGCTCTCGTCGCTCTTGTCGCTCAATGCGAGCTATGAACAGGCCCTTAGCTTCACCGCGGTATCAAACGGCAAAAATCGATAGCATCGATCTGTATTGGTTGCCAAATCGACTTTGTGTACTTGTTGTAAAAAACCTTTCCGCCAGCGACCACCTTGCGTCGACTGTGCGACATGCGTTCGTGTAAAGATTAAAGAATTAATGATAAGGGTCGGTGTTAATCAATCCTTTTTGGGATGCGCCGCGCTTTCTACTTCTACAGCATGTCGTGAAGGCTGTTTGAATGCGAATTTGGCACATAGAGTTACTTACGGTGGCCAACCGATGAACAGGTCGACGCCTTATCCTTCCTGGGGCCGGATTCATCAAAGTTACTGCAGTAACTTTGATGAATCCGGCCCCTGGATAGGTCTGGTACCCATTCATCGACACATGAGGGGTGGTAGGCTTTGTTGACCTGGGCGGGAAATCCGAACCAGGAGCCTGGAATCGGGCGCACGTAACAGCCAGCGCCTCCTCCGACTGTGCTACTACTACGCGTTTTTCTACAGATTACCGTCAAAATACAATTTTCTTGTGCGAAATGACAGATTCAAGGGTATAATCATCGATTTTGTTTTCAGAACAAACTGTGGGACAGTCGCGACAAAGTATGGGAAGTGATCGAAGCCGGTGCGCATATCTACGTGTGCGGGTAGGTCTTCTGCCGTCTGCGATGCTCAAATGTTTGACATTTTCTTCTTCAATCAGTGATTTTATGATTTTCGTTCAAAGTATGGAGAAAGTCTAGACCGAAGGCGGTCCTGTATTCTCATAAAAATCAAAAGAGATAAAAAAAATGGAGCGCAGACTGCTGGCGGTAGCCTTGTCGATAGTCGACTTTCTGTTTAGTGACGCTCGAAACATGGCTCGCGATGTGCAGAACACGTTGCTGCGCATCTTCCGCGAGGTTGGAGGCAAGACGGAAGAGGAGGCGGCGAAGCTGTTCAAGGATCTCGAACGACAACGAAGATATCAGGCCGATGTCTGGTCCTAAGGCCCCCTTTAGTGTCGCCTTTCGACTCACGAGGTGGGTTTACCGTGGCTCTGGCTCTGCTCAATACACCCCCGATCCTCCTTAGGGGCTGTTCATACTTCGAGCGACAAGAGCGACTGGAGTTATTGGGCGGTGCCACAGCCGCTCCAGTCGCCCTTGTCGCTCGAAGTATGAGCGGGCCCTTGTGTGATGCACGACGCCTTCTGACGTGAGTGAACGAGGACGGTAACCCCTTCCCCCATGTTGCTCGTCGTTCATCCGTGTGGTCTTTCGCGTTATGTTCTACACTGTTTCATCAGTCAGTCAGGCGGTACGCATCAGTCAATCCGTGCACTAAGTCACTTATTTGGTCGTTGTCGCGAATGTGGGCAGCATTGTGAGAGGTTGGAGCGAGCCGCCTATTCATAGTCAATCAGAGCACTGACCAAATACACGCCAGCCAATAAGGCTCTCTCGCTCCAGCGCCCATTCGATGCGATTGGCCTGCTGATTGGCTATCTTGCTCTCACCTTCCAGTGCTGCGCACATTCGCGACTAGGACCAGCCACGCTTTGTGATATTCTTCGTAGATTTTGTTAGACTTCTATGATGTCAGCTCGACTTTGCCTTGTCGATTTGTGTGATTTGGCTTCACCATACGCGTCTCTGTCGTACTTGTCAGTTGCCCTGCCAGAATCAAAGAAGCCAATCCGTCCACTATCCGTTTGTCTTGAATACTAGACTGTTCTTGCGGGTTATTGTCTACTAGTGCTTGCATTACGAAACGGAGCGTCACGACCCTTTCCTCTCCCTCTATCTCTTTCCCGATCTGAGGATCACCGCATGTTCTTGAACTGCATGTCGCTGCTGGTTTAACTCTTTGTCCAAATATGTTGATGTTGTGTATTTTCAGTACTCAGAAATTGTGATATTGCTAGAAATCCTTTAAATGATTGTTCAAAATAACACGTTCAAATAAACATATCAAGTCTACGTTTCCCGCGACTCCAAAAATCACATTGACATTGTCAGCGGATTCGTCTGGAAGGAAGGCTGGCGCCTGCACTTCTCATTTAGTCCCTGTTGCGTGCCAAAGTAGCCCAGTGGATCCTCCTCGCTCGAAGAGCACGAAGAGCATCATATCATTTGTTCAGGGCTTTCACGAAGAAGTCCGACCAACGCGTTGGTGGGCGTTCTGGTGTTCTCTTGACATCCCGCGGAATCCAGTCGGTAACGGCTCTCGTCCAGTGCGTGTCTGCGAAGCCCATTACGTGGCCGGCCCACCTAATTTTCGACAACTTGGCCCATGCGACAGCGTCTCTGATCTTCGAATGTCGGCGAAGCTCGGAACTCCGGAGGCTTTCCCTCACTTGCGTGAGTCGTGTCACTCTGAGCATCGTCCTCTCGATTCCACGCTGCGCGACGCTGATCGCGTGTTCATCCTGCTTTCGTATAGCCCAGGTCTCTGAGGCGTATGTTAGGGCAGGAAGAACAGTGGAGTCGAATAGGTGGGCACGGAGTCGGACGTTCTTCGTCTTCTTCGCGACTCCTTCGACGCTCTTGAAAGCTCCCCAAGCCGCTCGTTTCCTCCTGCTCAGCTCCGGCGCTAGGTCGTCGGCCATATTGACTTCGCGACCCAGATACACATAGCTGGAGCATTCGGAGATGTTCGTTCCGTTGAGCGAGAATGGGGCATCAGAAACCCATCCGTTCTTCATGAACATCGTCTTCGTAAGATTCAGCTGCAGTCCAACGCTTCCACATACACGATCGAAGTCGGCCAGCATTCTCTCCGCCTGGCCGATACTCGGTGTTGTGAGCATGATGTGGTCAGCGAAGCGAAGATGGAGCAGCGCCGGCCGTCGACCTTCACTCACCTGTCTTCCCATTCTAGTTCGCGCATGACGTTTTCGAGGGTGGCGCTGAAGAGCTTCGGGGATATGGTATCCCCTTGCCGAACCCCTCTCTTCACGTCGACGACGACGTCGTTGTAGAATGGAGAGATCTTGGTCGTGAGTCCACTGTACAGCTCTCGAAGGACTCTGATGTACTGAGTAGGAACGCCCTGAGTGAGCAGGGCTTCGACGACAGCTTCAGTTTCGACAGAGTCGAATGCCTTCTTCAGGACGATGAACGTAAGGCACAGCGGCAGCTTGTACTCTCGCGACACTTCGATGAGCTTCGTAATGGTGTGTATGTGGTCGATCGTGCTGAATCCTCTCCGAAATCCTGTTTGTTCGCATGGCTATCCTTCGTCCAGCGTTCTTCTGACCCTATTCAGGATGACTCGAGTGAACAGCTTGTAGACTACGGACAGCAGGCAGATCGGGCGATAGTTGCCAATGTCGTGCACGTCTCCCTTCTTGTACAGCAAGACGGTCCTGCTGGTCTTCCCCTGAGATGGAAACTTGCACCCAGACAGGTAGCGCGTGAAGAGCCGCGCCAGGGTGTTGATGAGCGTTGGCGGTAGGTTCTTCAGGTGTTCGGGTCTGCTATTGTCGGGACCGGGTGCTGTACCTTTCTTCTCCGACGAGATGGCGTGTCGGGTCTCAGAAGGGAGGACAGAAGGCATGGCATTTCCGGTAGATGGCATAGGACAGACATCATGATTAATTAGTCGAGCGGGACCGAGCTCTTCAGCGGTTGGAAAATATCGAAACTCTATTTTCACGTCAGTAGTGTGGCGCCGTAGTTGAAGCGAACTAAATTTAACGTTTTAGTGAAGTAGACTCCCGTCATCGTCTTCTGTTCCTGAATGGCAATTCTACCAAGTTTAGCAACCTTTTATTTATTTATTATTTATACATCCATAAGGATGCGCCAACACTGATCGTAATAAAGCCGCGAAAACATTGCCCAGAAAAATAGAAACAGAAAAAACTCAGAACTCAATTACAATTAGCGAAAAACATTAAAAGAAGGCTGTCAAGAGCATTGAGGAGAAGGATTACCATCTATGAACCCGCGCTATAAAGGCAGAAACTAACCAGAGGAAGAGTAGGACTGCCAACTCACAAGTGACATGCTCACTACAGAAAATCAGATCAGCTTGCCCATGGTAAGCTATGGTGCACCGCAATATAGGAAAAACAACTGAGTAATAAGTGCTATATAGTGCCTACCTTTATAAGTCTAGTACAATGTAATATAAGTGCACGGCGCGTTCCGAGGTAGCCCTATGACGTCGAAGATCTCAGCGCGTCCCACGTTCAAAACCGGCTGGCTTCCAATTCATGGGGCCATGGTGAAGTCTCGCAGAGCATACGCACATATGACTGAGGGGTTCACGGAATGTTTGTGCTCGGGGCCGAAACGGTGACTGGTTCGTGTTTGCGGCGCGATCGAACCCATCAAGTTGCTGCAGATGAAAGCTGACGCTTCGCCATGCGAATTCACACGCTTCGAGATCCTTTCCAGCTCTCTAAGCAAAGAAAGATCAGTCATACTGCAGTCGTACAGGTGGCCAGAGAGTACTGGGAGGGCATTTACTGTACTCACTGAGGCGTACTGACAGTTCCGTTTAAAATAAGACGTACACACTACGAAAATTCGTTAAAAAATCAACGGTCAATAATAACCAACTGAGTAACCAAAATGCAGACCCAGGTGAAAAAGCAGCAGCATAAAACTGATAAGAAGGACAAGGAACAGAGGGAAAAGTTAAAATAAAAGGATAAAGAACGACGTTACTCAATCTTTTTTGGGATGCGCCGCGCATTCTACTTGTACGGGATGTCGTGTAGGCGATTTCAATGCGTATTTGGCCAAACAATGACATGAGGTGGCCAGTCGATGAACAAGTCAGTGCTTCATCCTTCCCAGACATCTTTGGTAGCAATTTACCGTCCCCAGGAGGACGGAAGGATTGGTTGGCCTGGGAGGAAAATTCGAACCAGGAACCTGGTATCGGGTGCACGCGACAGTCGGTGGATCCTCCGACTGCGCCATCCTTGTTTCAAGCTAGCAGCACTTACACCATGTATTAATCAAGTAAAAATCGTCCCGATCTGGTCGAGTGCATAGCACAATCTATTTTTTTATTACAATGAATGATTGCTGCCTTTGCTTCAAAACAAGATTGAGTTCATCATTTTCCCTTCGTAAATAAATGCTTATAAAATTTCAAACAGTGTGTTCACTTACTGTGGCAGGTGAATTGAAAATTTTTAGAGAAAGCTATGAAAGTTAGCCTTAAGATTGTTCTAACCATGTTGGAGAGTTTCTAATTCATTCTGGAAAACGTTCGTTTTGATTTGGAGGATAAAGGAAAAAGGACGGCATTACTCAATGCCTTTTAGGATGCGCCACGCGTTCTACTTCTAAGGGATGTCGTGAAGGAGACTTGATTGGCCACACAATGACTTACGGCGGCTAGCCGATGAACAAGTCAGCGCTCTATCCTTCCCAGACAAGTTTGGTACCAATTCACCGACCACGAAAGTAGGGGAAGGTTGGTTGGCCTGGGTGGGAAATCCAAACCAGGAACCTGGTGTCGAGTGCACGCGACAGCCGGCGCCTCCCCCGGCTGCGCTACACGCGCCCAAGGAAAAATTAAGAACAGAAAAGCGAGCACACGCTGTGAGGTGGAGATTGTGGCAAAGATGTCCGCTTTCACCCTTTCTAGATTGAAAACAGAATTTCAATAAAGAAAACATCCCAAACTGGAAGCGCAGGTCGCAGTGTGCAACAGCTGTGCTTATTTTTGAAATTTCCTGAATTTTTGATGCGACTTTATGGCTCCAGAGTCGTAAGCTAAGGCTTACAAAGCATTGGAACAACGGTCTAGGGAAGCTGTGAGTTCATAGAGGAACAGCTCAGAATATGAGGAAAGAATATCTTCTTAGCTTTGCACAATGAACACTACCAGTCTGTTTAGTTGTGCGAAACATCGGTTACGTTAAGGCATGTATAAGAATTGGCCTACCTAGGTATCAGGACTACTTGATCATGGGACATAGCGATTTATAAAATTTTCACGTCGAATTGACACTTTTCACGTCTTGTAAACTAGCCTAAGCCTTTTGAAAAGCGAACTCTTCCAAATCGAAATGAGCTTCTTCTACATTAAACTAAATACCCTCCTCAGAAAGGTTAGAATATTTTTTTGTTCAGAGAAAATTTGAATCTATCCTAATCGGAGGGGGCATATAAGCCAGTTGTGTCTTCATTCCTTCGCTTGAGTTTCTCTTCAAAACCTTCAGCTACTGCCGGCTATATGACATATACGGCATACATACGTACAGATAAGACGGCTTTCAGTTATACCATTTCCAGGTCGAATTGGACACTTTTTAAACCAAATTGGACACTTTTCTAAGCTCGCCTAAGACTTTTTAAATCAAAGAGGACTTTCCCAATTGCAACAACCTTTATACAGGTCGAACTAAAGACTAAATAAAATGTTTAGAAAAAATTTTTGTTCAAGGAAAATTTAGAATAACTTTTTTTGAATTTTTTTTACTTTAGCTGCCCGAATGAGTGTAATAATTTTATAAAATTTTTACTTTTGGAGAAAAAATAACAATTTGTATTTTGTTTTAAAGCGCAGCAAAGCAGCAACCATAAAGTGAACTAAAAGACCGGATTGTGCCATATACTCGAAAATCTCGTTACGATTTTTAATTGATTGATAATGTAAATGCATGGAATTTCGAAGTATGCGCGATCTTAGCAGTTGTTGTTTAAGTCAACTATAATTATAAATATAATCAGCATACACATAATATAAATCTACGAAAGCAGTACTCTTCTTTTCCGTTTCAAGTAGGTAAAAGAATGTAATACAAAGTCAATAAATACATCAAACACTAAAAGGTTGTTCCGCTGCTGCAGTGGCTAAGTTCATCAGTTATACGCCATGGACGAGTGCATGACATAATCTCATCTCTTGGCACTAAAATTTTCCGGCTTTCTGTTCTTTAAAACATGCTATCATGCATTATATTAGGTTGTAACGAAATAAATGGCACTGAACCACTGTAAATTTAAACAGTTAATATCTCGACTTGTAGGCAAGTTTATTAATCGAAATAAAAACCTGATTCTACACATCTTTGCCAACGTGACACAAGCTTTTTATCGCAGTAGCATAAAAATCAGAAGTTCTGGAATTGACGAAATCTTCGAAGGCACTTTCGGCATCCTGTTGGTATTTGAATATTTTCCCTACCAAGAAGTCGCCAAGATGCTTGAAGAAATCGTAGTCTGTTGGGGAGAGGTCGGGAGAGAACGGAGGATGTGGTAGAGTTTCAATGCTCAGCTCATTCAATTTCTGAAACGTCATTCGTGCTACATGGGGGCGAGCATTGTCGTGCAGAAGGAGAACTCGCCTTCGGTTTACCAAGGCCGGCCGGCTATCCTTCAACTTGTTCACCATTTCTTCAATTTCAATGCAGTACTTCTCTGCCGTGATGGATTCACCGGGAGGGAGGAAGCTGTGGTGAATAATTCCCAGCGAACACCACCGTACTGTCACCATTACTTTCTTTTGGTGCAATTCCGGCTTCGCAAAAACCTTGGGGCTCTCATCGCTGTCCACCCACTGTGCCGATCGTCGCCTGTTGTCGTACATTATCCACTTCTCGTCACAGGTTACGATGCGATCAAGGAATTGGTCTGTTTCGTTCCGTAGAAGCAGTGCGGACGAGATCTCATATCGTCGGTTTCTTTGCTCCTCAGACAGCTCGTGAGGCACCCATCTTTCCAGCCTTTTGGTCTTTCCAATTTCCTTCAGATGCCGGGCAGCTGTGTTGTGACTGACGCCAAGAACCTTCGCTATCTCCCTGGTACCTTTGTGTGGATCCTCCTCTACCACATCTCTCAGCTTGTCCTCATCAACATCACTATGCCTTCCACGACCTTCATGTTCTTCCAAGCTCTCATCTCCATTTCGGAACTTCCGATACCAACGATACGCCCTCCGAATTGTGGAACATCTTTGACCGAAAGCGGCGTTGATCTTCTCGTCCACCTCCTTAGCTGTAGTGCCCAGCTTGAATTCATACAAGTAAATGCCTCGGATTACCCTTTTGTCCATCTGGAAAAAAGTCAATAAAACTCTAAAGTTTTCCCACTTTTACATAGAAAATTCGGTACTCGCCGGTAGAGCAAAGTTTGCGCTTCTAAACGATATGCCACATGTTACGGTCTGTTCTTGATCAAACGCGTAAAGATGCGCCAAAAAAGGCGCGAGCCAGTGCCATTTAATTCGTTACAACCTAATATTTCCACGAAGAACTAGAATTTTATAAAATTTTAAATGGAGTGTTCACTTATTGGGTAAGTGAATTAAAGGTTTAAAGAAAACATACTGAAACTTTCTTCGAACAAAA
The DNA here is from genome assembly GCA_947396885.1 of Heligmosomoides polygyrus polygyrus. Lineage (NCBI taxonomy): Eukaryota > Metazoa > Nematoda > Chromadorea > Rhabditida > Heligmosomidae > Heligmosomoides > Heligmosomoides polygyrus. The sequence continues at coordinate 105,506,784 of OX377203.1, forward strand.
AACTGTGGACAATGCAACAAGTACAATTGTTAAGAATTTGCATACCTCGCAATTCCGTGTAAACAGCATTTACACTTTCAATCAAATAAAAATCGCGACGAGCTTTTCGAGTGCATGGCGCAATCCGGTTTTTTAGCACACTTTATGGCTGCTGCTTTGCTGCGCTTTAAAACAAAATACAAATTGTTATTTTTTCTCCAAAAGTAAAAATTTTATAAAATTATTACACTCATTCGGAAAGCTGAACTAAAAAAATTCAAAAAAGTGATACCATCTGTAAGAAAATCGTTTCGAGATGTAAGACGCTCAGTTTGATTTCAGAATTCTTATGCTGACCTAGAAGGGTACATATCGCGGAGGTGAGCAGCATCGCTAGGTGGAAGCGCGCCAGCCAATAATAACCAATCAGAGAGCGGACCGAACACATATGCCATCCGATCAGGCTACCGACTGTACGCGCTCTCTCTGAGTAGTACGCCCATTCAATGCGGTGTGATTGGCTGGGGCGTTCCCATCTCCCAATGCTGCCCTTTTTCGCGACATATACTCTCAGAGTAGAATTTTCCTTGAACAAAAATTATTCTAATCATCTTGCAGAGTCTTTAGTTTAACCTGTAAGAAGCTCGTTTCGATTCGGAAGACGTTCAATTTGACTTCAAAATTCTCAGAAGAGTGTCCAATATGACGTGAAATTTGTCCAATTTGAATTGAAAATGTACAATTTGGTTTGAAAAGTGTTTAGTTTCTATTCCATTTTTCTGCAAAATTTTTAATATTTAGCTTTTTAAAGTTCGCATTGTCACCTATATAGTCACTTAAGATGCGACGCGGCTGCGATGCGGTCAAGCCGTTCAAGCTGTCCGCTCCGTTGATTCATCGGAGCTTAATCGCCTCACTAATTACTATGAGGGCGTTCACGGTGTGAGTCTTAAGACAAACAACCCGTACGATCCGCCTGCGTATCGCCGCCGCTGCCGCAGCCGCAGCGATTGTTTGGCCTATTCGGCTGCCGTTGACACCCCCCGCTCAGAGATCACAAGCCGCCCTTGGCGGCTCACTGCCGGCATCGTCGAACTGTTGCGCAGCGGTTGCTGCAGCTGCTGGTACCACATTTTGTGGATTTTTGAGAGATTTTTTGGGATTTTCATCATTGTTGTTGGGGCCTTTTTACGAAGGACCTTACTTCTGAAGTAATCCCTGTTATTTCGATGTTCTGAATAGCGCAACCTTTATGATTACGGTACCATTTTCTTTTAAAATGGCCCCAGACCGTCCTTAATACCTGATTGTACTGCACGCCTGGGCATCGTAGCGCAGTCGGAGGAGGTGCCGGCTGTTGGGTGTACCTGATTCCATGTTCTTGGTTCGGATTTGCTGTCCAGAACAACCAAGCATTCAACCTCTCTGGGTCCGCGAATTGGTACCAGATTTGTCTGCGAAGGAGAAAGCACTGTTTATTCATCGGCTGGCCCTTGCTTGTCATTGTATGGCCAATTACGCATTCAAATCGCCTCCACGACTCTACGTGGGGAAGTAGAATGCGCGGCGCATCTCAAAAAGGATTTGAGCAACGTCGTCCTTTATCCTTTTTGTCGTTTATTATCGCGGAAAAATTAAAGCATGCGTTTCTTTTGGGTTATGTTTTTCACATCGAATTCACGAACTTTTCACGTCAAACTCGCACTTTTCTAAAGGTATATGTCGCGAAGACGGCAGCATTGGGAGATGGGAACGCCCATCCAATCACACTGCATTGAATGGACGCGCCACTCAGAGAGAGTGCGTGCAGCCGGTACCCTGATCGGCTGACATATGTTCGGTCCGCGCTCCGCTTGATTATTATTGGCTGGCGCGCTCCCACCTACCAATGCTGTTCACTTTCTCGACATGTACCCTTCTAAGCTAGCCTAAGAATTTCAAAATCAAACAGAACGTCTTCCTAATCGAACGATCTTCTTACAGGTTTGAACTACTATAAGCTCTACAATGTGCTTAAAATTATTTTTTGTTCAAGAAAAATTGATATTGCTTTTTTTGAAATTTTTTAATAGGTTGTAACGAATTAAATGGCACTGGCTCGCGCCATTTTTTGGCGCGTCTTTACGCGTTTGGTCAAGAACAAACCGTAACGATGTGTGCATATCATTTAGAAGCGCAAACTTTGCTCTACCGGTGAGTACCAAATTTTCTATGTAAAAGTGGGAAAACTTTAGAGTTTTATTGACTTTTTTGCAGATGGACAAAAGGGTAATCCGAGGCATTTACTTGTATGAATTCACAGCTGGGCACTACAGCTGAGGACGAGAAGATCAACGCCGCATTCGGTCAAGGATGTTCCACAATTCGGACGGCGTATCGTTGGTATCAGAAGTTCCGGAATGGAGATGAGAGCTTGGAAGAACATGAAGGTCGTGGGAGGCATAGTGATGTTGATGAGGACAAGCTGAGAGATGTGGTAGAGGAGGATCCACACAAAGGTACCAGGGAGATAGCGAAGGTTCTTGGCGTCAGTCACAACACAGCTGCCCGGCATCTGAAGGGAATTGGAAGGACCAAAAAGCTGGAAAGATGGGTGCCTCACGAGCTGTCTGAGGAGCAAAGAAACCAACGATATGAGATCTCGTCCGCACTGCTTCTACGGAACGAAACGGACCCATTCCTTGATCGCATCGTAACCTGTGACGAGAAGTGGATAATGTACGGCAACAGGCGACGATCGGCACAGTGGGTGGACAGGGATGAGAGCCCCAAGGTTTTTACGAAGCCGGAATTGCACCAAAAGAAAGTAATGGTGACAGTGTGGTGGTGTTCGCTGGGAATTATCCACCACAGCTTCCTCCCTCCGGTGAACCCATCACGGCAGAGAAGTACTGCATTGAAATTGAAGAAATGATGAAAAAGTTGAAGGATATCCGGCCGGCCTTGGCAAACCGAAGGCGAGTTCTCCTTCTGCACGACAGTGCTCGCCCCCACGTAGCACGAATGACGTTGCAGAAATTGAATGAGCTGAGCATTGAAACTCTACCGACATCCTCCGTTTTCTCCCGACCTCTCCCCAACAGACTACCATTTCTTCAAGCATCTTGGCGACTTCTTGGTAGGGAAAATATTCAAATACCAACAGGATGCCGAAAGTGCCTTCGAAGATTTCGTCAATTCCAGAACTTCTGATTTTTATGCTACCGGGATAAAAAAGCTTGTGGTCACGTTGGCAAAGATGTGTAGAATCAGAAGGTTTTTAATTCGATTAATAAACTTGCCTACAAGCCGAGATATTATCTGTTTAAATTTACAGTGGTTCAGTGCCATTTAGTTCGTTACAACCTAATAGTTCAACTACCTGGAAGAGTGTAATAGTTTTATGAAATTTTGTTTTATGAGAAAAAAATTGATTTTGAAATTAGTTTTGTTCCAAAACGCAACAAGGTAGCAAGCGTTTAGTGCACTGACAAGACGAGATTGCGCCATGCATTTGAAAATTTCGTCGCGATTTTTATTTGATTGATAGTGTAAACGCTGCTTACATGAAGCATCAAAGTGAGTGCATATATGTATATGTGTTTTTTGCGGTAGCTTTTGTTGTATCGTTTACAGGTGTGAAACTACATGCAAGCAGCAGTTTTGCTATTAATCGAATAAACATCGCGACGTCTTGGAAGAGTGCATGGCGCAGCCTCTTTTTAGCACTAAAAAACTGTCGTTCTCCCGCTCTTTGAGCAAGCTATAAACTATTATTTTTCCAAAAAAATGGGAATTTTGTAAAACGATCTAGCAAGATGTCCACTTATGGGACAAGTAAACTTAAACTTCAAAGAAATCATACTACAATTTCATCGGGGTCTACCCTAGTCGGTGGGGGGAGCGCACCTGGGGGGAAAGTGCTATCCGCTTACATTAGGGGCCTGTTCATACTTCGCGACAGCAGCGCAAAGAGCGATGAGACCGCAGCGCGCGGAGGTATGAACAGGCGACTTGAGCGACAGCATCGGCGCTCGGGTATGAATACTTTCGGTGGCGCGCGCTCTGTTTTAATCGATATGCATGTTTTACATGGGCGACGAGTAGCTTTTGTCGCGGCCCCTTACTCCGTGCCACGCCACCACACGCCTGAATTTAAATGAAAACCGTCGTATTGTAAGACGGTACTGAAACTCTCGTAGAAACTCAAGCAAAGGAATGAAACGCAACTTACTACATATTTGTCCCTACGATTAGGACAGATCAAACTTTTTCTTGAACAAAAGATCACTAACCTTTTAAGGAGGGTATTTGCTAAAAGGAAGAAGAAGCTCTTTTCGATTTGGAAGAGTTCCCTTTGACTTTAAAGTCTTAAGCTATCTTAGTAGAGTGCCTATAGATGTGAAAGGTTTCCATTTGACGTCAAAAGTGTCCAATTCGACGTGGGAATGGGGTATTTGGTGTAGACCGCAGCTACGAAACGTAGGTCGGAGCTTCCACAGTTTCAGAAGTTCTGAATTCCCTTGGATCTTCACAGAAAACCATACAGTACCGTCGGTAAACGTTCGTCAAAACGCGGCCGGCGGCGGATTAATCCTCCGTTTCCGCCGCTCTGCCATAACTTTCTTCAAGTCGCTTATATTCAATGAAAGGCACATTGTTGGAATCAGACCAACGTGATCTACTCAATGGCCTAAAAAATCATAACAAGATTTCAAAAATTTTGAGTTCGAGATGACCTAGATTAGTCGAGCCCGTAATGGTCTTGCCCTGATCCACATTCGCCCCTGAGTCTCCCCTAATTGTGCCCCCTGGCAAGGAATGACTTGCTCAGTGGAATTTTAAAATTTTTAAACCCTGTCGAAAATGTGTTTCATGCAAATTTAGGTTTTGTCTACAACACGGCGATCTCTTTGATATCAAATGCGGCATCAACTGAAACACTGCTTTCGGACTCTTTGTATGATTGGTTAACTGCAATAAATGATGGCAGATCGGTTGAAATCATTTTCTTCGATCTCTCCAAGGCGTTTGATAAGGTGCCGCACACTAAACTGCTGCGAAAACTTGAATACTTTGGCATAAGAGGTCAACTTTTAAAATGGTTATCATCATACTTGCGGGACCGGCACATGACAGTTAAGGTGGGTAATAGTTATTCTGATCGACATTTGTGTACTAGCGGAGTCCCTCAGGGTGGAGTGCTATCTCCCCTATTGTTTTTAGCCTATACTGCTGATGTACCGAAAACCCTTAAAGTTCATCCAGATTTGGAGGTTAAGATGTTTGCGGATGACATAAGAATTTACTATGTCTACCAGCCTTGTGACCAAAGGTTGGCTAACGACTGTATTTCAGAATCTGTTCGGAAAATGATGGAATGGTCTGACAAGTGGGAAATTCCTGTTAACCTCAGTAAAACAGTTCATTTACATTTAGGTCTCCTCCAATACCCAGATACAGTTTCACAACTTTGTGCTAAGACAGGACGAATATGTTAGAGATCTGGGTGTTATGGTTGACTCTTCCTTAAAGTTCAGCAAGCATATAGAAACCGTTACAGAAAGGCACTATCATCGCTTTTCCTAATTCTAAGGAATGTACAGTGCAACGACCCCCCTTTTCTGGTCAAATTGTATAAAATGTATGTATTACCACACTTTAGAGTACGGCTCTACTATTTGGAATCCTTTCGTTAAGAAATACCTGCAGCAATTAGAAAAGTTCAAAAAATTTTCACCAGAATAGTTTACTATAGAGCATTTCCCGATCCAAATTACCCGCGAACTTTACCATCCTACAGAGAACGGCTTCACTTTCTCGCCTAAAAGCCTGAATTACAGAAGGATTGTTAAAGATTTAGTATTTTCCTTTCGCATTTTTCGCATGGAAGTTAAATTGAGGGCCAGTAAATACTGGATATTTAGGCCAAGTCGTGGAAGAGCAACAGTTCTAGCAATGCAGCTCCGTAGATTTAACCGTCCTATCGGAAACATTGCATTTAATTCATTCTTTTCGCGAACTGCTAGATGGCTTAATCAACTTCCACAGCATTTGATTTCATGTAGAATTCTAAGGACTTCAGAAATAAGTTGCGCAAATTAAATGTTTTACAATACTTCGGATTGAGGATGTGAACTAAATGGATGTGTGATGGTTTCTGGTTCCAGACTATCCCGACAAATCTATCTGACGTGGCGACAACTTTTATCATATGTATAATACGTATAATATATGCACCTAAGATCAATGAAGTTCAGGAAGAAGAGATCTTGATTGTCCCGACATACGAAGCATGACGTTTGCTCTCTATTTATACTGCTACATGAAGAAAACAAGAAATCATTATAAGAAGAAGACAGGCTACAATAATTATACCGTTCTAGCTCAATACCCGTGATGGACTACCTTATTATTATTACAGCATCTAGCAGCTAGCTCTAGCATCCTATTATAGACAAATAATACTAATTCTTTAGACGTTCCCGGCGTTGCTCTATTACGCTCATGGGCTCCGATATTTATATTGACCAGTGTTGTTCTCGCGGACTATAACGACGAACTATCTATCCATATTGCTCGACTGTTCTCGCAATTATAACGACTATACTGCCTATATATCTACATATCTATATCTGCATATATATATATTATTTATGGCGCACAAATATGTGCATTGTAATAAATAAATAAATAAATAAATAATAAATTCGCCTGGTTTGTCACCAAGTTCACCGTTCCATGCATTCTTGCATTCATGATTTTGATGCATTCATGATTTTTTTTTCCATTTTCGTTAATTATTTACGACCGCATCACTTTTGCTCTAGAGCTGAGTTTTGCTGGAGTTTTCGACTTTGAGGTGTGGATTACAACTGTGGGTTTCAGGCTTAGTTTGATCAAAAGTAAGACAGTAGTCAGCCGCCAAATTGGCAGTGCATCAATGTTCCAGGGAGACACGTCCTGCAAAGGCTACTTCACGTGTGTAGATCTGTGTCTCCACGAGGCGGATCAGTATGGAAGCTGGATATGTGGTCAGACGCCATGCAGAGATGCGTCCCACAAAAACGATGGAGCTGGCAGCTTACGTCTCGGAGTTTCGCTTCCATGGAAAGGCAGTTTCCTTCAAATTCAACATTGAGATTTGACACTGACGTCTGCTCAACCCTCGCAGAAGAGTTCCTACCACCTAGCAAAGCCCATATTTGCGATATGTTTCTAAATTTTTTCACTAGACTTTAATCGAATTTATTGCTTGAGACAGGTCCGATACTGGAGCCCACACTGTTGCCGTAATTGCAGTGACCTGACCTGCCCCTGCAAACATGTGTCCTTTGGACATGTAATCGCTGCTTCTCTCTTCTCACTACTCACACTAACCCAACGCAGGGTCAGGATTGAGGTTCCAGAATCAATGGGGTCGTACTGTGACGTCGTCTTTTTCTGGGGGGGGGGCGTCGTACTCTTCCTCGTTTTAACTGAGGACTTTATCGTATTTTTTCGTAGTTTATTGTACACCTCAAATAATCCAATTCTTTTCATTTTGGCAGTCTTCAAATCAGTGTGGTCCGCTTCGATTTCGCAGATTCCACCTGAACGTTATGGACACGACAGTTTTTTTAACCTGAAAAAGCGACATTTGCATGCAAAATTGCACTCTATAAAATATCGAGTGTTAATTGCTAGTAATCACTCAAGTGCTTCCCTTGCAAATGTTATCTGATTTTCTGTCTTTTGTTTATCTCTGCACACAGTAAAAAAAGTTAGTTTCGAGCTTCGATATAATTTGGGGCCGTCTTCAAACTTATCGTTTGCATGAAAATAAAATTATTTTCTACCTAAGCAGACAACATATATAGCTAAAATTTTGCCTTAAATAGACTCAGCTTTGCTCGATATACAGCGGAAAATACAGATTTCTGAAGCAAACTCAAAGTGTCTGAATAGTGGAACCCCACTGATCGCACAGAATATTGCTGCATAACAAATTGATTTTTAATGGTCAAACCTTTAAGGTTTTTCATTCGCACAGGAGAAAACTATTTCCGTGACAAGCTAATCCTTCGAATAGGTTCATTGGTGTCAGAGATTGCTGTTGCCTACACCTAAACTGTTATAAATCGGAGAGCTTTTGGAAAGGCTCGTGATTTTCGGTCGATTTTTACGGAAAATCGACCAAAAGTCGAATCCCTAATCACATCGAAGATCGTAGTGGAAAGCCATGTTTTTTATCGCACGATACCTAGGGCTTGAATTTTTGTGAGGGACCTTTTATGAGGTATTCCGCTTTCTGGTGTTGTTTCCTAGAGATGGAAGATAGATATTTCCATGACAAGTCATCCCTTCGGTTTCGACTCGGTCATAGATTCAAACAGCAGTTCAGAAAAAAATTTCTAAGGAAACCACTTAAATCATCATTAATCGATATTTTAAGGAGTGCAAATGGTTAGTGTGAGTAGTGAGAAGAGAGAAACAGCGATTGCATGTCCAAAGGACACGTGTTTGCCGGGGCAGGTCAGGTCACTGCAATTACGGCAACAGTGTGGGCTCCAGTATCGGACCTGTCTCAAGCAATAAATTCGATTAAAGTCGAGTGAAAAAATTTAGAAACATATCGCAAATATGGGCTTTGCTAGGTGGTAGGAACTCTTCTGCGAGGGTTGAGCAGACGTCAGTGTCAAATCTCAATGTTGAATTTGAAGGAAACTGCCTTTCCATGGAAGCGAAACTCCGAGACGTAAGTTGCCAGCTCCATGGTTCTTCTGGGACAGCATCTCTGCATGGTGTCTGACCACATATCCAGCTTCCATTCTGATCCGCCTCGTGGAGACACAGATCTACACACGTGAAGTAGCCTTTGCAGGACGTGTCTCCCTGGAACCTTGATGCACTGCCAATTTGGCGGCTGACTACTGTCTTACTTTTGATCAAACTAAGCCTGAAACCCACAGTTGTAATCCACAACTCAAAGTCGAAAACTTCAGCAAAACTCAGCTCTAGAGCAAAAGTGATGCGGTCGTAAATAATTAACGAAAATGGAAAAAAATCGGCAGTTGAGGATGCATGGAACGGTGAACTTGGTGACAAACCAGGCGAATTTGATATCAAAGAGATCGCCGTGATGAGACAAAACCTAAAATTAGCATGAAACACATTTTCGACAGCGTTTAAAATTTTTAAAATTCCACTGGGCAAATCAACTCTTGCCAGAGGGCACAATTAGGGGAGACTCAGGGGCGAATGTGGATCAGGGCAAAACAATTACGGGCTCGACTAATCTAGGTCATCTCGAACTCAAAATTTTTGAAATCTTGTTATGATTTTTAGGCTATTGGGTAGATCACGTTGGTCTAATTCCAACAAAGTGCCTTTCATTGAATATAAGCGACTTTGAAGAGAGTTATGGCAAAGCGGCGGAAACGGCGGATTAATCCGCCGCCGGCCGCGTTTTGGCGAACGTTTACCGACGGTACTGTAGACCGCTTGACGCTTTTGGCTCGACGTCATTTCATTAACGTTGGATTTTAGATGAAACTGAAGAAGAGCAGTACACTAAGAGAAGCGTCATATTCGCATAAAATACAGGTCGCTAGTGTGGCCTGCAAGAGTTGGGCGGTCCCGCACCACACCAACCAGGCCACGTCGAACGGGCGTACTACCCAGGGGGGGGGGCATGTTCAGCGACTGGTTTGTTTCCGCCTCCCCTGTAGGCCATTTGAACGACTTGTACCGCCGTCTTCTCTGCGTATAAGCGAAGAAGAAAGAAAACTAGCCGTCTCAACTGTCGAGTGCAACTTCAGAGCGGCTCTTCAACTTCGGCTTCACTTGAATCTTCGACAATAGAGCGACGATGAGACTTGGTCCACGAAGAATCAGTGAGATCTATCCTAGTCGGGAGGGGCGGCTCTGAGGTGATTGTTGTGTTCTCACTATCGTGACACATCATTGGACCTCTCTTGACCCCCTCTCCCAGAGCAGTGAATATCATGAAGCAGCAGGCGAAGGCTTCAGACATGTATCTCCCCTCCGACTAGGATAGATCTGGGTCAGTGTAGCAAGCAAGCTTATCCCGTTTCCGTTGGAACTTGTCAGAATACTGAAGTCGAGTTTTACAAGAAAATCGCCTTTGAGAAGGCAGCACGACCCTGGCAAAAGCGTAAGCTCAGCAGAAATGAGAGCGGTACTGGTAGTTAATGTGGCCTACATAGGGAACAAGGCCGGATCTGTTAAATTAGCTGTACCGAATGAGCGCACATACTAGACAGAGTGGCGCACTCGCTGATTGCCTATGCGATTCCGTCCTCCAATGAAGGCCACATTAGTGACATGTGTCGAGAACAGCTAGCAGAACTCTTTCAGATAGACTGGCGTATTCACTTTTAAGAACCCCAACGCCGCCTTTTCCTACATCTTCTCAAGTGGAGCTTCTCCTAGGTAGTATTACCCTTAGGAAGCATTCAAACCACGCCAGGATATCAAATGGCTCGCCGAAATTGAAGCCCTCTTTGTTTATTTCAAGTCTCTACAATTGCAGAACATTCCAGAATGCTCTTAGTGTTACTACTCTCTGCAGCTGCTCTGCTAGTACATGGACAAAACTATGTCAGCGTACCGACGTCCTACGGCGTCGTTCAAGGACTTGCGGTGGATTACGGTAAGTATTTTGTACATTTTTTGGTCATTTTCTCCCATAAGTGGCCAAATAGAGAAGTAGCGAACTGTATAGGCCTTTGAATACCTAAGAACGCAGCTAAAAATCACGTCCATAGGTAACAACATGATCTATGGCCCTTTGTACTGCTCTCCTCTATTTCAGGTAACGACCAAAACCAGCTCTACTACGGCCAGTCGAACGTCTTCCTCGGCATCCCGTACGCTCAAGCTCCAGTCGGCGATCTGCGGTTGAGGGTACGCATCGTCATCTTAAACCACCAGCAGGTGCAGCTCATCCACTGCCACCTTCAGGCTCCACAACAGCCTGCTCCCTACAACTCAGTCTACGACGCGACCTACTATCGTCCAAAGTGTCTACAGGCGGGTGGCGGTGGCGGTATGAGCGAGGACTGTCTCTACCTGAACGTTTTCACGCAGCAGGTAAGCACTGGAGGAGTTCATGGGGCATTTGGTTCAGGAGGCGTGGTTCGGCAAGGTATTTGCTATGTTGTCGGACAACTTACCCGATGAGGAAAATCGAAATCATCGATTGGTTTGATGATACTAGGTCATCACTATAAAGCGACCTGTAATTTTGCGCGGACGAGCGTACAGATAGACGGACACTGCACAACGAATTCATCTTCAGTTAGACCATATGAGCAGCTAGTAAACATTAATAGCATCGGTCGATTCAGCAACTCTGGTCATAGTCACAAAGCGGCAACTAATTTTGCGCGGACGAGCATACGAACAAAAGGAAAGCTTAATCAATTCAATATCTCCAGATTAGAGCATCTGAGTGCCCAGTGAAAGTCGATCGACTCATTGACTCCAGGTCGTAGTCACAAAGCGGCCATTAGTTTTGTGCGGACGAGCCTATGGATACACGGACGGAGGATCAAGCATGGTTCACGCACAGACCACAGCTCATTAATATGTGCATCTGAATGAAGCTCTGAGAATAATCGAGAACATCGATGTGTTGTATGGCTGACTGTACGACGTTGTCGTACATCGGTTCATAATTTTGCGCGGATGAACATACAGACAAAGGGCCTAACCAATCCTCCTTAAGCTTGGCGCATCTGAGGAGCTGTGTAGTAAAGATCGACAGCATCTGACGAGTCATTGATCCTATGTCGTACACAGGGTGTCTCAAAAAATGTTCAGACTTTTTGAAAGATGTTAACTTTACTCACGGCAATGTTACTGAGGAAGTTAAAAGCTCATATGAATGCTTAAGAGAATAAAAATTTGCTGACATTTGAGCGGTATGGACTGCGCCATGCACGCGTCTGAAATTTTGCGTTTTACGCTCGAATAGTTTTTATTTTCTTGCTTGAATACTTGTTATAATTTCTCCACACAGTGGCCGTATCGACTGATTTCATCTTCTTTTAAAATGTAAAATTTGAAAACACGCTATGTCTCGAAAGGTGCAAGGTAACCTAAAAGATGTAAGTACAGTACCGGACGCATCTTTTGAATAGACGCCGAAAAACCACACTTTTGCGGTTTTTGCGTCTTTTTGCTATAACTCGCCAAAAGTCATCCATTTGAAAAACCAAGAGTATAATTGAGCTCAGGAGATCGAGCTCTATCGTTTGCTGTATGCAATTCATATGGATAATAAAGGATAAAGGACGGCGTTACTCAATCCCTTCTGGGATGCGCCAGCGCATTCTACTTCTACGGGATGTCGTGGAGGCGACATGAATGCGTATTTGGCCATACAATGACTTGCGGTGGCCAGCCGATGAACAAGTCAGCGCTTTATCCTTCCCAGACAAGTCTGGTACCAATTCACCGACCCCGGAGGGATGGAAGGCTTGGTTGGCCTGGGCGGGAAATCCGAACCAGGAACCTGGTATCGGGTGCATGCGACAGTGGCGCCTCCTCCGACTACGCTACACGCGCCCCTATGCAATGCAATTCATATGAAAGTGAAAAAATGGCCAAAATTGAAAACTTGCGCTCCATTGAGAAGGCCGGCCGCGGACGAGTTGTCGGCCGCAAGGCGTCGAAAATCGTTGCATGGTCACAATTCCTCTAATTTGAGGTTTTTTGAGAAACGGTTGGTACCCTCCGATTCGTCTCTTCGAGTTCTACACAACCATGTGTACAGCTTCACCAAACCACCGCATTTTCGCAGTGGGTGGTATGGGTGGTCAAAGATGACTGGAGGAGACTCTTTGCCACTGGGGAAGCTTATATTCCAGGACTTGCATGTTCTCGGAGCATCTCAAGCATGGCGTAAAGTGTTTTGCCATGCCAGGTATCCTCTGAGAGTGCGCCGTGCACAATGCATACAGGATCGATTATATCAATCGAGGGGGAGGGGACAGTTTGTAGAGTGAGCATTTAGGGAGTTTTATGAGAAATTCTCAGCCGCTCTACTCAGGAATTGCTGTACTCTGTTCCGGCGAGACTTTGGAGTGCGCTGTGCACAATGTATATAGGATCAAACCTATCAGTTGACTGGGCGCGACAGCTCGCACGTTGAAGTGCGCTGAAACACAGCAACGCAGCTTATGAATGGACAAAGTACAGCGGTGTGAAAATGCAGATAAACCTTGTGTGACGCGATTTTTTTCCGATTTCAGTCGACCACTGTAGAAACACGCGATAAGCTAGCGGCCTACGAATGCGTAGGCTAGCAAATCAGTTAAGGTACTTCACGATGAAGTGCCCATAACTCTCGATCTGCCTAACCTGCCTCTGTCCCAGCTGCCATTTTAGAACTACGGAGGGCAGAGGTGAAGTTTCACCTCCCAAATTTGAGTTTTTGACCCACGAGATGGTATCGTTTTATTCAACTCGAAAAGCTCTATCGAACGGTGTCAATATCGCCTAATTCCGGGAAAATTGATTTTTTGACAATTTCCCTTGACTACGAGGGCGCTCTTCGCCGAGCCTGGCCGGACGATGACGTCATCGACAATCGATATTTTCGAACCTGGCTAAATTTCCTCGTCCAAAATCATCTAGGGGTTATTTGGGACGCTGATTACGAATCCGACGTCTGTTCGTAAGAATGTCACAGAGCGCCTCTTGTTAGGCCCCGTTTACACTTCCGACGCCGAGCGACGCGACTGCATGTAAGGTGCCCAAATTGATTGATCGCGTCGCTCAATCAATATGGTCACTGTACGTGGCGTCGCGTCGCTCGGCGTCGAAATATAAACGGAGCCTTAAGATCCATGCACACTTCTGCGACAGCGCGGCGCGACACTGCGGCACGTGCCGCAGGGAGGGGGGCATGCACACTCTTGCTGCTGTCGCGGCGGCTATAGCAGGCGACGCCGCTCTGAGTGCCGTAGGCCGTAATGCTTCAAATCATTCCTGGCAGCGCGGCACGCTCTGGGACGTTGGTCCCGTTGCGTGTAACGATGCTCTAACGCGACCGCCGAATTTCGCGGAGGTGGCCGTCACCCCACTTGCCGCGCCGCGGTGTCGAAGAAGTGTGCATGGGCCTTTAGGCTTTCCAACTCCGAGCCCCGTTTATCCATCCGACGCTGAGCGACGCGACGGCATGCATGGTGGCCAAATTAATCGATCGCGTCGCTCGGCGTCAAAGTATATGCGGGCCCTAATGTTGGCCATCTATGTCATTCGAGCAGTGGTAGTGGAAGAGCCTCGATCGGCCGTCGATCAACCAGCGGCCGTCTTTATGTCGACTGACCGTGGTGCCGTCGTTTTTGAAAGGTTGCCACTTGGGCGCGACGCAAACTACCCGCGGCGGAGGAGGAGTGGCAACCGTGTCGAAGCAGCGCAAGCTGAATGGAGAGGTTAATCGAATAATTACAGTCAATGGGCAACAGAAACGGCTAAAAGGAGCACAGCCCAGATTAGTGTGGGAAAGTAGTAAAAAGATTGTAGCAAGCATTCAGCCCATGCACAATCGATCGAGTCCAAAATGCAAGGTTCCAGGCAGTGTTATGGCGCAATATTGACTATTTGCACGTCAGAGAAATCTCACCTTTAAATAGTTTCACTTGAAACTTGAACTTTCACTTGAACCCCTAACTTCTTCAGTGCCTTTAATGTGAGCAAAATTATCACCTTTCAAATAGTGTATACAGTTTTCTGAGACACCCTCTATGTTCATGAAGTGGCCATCAATTTTGTGCGGACGAACATGATCAGTCAATTTGCAGATTAGAGCGTCTGAGGGTCTAGTGAAAATCAATGTCTTTCGGGCCCTTAAGAATGCGCCTTGCGCTCAACTTCTAAATCTTATTTCAAACGCTCATATGACATGATGCTGTACAATGTCTATTTCATGTTTTTCGACACTTGTCATGAAAATCACGGGACTAGTCGTTAACGTGGCCTATATGGGAATGCTCGAACGCGCCAGCCAATCAAAGCCGATAGAGCCGAATGCGCCCTGATTGGTCTGATGCGCCTAGGCACCTTGAAGTTCCATGTAGTTTCCACTTTCCACCACTGTAAAATTGCTGTGTTACATTTAATGATTTCTGACATTTTAAGGCTGGAAACCAGTCGGCGGCCGCCGCAGTCATGGTGTTCATCGACGGTGCGAACGGCTTCACGGAAGGCGGTTGGGACATCAGCACTCAGAAGGGCATGGTGAGGAATCTGGTGACGCGAGGTGTGGTCGTCGTCACGCTTCAGTACCGACTCGGAGCTCTCGGTGGGTTCTGGCCGTCATCCTTGTCACTTTGTACACCTATTAGCCTTAAATCGGTTGGGAGACTTGAAAAAATGGAGCAAAATGAGTGAACTGAATGGTTCTATGCCCTGGGCGGGGCTTCCCGTACTCTTCACGTCTTTATCGTCCTAATCTTCACAGTTTTCCTCTTCCTTTAAAATGGATGAGAACCAGCGATGTCGACGAATATCCCAGGGCCCCATTTGATAGTAATCGATCAATATTGATTACTTTATTGATTCGTTTGCTCGTTATGATAGTCGTCCGGCGATCAGCATTGTCGCGTTCTCAAATGGAGTAGACATCGATGCCGACTATGTTAGGGTGTGCCGAATGTACCGGCCATTAATTTTTCGCGGACGTACAGGCGGACACACGGACGGGAATTTTTTTCTGACCTGTCCAAATATAGAGCAAATCTATTAATATTTCAGTTACGCCGCTTTAGGTATCATTTTTCTCCAGACAAAATAACCAGGTGTTCTTGTCCGATTGTCGCATGTACTGTTGGGTGCATGTAAACAAATACAAATACAAATACATTTACAAGATATGCAGTAATACAAAAATGCAACGCAAAATGTGAAAATGGAACTAGTCGTTAATGTGGCCTACATTGGAGAACAAGAGCGCGCCAGCCAATCAGGCCGCATCGAACCCAGAAGGGGCTGTATGAACTGTGACTTGAGTGGCTAGCGGGTTCCTGACTGTCGATGTAGGCCACATTAACGACTTGTGGACAAAACAATGCAACATGTCGAAACATGCTCAGCCTCATGCCATGGTTGGTGAACTAGCAGACATGGGCGTGGCCAGTCAATGACGGCAAGCATTGCTCAATGATCTCAAAAAACGGTAGCTAACCAGGACAACATTGTACAGGACGGCTGAAGACATAGTCCTCGTGACTTCTAGGCCTCGGGGCCTAGAAGTAGGTACTGATGTGAAGAGTAAAAGAAGAGTAGAAGGCAAAGCCCACTACAGAGGAATGGAATGTATCAGAATTGCAATGACGGCACTAGTCGTCAATGTGGCCTACATGCGGAAGACGAGAACGTGTCAGCCAATCGGGTCGCACCGAGAGAGCACGATGATCTTTGTGATTGGCTGTGTATGTAGGCCACATTAACGACTAGTGGCACTAAACCTGCTGATAAAGAGGAAGAGATTGGTAGGCAATGTGAGAGAGTATAGCGATTAATTTCAATTTTTCGCATAGAGGTGTGTCCAAGAATAAGAACGTACAAACAATTGAGATGTACTTGCGAAGGTAGTAGTGATTCAACTTCAAAACCATGAGCGATTTACAGATGTAAGGCGCAGTTTATACTTAGATCGCCGCGCGCATGTGAAATCAATCGATATCGACTAATCAACGCGTACGATCGATATCATTGCCTTGCGTGCAGAAACTTCGCGCCACAGCATCAGGAGCAGTCTGATTGATGCTCTCCTTTGTGCAAACAATCAATAAACTGGATCATGTAGAGGAGGAACATGGGGAGCCAGAACCAATCAATAATGATACAGAGCCAATCAATAATTCACACGACGCAAACGATCAACCACGGAATGCAGAGTAGAAAGAGACGAGACTACTAAGAAGTGACTGAATCACATCCAAGGCTTGGTTTAGTGTCCCTCTCTCTACTGCGACCAGTGGCTGAAAAATGTCACTAGATTTTGCGTACAGGTCGCTAATTTGGCCTACATGGGGAGGTAGGAACGCTGGACCAATTAGGGCACCCACATTTGGGTCCGCTTCTGAGTAGCACGCTCGTTCGACGCGACGTGAATGATGTGATGGTGTTGAGCAGTTCCGCCTCCTCCATGTAGGCCATTGTCAACATCAAATACCAAATTTTGCTTCTACAAAAAGGCCCACTTAGGCCCCATTTATACTTCCGACACCGAGCGACGAGACGCGACGTATTGTAGCCAAATTGATCGAGTGACGCGGTCGATCAATTTGGCCACTATACATGTCGTCGCGTCGCTCGGCGTCAAAAGTATAAACGGGGTCTTAGTTGGCAAATTTATTGATCGCATCGCTCGATCAATGTGGCCACAATACGTTGTAGCGTCGTGTCACTCGGCGTCGAAGTATAAATGGACCCTTACAGCGCGGTGCGGATGCGTCGCGGTTGCGCAATTGACCTATTTTTTAGAGTCGTTTTTACAATTTCAAATGAATGATTCAAAACGCGGCGACATATTCAGCTGCATGAGACAGCCGCGACGCAACCGCAGTGCGATTAAATCCACAAACGAAGGCTGTGCCATTATAGCTCACGCTACCTGCAACCCGGCTGCGGCTCCAGATTGTCCTCGTCGACCTGCGCACCAGCTCCGTAGCCAGTGTTCGAGAAAGTCCCGTCCTGCATTCCTGTAAGCGAGTAGAACTGCTTAACGTCGCTATTGAACTGACCGCGAAAAGGTGTTAGGTCTCTTGTCTGAGCGGCGGAAGTGAATACCACAGAGGTCTCCACTCTTCTACGAGTAGAAAAGTGTGTTCAATTCTTGGAAAGTCCTTGAACATACCGCGTTACGGGCCCCGCTAGTTTACTATGAAATCACATAGTCCCACAATGCAACACCTTCCAAACATCGAATCACCTGCATCACCTGTCGTCCAGTTGATCATCGACTTGCTCGAGCGGGGCCAGCAGCGTCTCCATTCGTTCCTGTCGCGTGCCGGAGTGCTCCAATGGATTTTCGCTCGTGGCAGACGAAGAGCATCATATCGGTCGCTCAGGGCTTTTACGAAAAAGTCGGAACAACGCGTTGTTGGGCGTCCCGGTGTTCTCTTGACATCCCGCGTAATCCAGTCGGTGACGGCTCTCGTCCAGCGCGTGTCTGCGAAGCCCATTACGTGGCCGGCCCACCTAATTTTCGACGACTTGGCCCATGCGACAGCGACTCTGATCTTCGAACGTCGGCGAAGCTCGGAACTCCGGAGGCTTTCTCTCACTTGCGTGAGTCGTGTCACTCCAAGCATCGTCCTCTCGATTCCACGCTGCGCGACGCTGATCGCGTGTTCATCCTGCTTTCGTATAGCCCAGGTCTCTGAGGCGTATGTTAGGGCAGGAAGAACAGTGGAATCGAATAGGTGGCCATGGAGTGGACGTTCTTCGTCTTCTTTGCGACTTCTTCGACGCTCTTGAAAGCTCTCCAAGCCGCTCGTTTCCTCCTGCTCAGCTCCGGCGCTAGGTCGTCGGCCATATTGACTTCGCGACCCAGATACACATTGCTGGAGCATTCGGAGATGTTCGTTCCGTTGAGCGAGAATGGGGCATCAGAAACTTGTCCGTTCCTCATGAACATCCTCTTCATAGGATTCAGCTGCAGTCCATCGTTCCCACATACACCATCGAAGTCGGCCAGCATTCGCTCCGCCTGGCTGATGCTCGGTGTCATGAGCACGATGTCGTCAGCGAAACGAAAATGATGTAGTTGCCGGCCGTCGACCTTCACTCCCATGTCTTCACGTTCCAGTTCGCGCATGACGCTTTCGAGGGTGGGGCTGAAGAGCTTCTAGGATATGGTATCCCCCTGCCGAACTTCTTTCTTCACGTCGATAACGACGTCGTTCTAGAATGGAGAGATCTTGGTCGTGGATCCACTGTACAGCTCTCGAAGGACTCTGATGTACTGAGTAGGAACGCCCTGGGTGAGCAGGGCTTCGATGACCGCTTCAGTCTCGACGGAGTCGAATGCCTTCTTCAGGTCGATGAACGTAAGGCACAGCGGCATCTTGTACTCTCGCGACACTTCGATGAGCTTCGCAAAAATACTGCTTCGTGGACTCGGAGTCAGGTGTTTGACTTCTTGCCTTGCAGTAGTTCTGCATTTCCCTGCGTATTCGATATTTCGAAGGTATCCCCCTGTGGTACTGTTCGATTTCATAGTAAACTAGTAGGGCCACCAATTCGCTAGATTCAAGGGTTTGCAGAAATGCAGCATATTTCGCTACTATTTGAAGAGTGGAGATTTTCTTTGTGGTATTCATTTTCGTCGTTCAGACATACACCTGAGACCCTTCCTCTGGTGAGGAAAAGGTCCTGAACGGTGTCTTTTCGCTACTTATGCCGATTTCACGTCAAATTGGACGCTCTTCTAAACCAACCTTGTGCTTTGAAATCAAATTGAACATCTTCCAAATCAAATGGGCGTGTTGCAGACTATGCTGGAAGCTCATCGAGACGGTCAGAATAATTTTCCGCTTAACGTAAATTTAGTATTAATGTTCGTTAGGCCCCGTTTACACATCCGCCGGAGAGCGACGCGACGGCATATAAAGCGGCCGAATTGATCGATCGCGTCGCTCAATCAATATGGTCACTATATGTGGCATCGCGTCGCTTGGCGTCAGAGTACAAACGAGGCCTTACGCTGTGCTTGCAAAATGGTGCGACAAGAGTAGAATAGTCGACCAACATCATACCGTTGCTCACCGAAGACTTTTCTGCTTACGAAGGAATGCCTTCAGCTTCTCATGAAACTTCGGGACGAGACCTATGCCATGTGAAAGAGCTTGGAACGCTGATTACAAGTAGTCCCGCGTCGGTTCCAGCCTGCAGACCGGCCACCCAACTTCGGCAGGTCATAACTCACTCAGGAGTTTCATTTTGCAATTTTGACACCCCTGCTCTTTCTAATGACCCCGGTCTCCACGTGAACTTCCATGGGAGGACGAAACCCTTCCCTAGTAAGGCTCTGTTTATACTTCCGACGCCAAGCAACGCGATGTCATGTAAAGTAGCCAAATTGATCGGTCGCGTCGCTCGACGTCGAAGTATAAACGGGCCTTAAGGCACCGACCAGGGGCCGGATTCATCAACGATTTACGGAGATTTCAAGGAGAAATTACAGCGGAAAATCCTGATAAGGCCAACATTTTACCATATCGCTTGTTGATATACCACGTTAATTCGCGTTTTTTCAAGTTTCCGCTGTAATTTCTCTGTCAAATTTCGGTAAGTCGTTGATGATTCCGGCTCCGGCATTGCAAGCGTATCCCGACTGTCAGTGAAAAACGCAGAACGATTCTAAAGAATTGCCCTCATATTTAACTCGCCAATCATAGTGGTGCCATATTTCGTTGCTCGTTATTCGGCCGAAAATCTCCGGATAACGAGCAACGAGTAGATCAAAACCCGCCGGAAACCGGATAACGGATAACGGTTGATCCGTCCATCCCTGGTTCAAACGCATCAACTTCTGTCTTCGTCATGGCAATGCCAGTCCCATCTGAATCGCCAGTGGCCGGATTCACGAATGCGGCCGGAGGTAAATCCTACGCCCATTGACCTCGACGGCCACTTACCCATCACTTTCCTTTAACTTACCTCTGTTTCTGATTCATGACGGCCAAAGCAAGCTCAGATCTGGTAGCAGGCCAGCGGAGGGATGCATTGGGTCAGAAATTGGCAGTGGAGCAAAACCCTCACCTTGAAGGTAAATGTGCCCCTACACGCTGACGAGGTAGCATTTACCTCGACACTTACCTCGGGTTTTCCCCGCCGCGCGTTCATGAATCGCGCGTAAGTGGGTAGTGGGGGTAAATCTTGCACTTACCCACAGGTAAGTCGTTCATGAATCCGGCCCCAGAAGATTGTCAACTCGAATGGGAGCCTCTACCCCTGGCCCTTATGCTCCCTTTCTCCTTTTGACTACCACCCTACTACCATTACCATTTCTGGCATTATCTTTGCGTCGAGGAATTCGATAGTCAGTCGGAACTTGCAACTGATGGCGAGTTCACCCACTTCTTCCACACCTATCCGCCGCATTTTACACCCATGGAATCGAAAAGCTGCCAGGGGCCGGATTCATCAACGACTTACAGAAATTTAACAGAGAAAATACTGCCGAAATCCTTGATAGCGCGGCTTATCAAGCGATATGGTGAGCGATAAGCTTCGCTATCTGAGGTTTCTCTGCCTAAGTTATGTAAGTCGTTGACGAATCCGACCCCAGGTTGGTCCCACCCAACTGGGACGTTGTCTGACCGTATTTGAAGCGTAGTTTCCTAGCTGTGATCAAATTTCAGAACAATAATGATACGTACCTTGATTGGTCCTCCTCTCCCTTACACGAGTGAGCGCCTTGAACGTCTCGTCTGAACATGCTCATTGGAAATGCAGCTTTATTTGAGTAACCGAGCAAGCGCTTAGAGTACAAAGGAGGATAGCATTTTCTAAACGGCATAGAGAACCAGGTAACACAGCCCGGTGCAAAATTATAGGTTCGCTCCCCGATTTGTCCATCAGTACCCGAAGGACCCGCTGCCGAGGATCAGTGATGTTACCGTCGTATTCCACACCATCGAAAACCTCTACAGGAGAAATCTAAGCGGATTATCTCATCAGAGCAGGATACTACGAAATTTATTAAAAATTTAACAAATGAATACCGATGTAAAAATGTAGGTTCACTTCATAAAAAACTGATTAATCAAAAAAGTACCTACAGTAAGATTAGTACTTCGTCACATCACTTTTGTTGCAAACAACATCGAAAATTCTATATGGCATACTACTGATAGATTATCAATAATAGTTTGCTCTACATTGGTCCATGCACCAAGTTTGGCGTTCCTCAGATCAGAAACCGAAGTGTAAGTGGTCCCATTTGTGTGGACTTTGTGTACAAGAATGCCCCACAAGTCCTCTATCCGGTTGAGATCTGAGGCCGGATTCATCAACAACTTAGATTACTTTAACGGAAAATTGTAAGCGAAAAGCTCAGATAACGCGGCTTATCAAGCGATATGGTGAGCGATAAGCCGCGTTATCTGAGCTTTTCGCTCACAATCCCCGTTAAAATAACGTAAGTCGCTGATGAATCCGGCCCTGGAGAACAACTAGGCCACCAAAAGTTGAATTCTATTGGAGTTAAGCCAATCTGTAGTTGACTGTGATACGTGTATGGGTGCGTTATCATGTTGGAAAATAAGGCTGTGCCTGCGAAATCTTCTGAGGTATGGCAGAAGGTGATCTCCGAGCAATTTCTGGTAGTCTTCACTGTTCATCCTACACGAGACGATCTCCAAGGTAACATGCCCGAATCCAGAAAACGCAGCCCAAACCATGAGGCTTCCACCGCCAAAGTTGCGCCTGGAGAAGACTCGCTCCTCGTTACACCTCTACAGTAGTCGGGCTCATCAAGACTCTACTACTGGAGAGATCTGAGGAAAGAGGAGCGAGTATTCTCCAGGAGTAACTTTGGCGGTGGAAATCTCATGGATTGGGCTGCGTTTTCTGTATACGGGTATGTTGCCTTGGAGTTCGTCTCGTGTAGGATCAACAGTGAAGACTACCAGAGATTGTTCGGAGATCACCTTCTGCCATATTTAAGATTTCATACGCAACCTCTTGTTCTCCAACAAGATAATGCATCCACACTCGTATCGCAGTCAACTACAGATTGGCTCAACTCCAACAGAATTCAACTTTTGGGGTGGCTTAGTTGTTTGCAGATCTCAACCGGATAGAAGACTTGAGGGGCATTCTTGTACACAAAGTCGGCACAAATGGAACCAGTCACACTTCGGTTTCTGATCTGAAGAACGCCAAACTTGGTGCATGGACCAACATAGAGCAAACTGATAACCTTATCATTAGCGTGTCACATAGAATTTTTGACGTTGTTCGCAACAAAGGTGATGTGACGAAGTGCCAATCTTACTTTGTCTGTAGGTACTCTTTTGATTAATCAGATTTTTTCATGAATTGAACTCATATTCTGCACCGGTCTCCACTCGTTAAAATTTCAACAAAGTTCGTGGTATCCTGGTCTGATGAGATAATCCGCTTAGAATTCTCCTGTAGTGGTTTGCGATAGTGAGGAATACGATGGTAACATCACTGACCCTCGGCAGCGGGTTCTTCGGGTACTAATGAACAAATAGGGGATGAATCTTTAATTTTGCCCCGGGGCGTAGTGGTGGATCTAAGTCTGCAGTGAAGGGTATGATAGAAGGTGGACTTAAGTCGGGAACAGTGGAGTTCTATGAGCGCTGAAATATCGATTACATCGCGCAGATGATCGATATTGGCGCCCAGTCACTGAAGTATAAACCTCTCCGCTGATTAGGACGATGAAGCACAGACGTGAGGGGAATACTTCTGAAACCATTAGCGGTAAACTGCGGATGAACTTGTAGTCAAGTGAAAGGGGCGCTTCTCATTGCTTGAAATTCTCTGATAGGTGAGAGGAATTTTTCCCTCTGTTGACCGGCCTCTCTCCTGTAGGTCAATCGAAAGTTGGCTATTCTAAAGAAAATCGTTTCGTGAGAAGTTCTTTATTTCTACATTCCATGCCATTATTTCTATCTTTATTTCTTTTAATTATTATATTATTATATTTATTTTTATAATTTACCTCTTTGGAGCTCTTTATACTTGTTTCCAAACAAATTTACCGAAAAAATACTTTTTTGAAACTGATACCCTTAGAATATCGTAGAAATTTTTGGAGAAATACTGTCCATCTGAGGGTGAGCTTCTTTGGTGAACTATAGTTGAGCATTCACTTGACCGCTTGACGCAATTACACGAATTACGCGTCACCTTACGCCACCAACGTAAATCATCTCAGGCACTAGCAACGGTCAAGTGAATGCTCAACTATAGTTCACCGAAGAAACTCACCCTCAGATGAACAGTATTTCTTCGAAAAATTCTACGAAATTCTAATGGTAGCAGTTTCAAAAAAGTATTTTTTTGGTAAATTCGTTTGGAAACAAGCATAAAGAACTCCGGAGGAGGTAAGGAAGAGGTAAATTAATAGAAATAAAGATAATAATATAATAATTACCAAAAATAAAGATGGAAATGAGAGAAGGAATGGCATGGAATATAGCAATAAAGAGCTTCTCATAAAACGACTTTCTCTAGAATAGCCAAGTTATGCTATACTGTCACTCAAATGCTATATTGTACCACGATTTTGGCCAACGAATATACTCCTTTCCTCTTCTAATTGACCTTCACAAGTGTCTGATACTATACGCATCCACCTCGAGTTCACCTCTAGTGTTCTAGGCTCACCCTCGTCACGGCTGTGCTTCATTTTCTTACATAGGCGCTTAACAAGGAAAGGTTCCCAACTCATGGTGAGCCTTTGCGATGCTATTTTGACAGGACGTAGGGCCCTGTGAGCGGAGTCCAGAACCACGGTTAGTTTTTGTTGGACGCTTTTTTAAAGTCCTGAAAAAGAGGTGTGAAGGCGTGTGCGCAACACTCATCAACCTCTATGACACCCCACGAGATGTGCCTCGGTGGCGCAGTCGGTAGGAGTGCCGCCTCGTAGGAGCACACCGTCGGGTTTTTCAGTTCGAGTCCGAGTGCTGGCAATATTTTTGCATGCTTTAGTTTGTTGTTATTACGCTTTCTCATGATCACAGGAGACAATTTTAGACCACCAATGCTTATAACAAACCAACGCTGCCTATTTGCGCCTTCGTATGTGCTAGCTTTCAACTATTCATACTTGCACTATATCGCTTCTCTGGGAATAAAAACTCTTATGGAGTTCCGGGATATACCCTATTATTCTTTTATTGTTATTCTTTGCTGATATCCGTCTAAGGGTTGGAACGAAACGGATATTCGTCCTTTTGTTCCTTCATTTTCATGTCTTTCTTATTGTTATATATTATTAAGTTAAAAGTCTCATATTTATTATTTATTTCGTTGTCCGTAGGTCGCAGAACTGTCGGTAGGTCTGGCTTATAATCTGCAATCAAATGAAAAGTCACGGGTGGTACCCTTTTGGTATAATACTTTATCCTAGTTACCTATTTTCAGTATACTATCTAGTATATTTTGTTACATGCAGCCGAGATAGTATATTTTTCAATATACTATCTCTTCTGCATGTAACATATTTCGGATGTAAAGTAGTCGGCCGACAATAAGTTCAGCTGAGAACAACATTTTCGGTGCACTTATGTACCGATATGGCTCGGGTTCGTAATATTCAACCGTAAAATGAGCGCATTTGTGTGCAATTACGGTATAATTGGTGATACGGTATGATACGGTGGTGGTACAGATATGAAAAGCTAGCACATATGAAGACGCAAATAGACAGCCTTGGTTTGTTGTAAGCATTCGTGGTCTAAAATTGCTTCCTGTGATCATGAGAAAGCGCAGTAACAACAAACTAATACGTACAAAGATATTGGCAGCACTCGGACTCGAACTGAAAAGCCCGCCAGTGTGCCCCTACGGGGCGGCACTCCTACCGACTGCGCCACCGAGGCACATCTCGTAGGTGTCATAGCCCTATGTTATACTTCCGCGGGACCATCCACGGGACGTCCGCGGACGGTCGTCGTCAAGCCGGGGCGGCTAGCGTCGCCATGAAGCGTGTTTTTGGCGCCCGACTCCGCGGGACGACAGCCTTCCGCGGCGCAGTGCACCGCGTGCAGGAAGTATAACAGCCCCTCGTCTGTCAGCGGCGATCCGCGGACGACGCGATAGCCACGCAATGAGGCCAAATTGATCGACCGCTCGCACAATCAATATGGCCGCTATACGTGGCGTCGCGTCGCGCAGCGACGAAGTATAAACGGGGCCTAACAGAGGCCATAGGTGTTTGTCATACCATCGCTCACCCCGAGCGACGTCTAATGATATGCACCCATATCGATTCCTTCGCGCCGCCCGATCGATATGGGAGCATATCATTAGGCATCGCTCGGGGTGAGCGATGGTATGACAAAGGCCATAGAGGTTGATGAGTGTTGCGCATACTCCTTCACACCTCTTTTTCAGGACAGCAAAAACTGTCTGTGGTTCTGGACCCCGCTCAAGGGTCCAACATCCTGTCAAAATGGCATCGCAAAAGCTCACCATGAGTTGGGAACCTCTCCTTGTAAGCCCCTCCCATCTTGTTGAGTCGAATTTTATTGGTTTATCCAGGAACATGCATGTAGCAATTGGTTCGTCGCCCCACAGGTCGCTCACACGAAAATAGGTTCATCGGTAAATAATGGCTTAGGGGGTGGGGATGCGCCACGCATTCAATTTTCTGCCTTCTGTGACCTGATTCTCTACAAACTAACGATAAGAGAAAGAAAAATCACCTGAAATGCTCATAAACAGCTGGGACAACATTTCAAAGTCGGCTGGATCCATATTCTCATCGCCAAGAACAGGAGGGGATGGCGGTTCAGGTGTCGTCGTAGTTGGCGGCAGTGAGGTTCGCGCTTCTGCAGCGGAGCCGGGACCAGCGTCGGCAGGTCTCATGCGAGCTGACGGCTGGTAGCTGGACGAGCTAGCAGCCGACGTCGGTAGATGGCAAAATGCCGCCATCCCTGTGGTCGCTGTTGCCGGTATGAATGGATAGGGAGGTCCAGCAGGTCCAGAGGCCGTCGTTTGGACTTGTGCACGGTGGTCTGCGCCGATAGGTGCTGTCCTGCGCAGCTGAGTTACCATCTGCCTCCTCGTTTCTGGCGAGGATGTGACATGTCCGCCTCGTCGTGCGTTCGGCATTGGAGCAACGACCGTTCTGAGCTGACTTCTAGGGCCGAGCCGGCTTGTAGCAGCGATTGTTGAGCCGATCTGTCTGAATGCCTGTGTCCCTGACGTTCTGGGAACACCGACGCCTCCAGAAGTCATAGCTGGCGAGCGCGGCTGAATCAGACGAGTCACCATGGTCAGTGTAGTCGATGGTGTTCGCGCAGCAGATCTAAGGTGAGAGCTCTGTGAAACCGTCCACGGTATCCTGGCATTCTGCGATGCAGAATTTATATGAACAGGACGACGCACAACACGCGGAATCACTCCTTGTTCGATGACCGCCGACGGGCCTGAAAATTCATTAGAAGAATGATTGTACCTGCTGCAGAATTCTGCCCACAGCTAAGGACCTGTTCATAGTCGCGACAGGAGCGACGAGAGCGACTGAGAACCGCATGCAAAACATGAGAATCGATTAATGCAGAGCGAGAAAAATCGATAAGTGTTCTTTGTTAGGACAGCAGGTTGCTCACATCGCTCGTGTCACCGACTATGAACCGCTCTGCTTAACAACCAAAATAATCATGAACTGTCCGCTCTCGAACATGCGCAGGCAATCGTTGCGGGACCACAAGGACACGTCCCGCTTAAATCGATCACTTGAATGCTCCGACTCCCCTTATGCTAACTCTTCCGTTCGCTTTTTTTGTTTCTTAGCCGTTCTCTCGCAATTTTAATGCTTCTTCACTGCGAATGGCAAGTATGCAGCAAATACTACATCAATGGTGAATCGAACCACAAGCCACACTCCTCTTCACGACACCGGTACCCTATCCTCTGCGCCACTGCGCCGTTGGTACAGCTTCTACCCCCTTTCAGCTTTTAATGTCTCTCTACGACCTTGTATGCTTCCCTTGTGAGCTGCATACGAGGAAGATTGCACGGTCCCGCAGCGATTGCCTGATCTGGACGAGTTCGTACACAGTCATGCGTTCTGCTGCGAGCTTTACTGCCAGCCAGCACTTACTTGTACTTCTCGCTGCAGCAGGAACTGCATTGACCGGAGGACTGACTGGAGCTGTAGGCGATTCGAGTCCTATAATAATCAGTCTTTAGCCGAGCAAGATTACCATGATCTGGTCGCAGTAAGAACTTCTACTCACTGTTAGAAACTGGAGGTAGACAGCGAATCGGGCTGCTCACTGGCGTCTTCCGAATCTCTGAAACGAATGACGTTTTCTGAAAGATCCAAAAGCGATTCCATCAAATACACCTTGCGATCTTAAATTTTTGCCGAAATCAGGGTTAATGGGGGATTCCGCCAGATTCTTCGGCCTTAGAACGACCGGGATCGGTCGCTGTAGGTATGGTAGAACTAACAGCAACATCCACAATAATGGGCGAGCTGCGCGGTTAATTGAATTATAAAAATCAACCAGAACTTGCTGCCACCGTAACCCGACGTTCGACTAGCGCTGTCCGGTCCTTTAAATCCTTGCACCCACACCATATGGCTGTTCATACTTCGCGAAAAGAGCGACTCGCCGCCCGTGCAAAACATGCATATCGATTAAAACCGAGCGCGCGCGGGAAAAGTGTTCGTACTCGAGCGCCGGCGCTGTCGCTCCAGTCACTGCTGTCGTCGGTTCATAGGGGTCGTTTAGTGTGCGCGCGACGCGCGACGCGATGCCATGTGTGGTGGCGAATTGATCAATCGCGTCGCTCGATCAATTTGGCCACCACACATGCATCGCATCGCGTGCCGCGCGCACACTAAACGACCCCATACATCCGCGTGCTCCGCTCTCGTCGCTCCCGTCGCCCGTGAAAAACATGCAAATCGATCGCGCGGCGCCGAAAAGTGTTCATACTCGAGTGCCGGCGCTGTCGCCACAGTCGCTTTTGTCGCTCTAGTCGCTCCAGTCGCTGCTGTCGCCTGTTCATACTTCCGCGCGCCGCGCACGCTGCGCTCTCGTCGCTCTTGTCGCTGCTGTCGCGGAGTATAAACAGGCCCATACCGTCCATGATGGATTTGAGAGAAAACGATAGAAACCGACATGTTGAGCAGGGTGAAATTAATTTTGTATATTAGTCACAGCCTAAACTCCGCTCTGACATTGGTCCTAATCTTTGTCTAACCAGCTTCAACGTGTCTCCCTGTATATTTGCTTAAGCAGTAGGGTTTTGGGATGAACTGCGCAATCTAATAATAAGTTGCTATTTGGGCACAACACCTCAAAGCTCTCTTACTTTTACAGGACCAACTCGAATCACCTTGCCTTTCTCTATTTTGACGCTCCTTCCAATACTCATTCACCTTTCCTGTTGGAGTAAATTCGATTTCCGCAGGAGTGTGAGGTTTGGGGCCTCATGCAAAGTCATTTAGGCGAGCGACCATTGTCTCAATTACCCGCTGTTTCAAAGTCACCTTTCTTCATTTCATAAGGAAATTTAAGCCATAAACCCTAATCAGCAGATTCATTAGTTGATTACAACAGGACACCCGCGGGCGAATGCAAGGTGGAGCTAGGACTATTGTGACGGAAGCAAGATCGTTCAGAAATATTTGGAGACTTCTACGAAGCCATCAATCTCAGTAGCCACTCTTCTTAGGCCCCGTTTATACTTCCGTACTCGAGCGAAGCGACAGCATGTATAGTGGCCAAATTGATCGATCGCGTCGCTCGATCAATCTGGCCCCAATACGTGGCGTCGCGTCGCTCATCGTCGAGGTGTGAACGGGCCCTTAGAAGTGTCCGTACTGCCTTATCTCATACCCGACGTTAAGCGGCCTAGCGGCTCGCGACGTCTACGACGCTGTGACACTTCTGACACTTCATCCCGACACACGTGCCACGACTTCTGTAACATGTCTTCAAGAACCCGAGCCACATTGGACGACATTGAGAGAAAATGCGGGTCCCCCTTATCCCCCATCTAGTGGTCTCCCTTTGATGATCGCCCCTTCACTGGTCTCCCTCCTACTGGTCCCCCTCACTCGGAATCCCTACGCAATTTGGACGTCTTCAGCAAGTGTTCTGAATCTCTACGCGCGTTGAGGACATTGAGGGAAAATTCTGGTTCCTTTATTTACTCCCCCCCCCCCTTCCTCTAGTGGTCTCCCTTTTTTGATCCCCTTTCACTGGTCCCCCTTATTCGGAATCCCTACGCAAATTGCACGTCTTCAGTACGTATTTTGAATCCCTATGCACGTTGAACGACGTCGTCTAGGGCACGTCTTCTGAATCCCTACGCTCCCGCACTTGGTCCCCATTCATATCCTAACGCGTCGCCCGCTGAATATATCGTAAACTTGTGTGATCCGCCGCCAAGTTACCACTTCGCCAGCAATTGTCCATGATTAAGCTCGAAGAAAAACCGACTGGCATACGCCGCACTGTCGTAGGCATCTCTTGGCTTCAGTCCCCCTCTGGTGACTGGCAACGTGACCGACGGATTAAGCGAACTATATATAGTACGATACCAAACGTCAGAGCGGCCTCTCGGCCACAATGACGGCTTCTTAACGACTTCGCCGTGGCAATAACTTCTCATCATCAATTGTAGCTGCCACCTATGTCATGTTTCCTCAGGAAGAACACCTTAACTACGTCGAGTAGGGCAAGTTAGAAAAAATAGAGAAAATTCACAAAAAATCGATTATTTGACCATTATCGATTGGTGGCGAATATACTTCATAAATGAACTCCAGATTCGTGTTCAGCGACCTCAGTTACCCCCAGGCTGAAGTTTTGGACCGTTTTAACGTCATCCACAGAAAATCGAAAATTCGATAAATATCGATTGATGGCGATCGATACTTCAAAAACGAACTTCAGTTTAGTGTTCAGCGACCTCGATTACGCCAGTGCTGAAGTTGTTGTTGCACGGAGTGCTTGAAAAGTAACATTCATTGTTCCACCCTCTTAACAAAACTACACTAGATTCCAAAGCAAGTACGTTAGTGCGGAAATCAAAAGTACCTTAGTTGAAGAGGAGCATCGTAAAATGTGGTGAGCGTCAAAACGAACATTAGAAATCTGGTGGCAATCTGCTATCAACACCGCGGCTGTTTCGCAGAAACGCAGCAACCGCGCCCTAATCACACAGAGGTACGGTGGTAGCGAATCCTGGTTGATTCCTACAATTCAGTGCAAACTCGTCCGGGTAAAGCAAGGTTTCTACGACCTTGTATGCCTCTCTTGTGAGCTGCAGACGGTCCCGTAGCGATTGCCAGATCTGCACGAGTTCGTAGACACGATGAACTCGTACACAGTCGTGGATTTTGCTGCGAACCAGCACTTACTTGTACTGCTCGCTGCAGCAGGATCTTATTAACTGGTAATTCGACGGATACTGTGGGCGATACGAGGTTTAAAATAAACAGTCTTCAGCCGAGGAAGATTACCCTTGTCTAGTCGCAGAAATAACTTCTACTCACCCGGTACAGTTGGCAATGGAGTGCGACTCGGGCCCTCCCTCTCGGGACTCGAAACCGTGTTCTTGCAGATCTCTGAAACGAATAACGTTTTCTGAAAGATCGAAAGCAAACATGAAACATACCGTGCGATCTTAAATTTTCGCTGAAATCAGGGATAATAAGGGATCTCGCCAAACTCTTCAGCCTTCGAACGAGCCGGGTTGGTCGAGCGCTTTTGTAAAGTAAAACTTGCCGCGGCAGGCACAGTGATGGGCGAGTTTGTACGTGCAAACTCGTCCGGATCATGAAATCGTTGCGGGACCGCGCTGTAATTGATGTGGTTGAAGGTGACGTACAGCATAGGCCTATGTAATACTCCCGCGGGAGCATCCGCGGGACGTCTGCGAACGGAAGGTGCGCCGCGGACGGTCGTCATCGTCCCGGGACGGCTAGCGTAGCATTGGAGCGCGTTTCCCGCTCCGAACTCCATGGGACGACAGCCTTCCGCGGTGCAGTGCACCGCGGACGGTTGCCGTCGTACGGGCGGGAAGTATAGCACCCCTCTCGTCGTTTGTCTGCGGCGATCCGCGGACGGCGGGCGTGGCGGGCCGCGACGAGTGGCCCGGCGCGGGGTCCCAACGCGATTTCCGCCCATCCGCGGAAGCTCCCGCGGGAGTATAACAGGGGTCATAGACTGCCGACGGGCGGAGTGGCGTCCTACCCCTAGCCACTGGACTCTCGAGCAAGCCCAGGGGGTTGGTGGGGGTGGGCGGGCCAGAGGACGAGGGGATAGAACGCTCCACCTCCACCGCCGACGTCGTCAGCTAGAGCCGTACAGGTCTTTTGCACGCAATTTGAACTGCACATGCGAAATATTGTGGCTTCCATGTACTGAGTTGAAATAACAACGAGAAAGCTCGAAGCTTATTATTATAGGTTTGAATGCAGTGCGGAACTAGGAAAAGCGCGCTCCATAACGAAACGTATTAGTATTGCGACTATTCTCCGAGTCTGTAGTCTACGGCCACACTAACCTATGGAGGGGATCATGACTCTGACAGCCGATGGTAGCTTAGCCCTAGTTTATACTTGCACCGCTGAGCGGCGCGGCACGATGGTCGGGATAGATATCGACCGGGCGGCACGAGAAATCGATATCTATGGCGATCGTGGTGCCGCACCGCGTGGCGGCACAAGTATAAACTAGGGCTTATAGGCGCATGGAGCGTGGTTGGAGGTGTCGAGGTCCGGTCGTTCGGTACACCGTGCTGACCGCCAGTCGCTCGGTACACTGTGGTGCCCGCCGCCCACTTCCCGCCCTGCCCGCGCCGCCGTATTTGGACAACTTTGCTGCGCGCGAAACCGTGTTCATTGACGTGACGTCGTCCAAAAACCTAACAGCTGATAGGAGACGATGGGGAAGCGCATCTCGGGGAACTCTGAAGTCATTTTCCAGTCGGCTCGGTTATGGAGGCAGTTGAGGAAAGGAGAACGTCGCCCTTCTCTCTAGATTTTTTCAATTTTCGCCACAATTCTTTAAATGTTGCCTCAACTATAGACTATGGGTGATTCCGGTCAGGAGTTCTACATTGAAGGTTTATCCGTAATTGTGCGCAAAACCGGCTCACCGTCCTCTCTTTCTAAGGATCAGACAATTTTCCTCGTATTAAAGAACTTTCTAGTGGATGGTCGCGTTGTTGTCATGACATATCTCGCTAAGATGTTGCTGCACTTGTCGGAAAATGCGGACGGCGCCTTAGTACTGATGTGACGGGACCTGAAGAAAGCCTTGGCACTGCAGCTAAAAACTCTTTTCCTCTAAATATGGTGAACAAGATTCTGACTCTTGTCCCAAGAACAAAATCAGTTCAGGATAGAGCTGCAGGGCCAAGGGAAGTGATTAGAAATGCGATGCCTCCATGTGATGGCAGGGACCCGGACATCTTGTCCTCGGTGCGCCCCTCGCCCCGCCCCTTTCTGAGGGTGGTGTATCCAACGACTCTCCGCCTAGAATAAGCGGCGGATCTCAAACCAGGAATAACTAACGCTGTCCAGCGAAGTTTAAGAGTTCGGTAATCACTCTATGAAGAGGTTTATAACTGGCCGTTGAGCGACGCGACGCCACGTATTGTAGCCACGTTGATCGTGCGACGTGATCAATCAATATGACCACTAAGGACTCATTTATACTTCGACGCCGAGCGACGCGACGCCACGCATTGTGGGCAACCTTGATCGTGCCGCGCGATCAATCAATTTGGCCACCAATGGTCCGTTTACATAT
Source organism: Heligmosomoides polygyrus polygyrus (assembly GCA_947396885.1). Lineage (NCBI taxonomy): Eukaryota > Metazoa > Nematoda > Chromadorea > Rhabditida > Heligmosomidae > Heligmosomoides > Heligmosomoides polygyrus. The sequence continues at coordinate 105,540,248 of OX377203.1, forward strand.
ATTTCGACGCCGAGCGACGCGACGCCACGTATTGTCACCACGTTGATCAAGAGACGCGATCAATCAACTTGGCCACTAAGGACCCATTTATACTTCAACGCCGAGCGACGCCACGCCACGTATTGTGGCCACCTTGATCGTGCGACGCGATCAATCAATTTGGTCACTAAGGCCTATGGTATACTCCCGTCCGCTGCAGCGACGCGGAAGTGCACAGCGACGCGACGGCTCGCGATGCGCGTCGCGAGCCTTCGCCATCGCTGAGGCTGACATAGTTCATTTCTGCAGACGGAGACCTTTGCGGAATTTTTGCGGATCAGCTGGTTCAGTGCATTTTTTCTTGGATTCCTCGTTTTGTCGATCGTTACGTTCGTTATTTCGCGTTTTTCCTGTTTTACCGCCATCTGATCCGTAAACCCCTGTAGAATTGTGGTTTTCAGCTGCATTTCGTCGACGTCATGTTTAGCTAGGGGGGGGGGGGGTTCCGCCATGCCTGTGTCGACTCACGCATTTCTTCCGCTCCTGATTCCATCCACAGGCACGGAAGCCCACGTTTCTCTGCTCGACACGACACGTGTTGGGCTCTCGTGACGTGCCTAGCACGGAAACGTCCCAGTTGTGCCCCAAGTTTCGGAAAGTGATGTTTTGCTGGGGGGTTACATGTCAGTAGAACCTCCCTGTGACTTGTCCAGCACAGAAATGTAGATTTCCGCGGCGGAGAGGAAGATCAGAGGCGAAAAAATGCGAGGGTTGGGACAAAACTGGGAAAAACGGCCTAGAAAAATATCTCCTCAAAAAACTGGCCGTTCAAGCTGTCGAAAAAATCCAAAATGAGTCTAGCCACGACGAAAACCCTGCGAGGAGAACAGCAGAGACATCACATGACCATCCAACATCACCAGACGTGTGTTGAAATTGCTGTGGTATGGTCATGAACCAAGGAAGTGTCGAAATAAGTGAGCGAAAGTGCATAGAATAGGGCACGACAGGCGCTCACCCTCCGCGACCATCGCTACCCGTCGCTCGTCGCAGTGCACTGCACTGCGACGAGCGATAGGCTGCGACGGCCGTCGCACGGGAGTATGTTTGACTCCCGCGACGCGGAGGTATAACACACCTCTGCGACGCATCGCGGGAGCGATGGCGCGTCAACCGACAACCGCGCCCCACTACGCCGTCCGCCACTGCAGCGAAGGCGCGCCGTTGACAGTTGTCCCACGCCCGTCGCTGGAGCGACGCGGGAGTATACCATAGGCCTAAGGACCCATTTATACCTCGACGCCGAGCGACGCGATGTCACGTATTGTCGCCACATTGATCAAGAGACGCGATCGATCAATTTGGCCACTATACATGCCGTCGTGTCACTCGGCGTCAGAAGTATAAACGGAGGCTAAGGGCCTGCTCATACTCCGCGACGGGAGCGACCGCAGTGATGGGAGCGGCAAAAAGCATGACTATCTATTTTTCCCATGCAACACTGCTCGGCACTGGTCGATACGTTTCCCTCGCCTTGTCGCTCCTGCCTCTGTCGTTGCTCCCGTCACGAAGTATGAAGAGACACTAAACGTGTCGTCGTATGAAAACAAGGTGTGTCTCACCAGGAGGCGCCTCCATCAACGACTTGATGACAGCGTCTTGATCGAACAGCACTGCTTTTATTGCAGCCGTTGTCGTTGGATCGGTATCCTTCGCCAGAATACCCGGTTCGTTCGCGTCCGTCGTATGTTCGACGGCGTCCACTATGTCCTTCGGGTCAGTCGCATGTTCCACGGTGTCCACGGTGTCCGCGATGTCTTCCTCTTCCTGCTTGATATAGCGCAAGCACCTCCTCAACTGCTTCTGCCGCCGCTTATCGTTCCGGTCCCACTGCACGACACGCAGCGCGCGAAAGACTGACCTCGGGGCACTTCCTCGGGTCTCCTTGTGTCTGGCGGCTGAACGTGTACCGTACGTGTGAGTAGGCGACGCCAAATAAGCTATGAACGGCCGATATGGCGGCGAGATCGTCGCCGCTCCACGTTGTGCACCTCGCCTTTGAAGCCTTCGAGACTTTCTCTTCTCTTCGGCGACAGGGTCGCGGCGTTTCTGAAATCATCGACATTATAGTACTCTTAACAGAATACTATCCCAACGATAGGTCTGGATGGCTAAGTGGTGAATATGGTCAGAAGCGCTTCTGCCTCAGAACTACGAAAATGCAAGTATCCCTGCTCCAGTCGTACAATGAACAGAGTTTCAGCCGGGTAAAGATTGGATGCGGCAGCCGGTTGGTCTCCCGTTTGCATGGGTTTTGTGCTTCGTCCTCATCACCGGCAATCGATGGCCTAGAGGTAAGGGTGACAGATTCATAGAAAAGCGACCAAGGGTTCAAATCCGCTCATTGTGATTCCGCTTTGAATGCTTACAAAAGTACCAATCATTGGATTCAATACCAACATTATTGGATATCGTTGCTTGGTTTTCACTTTTTGCAGAGCATAGAGTGTTAATAGACCATGTCTCCCCTGTTTTTTGAAATTTGCACTTTAGATGCAGGCCTTCGTGGTTAAACCCTGTATTATGTGCCGGTGCTATAAGAATCTGAACTATGCCATAACCATCGAGTTGCTAAAAATCAAAACCTCTAAGAGCTTCAAAGGTTGTGGAAACAAGCCAATGTCAACTGTTGGAGGCGGTAGCACTTCAACATGAAATTCCACTTCCTTCTTGGAAGGTAATGGTATAACCCAGCGTAAACCTTGCCATGAAGTTCGTAGTTTTGTGTCTCAACGCTCCTTCTCAACCGTGTATTAATTGTCAAATAATCCTTAGATCTAGTTAGCTGGTTAAAGTCCGCTGTAACTGTTAATTAAGCTGCTGAATGAGGAAACTTGGTGCGGATTATTTGACAATTCATACACAGCTGATAAGGAACGTTGAGACACAAATCTGTGAGCTTCTGCCACGGCAAAGTATACGCCTATAGCTGAGTTGGTCCATTACCTTTCGAGAAACAAGTGGAATTCCTGGTTGGAGTGCTACCGCCACTAACAGTTGACATTGACTTGTTTCCACAAATTTTCACGCTCTCAGGCCCCGTTTATACTTACGACGCCGAGCGACGCGACGGCATTGTAAAGTGGCCAAATTGATCGATCGCGTCGCTCAATCAATATGGCCACTATATGTGGCGTCGCGTCGTTCGACGTTGAAGTATAAACGAAGCCTTAGAGATGTTTGATTTTTAGCAACTCGATGGTTATGGCACAGTTCAGATTCCTATAGTACTAGCACATAATAAAGGTTCAATCACGAAAGTCTCCACCTAAAGTACAGATTTCGGAAGAAACCGTGAAAGAATTGGTCGATTAACACTCTATACATCTACAAAACATTGGAGCGAAGCAGCGATATCCAAGAATGCTGGCATTGAATCCAGTGATCGGTACTTTTGTAAGCATGCAAAGCGAAATCAAGGTGAGAGGATTTGAACCCTCGGTCGCTCTTCTATGAATCTGTCACCCACACCCCTAGGCCATCGATCGTCGGTGATGAGGACGAAGCAAAACCCATGCAACCGAGAGACCAACCGGCTTCCGCATCCATCTTTAACCCGCTGAAACTCTGTTCATTGCACGACTCCAGCGGAACTACTTGCATTTTCGTAGTTCTGAGGCTGAAGCGCTTCTGATCATGTACGAGACTTCAGCCGTTCAGACTTACCGTTTGAATAGTTTACTCGTTAGCATAGTTGCATCGCTGTTTTGTTTTTCAAAAACCATCAGCTATAAGGCATCTAATTCGTACTTTTCCGTTACTTTACAATTAAAATTGTCTTTTGTGATATAATACACCATACCGCTCTCATCACGGAGCTCCTTGCACGTTTGATTGGTCTTGGCTCGGAAGGCTTGGTTCTCTTGGGTGGCTCGCTAGATGCTCGGCAGTCGATTGGCTGAAATAATTACTAATAGACGGGTAACCATCGTGACAAGAAGTTCTTACTAGGGTACCAAGTTTTCAAACCGTTAAGGACCTTGAGAAAAGCCATTGCGGGACCACCATTTCTTCGGAGCAGTGCTGGCACCATACCAACTCCACGGTTAATCAATAGTGAAGCTATGGAACGGAAAAAAGAAGCATCATACTGTTTGGGGAGGTTTTCGGTGGAGCATTTTAGGAAGAAATGGATTTTGGCGTTCTAACAGAAGAGTGTACAAGTCTTGGTTGCGGCTCACGTTTCGGCGTTTTCTTCTTCAGGTCCTGGGAAAGTCGAAGCCATTTGAGAAACTACCCCCCCCCCTCGCCCCGTCAAAGGCCATTTCATTCAGCAGAGGTCGAAAACAATACCAACCTTAGGCCTGGACAGAAGGCTTGTACCAATCTTGGCTACGCTGAAGCAACTACTCACCTATTACAACATCAAATTGCATTCCTTCCCAAAGTCCTCCACGGAAAACAACCTCAAACAGTAGGAAGCTTCCTTTTTTCCGTAGTTCGATTGTCTCACTATTGTTTCACCAAGGAGTTCGCATGGTACCAGCACTGATCCGAAGACTTGGCGGTCTCGCAACGACTGTTCTTACGGTAACGGCTTGAAAACGTGGCACCCTAGTAGGAGCTATTGGTACCATCGTGTACTAAACGCTCACAGGGAAAAATGCCTTGACCAAGCTGCGTCCACTTCTACGCAGTAGACGGCCCTGTTCGAAAACGACGACTGATCCCTCCGTAAACTCGGCTTGCATCTGAACATTTAAAGTGAGGTGTTCAATAAACTTGCCATTGAAGCAATTAGAAGGTACCAAAGTGACATGCAAGGTTGAAGTTCCCTAAGTCAAGCTAGAGTGCGCCATGCTGTCCATTTCCATGCCGACATTTTGGGTACTTATTTTTTAATTCTAATTCATGGTCCATCACAGAAAACTGACCAGGGAAGGGTCTCAGGCGTAGGTCTGAACGGGGAAAATGGATAGTACTACGAGAATCTCCACCCTTCATATAGTAGAAAATCATGTTTCGTTTTTGCTGAGTCTTTGGACTAAAAGAGCTACGGATCCTCGAAGGGTGGGAAGGTGCTAGACCAGATGTTCGACTCCCGTGCTATGCACTATTTTTGCATTTTTCATAACCGCTGCCTCCTTCACCAGTTTGCTTCCTACACATCTCCTAAATATTTACTTCACTCTAAATTGTCAATAGGGTCAGATTCGTGATCAACACCCCAGATTCGTGATTCGTGATGAACACTCCATGACCTCGACAGCCCCAGTTACGCGTATCTGCTGTAACCTACCGTAGTCGGCATAGATTTCAAAAACGGATGTCAGATTCGTGATCAGCACCCCAAATAACCCCCCTCGGAGCGGTTTGGGCCAAAAAAAGTTTTTCAACCTCTCCTAAACCTCTGGAGTCGGAGAGTACAATAGTGCTTTGATGATGGTTTAAATCAGCTTACTTGCTGCACATCTACACATTTATTCACCCTAAATTTTCAGATAAGGGTTTACTATGAGCTGTGGTTCACTCACTTTTCCCAGTTTCTGAAATATAAAAGTTTTTTTTTATTTTTCAGCGAATGTTAAACAATGACCTCACAGCAGGTACGAGTTACAGCAGGACGGATGACTAGGGCTGTCGAGGTCATAATCACCAATTTCGCCCGGACTTCTCCTAGGGGAGGGGGGGGGGGGGTATTTGGGGTGCTGATCACGGATCTGACATTTGCTTTTGAAATTTCGGCTGATTATGGTAGGTTACAGCCGGTACGGGTGACTAGGGCTGTCGAGGTCATGGGGTGCTGATCACGAATCTCACCCTTTTGACAATTTAGAGTGAAATCAATGTGTGGGCGATGTATAGGAAGCAAATTGGTGAAGGAGGCAGGGGTTATTTTTAAAAAATGCAAAAGTAGTGCATAGTATAAGAGTCGAACCCCTGGTATAGCATCTTTGAAGCGAACCCGTACCCTGCTGAGCCACCCATCCGTTCGCCACCGAGCCTTTCGCCGCTTCCCCTCGCATGCACGCGGGCACGTGCTGACGGTGCACTACTGTACCCCGCCTTCGAGGGCCTCTTTTAGTTCAAGGACTCGGCAAAAACGGTACATGTTTTCCTACTATATGAAGGGTGGACATTCTCGCAGTAGTACCCATTTCCTCCGTTCAGACCTTCGCCTGAGACCCTTCCCTGGTGAGCATATTTTTCGCGACATATAGACAGATCTTACACATGAATCCAGAACCGAACTCGAAGTCGGTTTGTGCACGCTGCATGTCTCGCAGAGTGCGGTCGTCTCAGTCATCTGCAAATCGTTGAGTGTTGAAAGGCGACGGGTTTCGTTCACTGAAACGACGCCTTCACGAATGCACGGAGGAGAAAAGACATATATCAATCAGAGTAGCGTACAATACTGAATTGAAGAAGCTAGAACTTGATCGGAAATGTAAGGAGGATTCTATGAAGTCGTCACAGTCTCACTATACACTCTCCTTAAACGTCTTTCAGAAGAAGCTTTCACTGTCTCACTTCAAATCTCCAGCATTCCTGTGCGCTTGATGATAGGAAATGGTTATAAGTTCATGTAGCGCTTACAGAATAACATTCATTGCTCCAGCTGCAAACAGAAGTACGTAGAATGCCACAGCAGCCGCGTTAGCCCTAGTTTATACTTACGCCGCTACGCGGCGCGACGCGATGTTCGGGATAGATATCGACTGGACGGCGCGAAAAATCGATATCTATGGCGATCGTGGTGCCGCGCCGCGTGGCGTGTGTACGCAAGTATAAACTAGGGCTAAGTCCTAGTTTATAGTTGCGCCGCTTCGCGGCGTGCACCATATTCGGAATAGATATCGATCGGAAGAGGGGGGGCGCGAAGAATCGATATCTATGACGCTCGTGGTGCCGCATTGCGTGGCGGCGCGAGTATAAACTAGGGCTTAGTATGGGAAGGGAATGAACACAAAAAACTTCGGTGGACATTCGAGTGAACACTAGAAGTCTGGAAAGAAACAGTTATTGACAGCCTAGCTGTCCCGTAGGAGCGCGGCAACCGCGCCCTAATGAGACCGACCTGAGTTATGGCGGCAGCAAATTCTGGCTGGTTTTTATAATGTAAGATATAGGTCAGTATATATCATATATATTGGAATTTATGCTTGAAAGCGTCCAATTTTGCTATCAAACTGGATGTTTTCTTTAAAGCATTTATATGCACAATTTTCATCTCAAATTGGACAGTTTTCAGTTCAAGTCTGCCACATTTCCCTCACCAAATCAAACTGACACTTTTGAAATCAAACTGAACATCTTCGAATCGAAACGAGCTCCTTTCTTCCGGATTAAGCCTTTGTCATACCATCGTTCACTCCGAGCGACGCCTAATGATATGCACCCATATCGATCCCATCGCGCCGCCCGATCGATATGGGAGCCTATCATTAGGCGTCGCTCGGGGTGAGCGATGGTATGACAAAGGCCTTAAACTGCAGAATTTTCACGAAGCTTGAAATAAGCTTTTGTTGAAGAAATTTCCGTATAAACTAAACTACTTCAATAAAGTCCCCACTCCAACAAGTAAACACACTGTCTGCAATTTGAGAACATTTTTTGAGAATTCTAACTCTTAAACCATTATTTTTAACCCATTGTTTTTTCGTAATGATTAAATTTTCGCTTGAAAGCGCAGGAAGGTGGCAGTATTTTTTATGCCGAAAGAAAAGATTGCGCCATGCACTCGTGCAGGACGTGACGATTTTCAATTGATTGATAGCAAGAATTCTGTTTGCGTTTAGTTAAACACTTATCAACGATAGCCATTAGACCTATCCGCTTGCTGAGGTGGCAATGTGCCAGCGCCTGCTTACGTTATTCGAGCCGTTGTCATTGGATGCTCGTTTTCGTCGCCCAGGGAGAGTCTGCAGCTGGAACCAGGCTAGGGGAGGGACTACAGGATGTGATGCAAAACTGCAGCAACGCATGAGAACCGACTTTCTTCGTATGAAGCAACGCCACTACAACTGTTTGCCCAGAGTGTCATCGCGAGCATACAAGGCATCGATCGAATGCCCACGTGGACGCCGACGCGATCCGCGACGCAACGGCAGCAGCAACACGCTACCGTATCGCGAGTTGTTAAGCAGACCTGCACATCAACCCGCGACTCCGTGGAGGTCTTACTTCGACCTAACCATCCTCTGCCGATGCATTCCATGGAGTCGCGGGTTGATGTGCAGGTTTGCTCATCAACTCACGATACTGTAGCGTGTGGCTGCTGCAGTTGCGTCGCGGATCGCGTCGGCATCCACGTGGATATTCGATTGATGCCTTATATGCCCACGATGGCACTCCGATCAAGCGGGTCGTGGGACAGTGGTAGTGGTGTTGCCTCATGGCTCCAGGACCTAACTCCAACGCGACGTCTCGCGCTAGCCGCGTACAACGTCGCGGCGCTGAAACGCGGACGTGCGCTCGGTGACGCATGGTTAGCCGCGGAGCACGAAATGTTCTCAGTGTTTACGCTCCCAGACCACATTTCTAGCAAGGAACTTAAGATCCGACAGAATGTGGTAGGCAACAGTCTGCAGTAGGACAACTGATCCGAGAATGGGTGATAGTGACCTTTTCCGTAGTATAACCATAGCCACGGGTAAAAATTGACCGAAGAAGTTGTAGATGGCAAATACTGACGCTAGAAACCATCCACATGACCAGGATTCCGGTATAAACTGTCGCTGATCGTCCTATTGAAACCACATTCATGTATCATCTCCAAGAAACGCTGAAATAAGGCAAAGGCGTGCCGCATGTCCCTGTGGGAAGTGTTTCTAGCCGGCGGAAGCATCGCACCGCGACAACTCGCCCAATTTCGTCGCGCACCGTGCGCGACGCCAGGAAGGTTCGCGCGGCGTTGGAGTTATGTCTGCCCCCGTACCTGCTGTATATCGCTAGAAGACCTCGGACAGTATGAATCATCGGCCGCGCGCCATTGGTCGGGGCAATGACTCAGAGCGTCCGCATAAGTGCGAATCAATTGGACCGTTCTAGCCGTCGGAAGCATCGGATCACGACAACTCGTCCAATTTCGTCGCGCAGCGTGCGCGACGCCAGGGTGGTTCGCGCGGCGTTGGAGTTATGTCTGCCCTCGGTTGCCTCATTTGCCTCATACGAACACAGTCGAGGGTTCAATTCCCTGCGTTGCTGGATTTATGCACCACATCCTGTAGTCCCTTCCCTAGCCAGGTGCAGACTCCCCTTGGACGACGAAAGCAGTTTCCACACGAGCAGCTTGGTTCGTACACACCATGGAGTCCCTTCCCTAATGTATCGCCAGAGAGTGGTTAGGTCTACGTAAGACCCTTATCGACGGTATCATGAAGAAGTGTTAAAACACAGTTTAGTGTTTCAAGTGAACAGCGTTTACTCTACCAATCAAGTGGAACTCGCGACAGTATACTACAGTGCACGGCGCGATCTCTTCTTTTAATGCGACAAAAAACTGCTGATCTTTTCACTTTCAAACAATCTTTAAACCACAGTGTTCACTCCACTCAAACAAAGAAATCTTGAAATGAAGTGAAATTTCGAATAGTGTTTTCACTATAGCCAAATCTCAGATCCTGCCTATAGCAAATGGGGAAATGGCGACCAGATATATCCGAAGTCGCGAAGCCTGCAGGCAAAATGAAATACACGATGAAATGAGACGCTTCAGACAGTTCCTCCAGGCGGCTGGTCGTCCACCTACCACAAGAGAGTGTAAGGACCACCTTGATAACTTAGCCAGCAGCCTTGCCCACTAGTTAGCTCTCAATGTGCCCCGTCCCCTCGTTGTACTCCTCTGAAGAACCCTATTCATGTTATCCTGCCCATTCCCTGAGGAAACTGTTAGCACACTTGAATTTGCATTCAGGTATATGCTTGCTCACAAATGAAATCTCATGCTCCACAAGATTCAGTTGTTTTTATTTGTATGTTGCCATTTCTACTTCAAATGCTTTGGTAAAGAGTGCTCTAAAATATCTATCTCAAACAAAAGACAAGTCTCAGACATGTTGCTAAACATCCTGCAGGAACTCAGTGACCGTTGTGGACTGAATTATAAAACTCAACCGGAATTTCCTGCCACCGTAATTCGGCGCGCGATTCGGGCGCGTCCCGTCCTTTAAACTACCGACCGCGCTGCCGCGCACCCGACCGCGCGGCCCGACGCGGACTCTCAGCGGTCGGAGAGCGTGATTCTTATGGGTACACTTCGTCGTCAGTCTTCTTTGTCTTGTAGGAATTGCACTGAGAAAGGGGACGAACACCAGGAATGGAGACATTCAGGAATTGGTGGGAATCAAAATACCAGCATGGAGGCGGAAGTAAAAGAAAACCCTAGAAACACTATCAAGATGGCCGGAGCAAGTTCGACTCTTTAAATGTTCACACTACAAAAACAGCTGAAAACTAGTCTAGTTTTTCAAATAACAGAGCAAAACAGGCCTTTTGCAATCCGAAATAACGTTTTAGAGTTTTTGTAGCTAGCGTTCATGGTACGATTTTCATGTTCTTTCACGCTATTCTTTGTGCTGGCGCCACCCACAACGTTTTAACTTCAAGGAGCACAGCAATAGAACAAGAAGAGCAACAGAAATCTTTGTCGAATTTGAATCAGCAAGTATGTGCCGTAATCGTTTATTGACGAAGACAGCATTTTTCGTTTCCTCCTTCAGCTCCAAAAAATCCAGAGTATAAAAAATCCTGAATCTATATAAAAAAGTCGGAAACGGGACTCATTAGAAGTGTCGCCTTGCTTTTAATCCCCTTTTAACAAGCCCCTATCTCTCCCTTGATGGAACTGAAGAATCATAGGTCTACTTGGCGTCACATCGCCAGATAATCTTATAGATCTATGAGTATTCTATTACATTTACCTCCACTCACCACTTAATCACTTGAACTTCAGTCCCAACAAATGTTTATGTATAACCATAATACTCGCAAAGCAACCGCACAGAAAGTCAAATGTGGAAATATGCACGCTTCCGGTTTTCGCCTTCAGCAACCGTTTTATAGTACCTCTCTGCGATCATTTCTACTAACAACCCTACTCATCCGGTCCACGTCCTGCTTCTACTACCTGAAAAGGAACCTGTATGTCTATCCTTGAGTGAGTGAAAGAGCAGTCCAGGTCTGCAAAGCTCTGCCGCGGCTCGACGAATAGTCCTCATCATACTAAAGTCTGGCGAAGGTGCGCTGCGGGCCGCGCGGTCGGGTGCGCGGCAGCGCGGTCGGCAGTTTAAAGGACGGCACGCGCCCAAATCGCGCGCCGGATTACGGTGGCAGGAAATTCCGGTTGAGTTCTATAATTCAGTCCGTTGTGGCCGGATCAGTGCATTTCCTCAGTGATATCACCAACAATAGGATTGGTGTGGAAATACATCACGCTGTGATGAGACGCCGGTCGTGCAAGTCGCCCAAGAAACAGCATGCTCCCACGCGAGACGGTAGATGCGCGCGAAATAGCGGAGAGGCGGTGAGAGGTGGCAGATGCGCTGCAAATCGACGTGACTCAGCAGCGGCGGGGACGAGCGGGGCCGAGTTGCCCGTCAACCGCCGTGAAGTGCTGTAAAGACGCGCAAGACGAGCGACTAGCTGTAGGGCGCGTTACCGTCTAAGCAGTTGAGTGACATGCGGAAATTCATGATTTTTTTAAGGAAAATACTGAAGAATTTAAAGAAATGTGTAATTGATAGAACTAGCACCTGCGACAGGACGGTGTTACTTTAGGGTTTTTCGAAAAACCAAAATTTCTAACATTAAAAAAATGACGATAAGTACCTCCGGGGGCGGGGCGCCCTGTATTCAGCAGTCACGTGCCTTTGCTGGAAGGCGATTTGGCATCTTTCCATAAAATCGAGCCTGTGGGCATGAGTACGCGGGCATGAGCATTTTTGAAATTTCGGCGGATTACGGTAGGGTACGGTAGGTACGGGTGACTACAGCTAGCAACGTCATAATCTCAGATTTCGCCCAATCTTCGCCTTGGGATTATTTGAAGTGCAAATCACGAGTCTCACAGCAGTTTTCGTTTACGCTGAAGTACGGTAAGTTACCATAGGTGCGGGTGACTAAAGCTGCCAAGGTCAAAATTTCCGATTTTGCCCGAACTTCGCCTAGGGGTTATTTGGGACGCTCGTCACGAATCTGACATTCGTGTTTGAAATTTCGGCCGATTACGGTAGGTTACTTAGGGACGGGTGACTAAGGCTGCCAGGGTCATAATCTCCGGTTTCGTCGAAACGTCTCCTAGGGGTTATTTAGGGTGATGATCACGAATGTGACATCCGTTTTAGAAATTTTGGCCGATTACGGTAGATTACCTAGTTACGGGTGACTAAGGCTATCAGGGTCATAATCGCCGATTTTGCCCAAAGTTCGTCTAGGGGGGTTATCACAAATCTGACATTCGTTTTCCGATTTACGCTGGAGTGCGACAGGTTACGGTAGGAACGGGTAACCAAGACTACCAGGCTTATAATCACTGACTTTGCCAAGATGGTGACCACGAATCTGACATCCGTTTTTCGTTTTACGCTGGAGTAGGATAGGTCACGGTAGGGACGGGCGACTAAGGCTGGCATGTTCATAGTCTTCGATTTCGTCCAAACGTCTCCTAGTGGGTTATTTAGGGTGCTGATCATGAATCTGACATCCGTTTTTCGTTTTACGCTGGTAGGTAGGTTACGGTAGGAACGGGTGACTAAGCCCTTGTTTATACTTGCGCCGCTGCGCGGCGCGGAGCCATTGTCGGAATAGATATCGACCCCGCGACGCGAAAAATCGATATCTATGGCGATCGTCGTGCCGCGCCGCGTGGCGGTGCAACTGTAAACTAGGGTTAAGGCTGCCAGGTTCATAGTCTTCGATTTCGTCCAAACTTCTCCTAGGGGGTTATTTAGGGTGCTGATCACGAATCTGACATCCGTTTTCGTTTTACGCTGGAGTACGATAGTTACGCTAGGTACGGGTGACTAAGGCTGCCAGGGTCATAATCTCCGATTTCGCCCAATCTTCGCCCGTGGGGAGGGTGAGGTTTGATTGCAGTGCTTATCACGAATCTTACATCCATTTTTCGTATCACGCCGGAGTACTGTAGGGTACGGTAGATACAGGTGACTAGGGTCATGGTCGTAATACAAAAAATGAATGTCAGATTCGTGATCAGCCTCAAACAACCCCCCTCCCCTAGCCGAAGTTTGGACGAAATCTTAGATTATGACTTCGACAGCCTTTGCCACCCGTTCCAACCGTACGTATCCTGCCGTAGTCGGCCGAAATTTCAAAAACGGATGTCAGATTCGGGATATGCACCCTAAACAGCCCCTGGCAACAAAAAAAAATCAACGTCTCCTCGTGAATCCTCAAAGTACAATGGTGTCGTTTCTTGTTTGTGTGTTTTGTGGTCGTCGGTGCGGTGGTAGCGCAGTCGGAAGAGCGCTGGATGTCATATGCACCCGGATTGGTTCGGATCCCGCTAAGGGCAGCTGAGTCTTTCATCGCTCCGGGTCGGTGAACTAGTACCAGACTCGTCTGGGAAGTTATTTATCCATCTGCTGGCCACTGCAAGTCAATGTATTGGCTTTGTACGCATTCAAATTGCCTCCACAACATACCAAAGAAGTAAAGCGCGTGGCGCATTTGAGAAAGTGTATTGGTTAACGTCATCCTTTATCATGCGGTTGTGTCCTTTCTTACTTCTAAACACATCTACACGAGATTATCCACCCACATTAGAAGACGTTCAATGCTGGTCGGAACAAGGGGTACAACCCTGGAACAGAGTCAATATTTCTTAACATAAGCTGTGACTAGTTCTAAAATCCTTATGGGACCAAAATAGTCGCTAAGTCGTCAAACATGATCACCAGGCTCTGCATCACTTGCTGTTCGTTTCACTACAAAGGATTAGGATCTTTGACCTGATTCGATTGTTCGTGGGTGACATTATTTGAGCACTTCAATAGGTTAACTTTGTAGAACCGTCAACTAGCATTTCCTCCCAAATGTTCCATTCAGAACCGCCTCATACAGTACAGGACCTCTCCTTTCCGTAGTTTCGTAGCTCCAATATTGATTACGGATGAGCTGGCATGGTGCTAACGCTGGACCAGAGGCGTGGTGGTCCCGAAACGATTGTTGCTACGATAACGATGTGAAAACGTGTTACCCTAGTAAGAACGTCTTGTGAAGTAGCACAAGCTTCGTCGTTCTGTTACGGCTTCTACTATGAATAAGCGCTTTATTGCAAATTCTCCGTCGTCGTTCGTTATTCACTTTCTCGGATTTCAGGCTTCTTCACTACATACACTGCCGAGGTTCAACCCAACATTGGAATGCTTGATCAGGTGAGCTATATGCCTTGTACTAGACTATTACTCAATGTCAATTCCATCTCCGATTCTCGTGGAAACTCAGCGCCTTTGCCCTAGTTTATACTTACGTCGCCACGCGGCGCGGCACCACGATCGCCATAGGTATCGATTCTTCGCGTCGCCCGGTCGATATCTATCCCGACCATCGTGCCGCGCTGTGCTGCGTCGCATGTATAAACTAGGGCTTCGTCGTTGTATTGCACGAGAAGTTGTTTAAGTACAGCCTGGTACTGGTATAGATCAGAACTGGTATAGATCTACGGCTTACGTTTGGGCGTTGTCGCCTTCTTCAGAGCCTGAAATGTCGAAGTCATTTGAGAAACTACCCTTCCAAATGCCATTCCATTCAAAAGACTAAAAGACCACGAAAACAATGCACTAGGACGTCAGAATGGATGCAGTCCCAATCGGGGGGGGGGGGCAGGGGTGGGTCAGTCTATTATGAATTGTTAATGCTAGTTATCAATACATACAACAAGCAGTACAACTGTGAATGCCTTAATTTACTTTATCCTTTCCCTTGGAAATGTCCAAGCGTTACGCTGAAATATTAAAAAGATTTCATCGATGCGGTGCAGGAGGGGGGGGGGGGGCACCATGCACGGCAGCACGGTTCTGATCCAAAACTCGATTTGCTTTGGCAAGAAATCGCAAACCACTATCCACTAATTGGTTAAGGCAATGTTGTTGTTTTAACGAGTTTTCGCAGTTTTATAGTATTGTAATTGTCCCAGATTTCTGTTCAATTTACTGCGTTTTCATTACTCCCCCCCCCCCCCAACTAGGAAAGCAATTTAGAAAACTGATTTTGGTAACAGCAGTTGATAATGTAAGCATATTTATATATATGTGTGTTTTGGTGCATTTGTATTTGTTTATAAATTGAAATCGACTGCCTCCCCCGATTGGGATTGCACCGCAGAATGAAATGGAATTTGGGGGGGGGGGGGGGGTTCTGAAGTGACTTCAACTTTTCTAGGTTCTGAAGAAGCGACAAGCCTCGTAATAAAGACTTTAAAAGAAGGCCAGTCATTGGTGTACACAAAAGCTTGCTGAGAATGCTCCGACAGATTCCTTGTCTCTTGTCGTGCTTGCCGAAACTGATCCTCTGTGGTGTTACCATATGCTTTCAGCTTGTGTAATTCTTCTGTTCTCTGCTCTTCCTTGGTTCTCTATTCGTTCATTCCAGTCAACAAGCTCGAAAGGGTCAAGGAAATGCTCAAATCCAAAAAAAAATCGAAAAGAAAAATAGAGACGAGATGGAAGATGGACAATTACGTAGTGCCAGCGGGCGTCAGTTGGACTAGAGCTGGACTGTGGAATGGTCCTACAGCGACCACCCGAGCACTCTGGTTCCTCTAATTATTCTTTCCAGGTCCAAGCGCTTCGTTGGGTGAAATCGGAGATCGTGAACTTTGGAGGAGATCCCAACAGAATTACTCTGTCTGGTCAAGGAGACGGTGGATGCGCCGTGTCTGCGCACACTCTCAGTCCATTGAGCCAGAGTGAGTGAATCCATGTTTTTCTCTTCAGAACACTCAGAGCTCATCAATTGGCCCACTAGAGAGGGCAGTGGTTAAACTTGGGTGCAATCCCAATCGGGGGGGGGGGCAGTCCATTATGAATTGTTAATGGTAGCTACGCATCAATACATACAACATACGAAAGCCTTAACTTACCTGGAAATGTCCGAGCGTTACGCAAAAAACAACATTAAAAAGTATTCATTATGGGACTATGCAAGGTGCAGGGAGGGGGGGGGGGCACTATGCACGCAGCACGGTCCAAAACTCTATTTGCTTTGGAAAGAAATCGCAAACCACTATCCACTAATTGGTTAGGGTAATAACGTTGCTTTAACGTGTTTTCGTGGTTTTATAGTATTGTAATTGTTCCAGGTTTCTGTTCAATTTACTGTGTTTTCATTACTCCCTCCCCCGAGTAGGAAAACAATTTAGAAAACTGATGTTGGTATTGGAAGGACAGCAATTTATGAGGTAAGCATATATATTTTTATGTGTTATAGTGCATGTTGCATTTCTTTAAAAGTTGAGATGGACTGCCCCCCCCCCCCCGATTAGGATTGCATCTAAACTTCGGTTGAATGGTTCATGTTGCTGTTTGTGAAGGTTTACGACGCAAATAGTGTTGGGAGGGAGGTCACCATGTAGGATCGCTCTACAAAACGGTTTGTGCCTTTTGAAACAACCGGATTTTTCTTGTAGGTGTGTTCCATCAACAATGAACTGAGTTAGGCCATTTCTGATGTGACTGTACATACGCGTGTCTTCTTACCAAGGCGTATAACCACTGAATAAGCATTGACCCGTTCTCCCGACCCTCTTTGCGCCAGGTTTACTTCCTAATAGTAGTCACTGGCTAGTTAATCATGTTAAGTGCATAGGTTTATTATGCGCGTGCAACTGTATTTAGGGCGTTTTATACTTATTCGCAACTAAATAGCCAAGGGTAGCGACGAGTTGTCCGCAAAGAATTGGACGAGTTCTCCTACAGTACTCAGGCGGTTGTTGTGGGACCACACGAGCTTTCCCTATTTGTGTCACCCAGCTCAACTGATGAACGAACTAACCACTGAAGAAACACTGCCCGCACTGGATTCGTCGTGCAATTTTCAGTCTGACGTCGAAGAACAATATCGTGTATAATTTCTATATGCTGGGTATTGAACCGTAACTGTCAACAGAAGAATGAGCGAGTACAGCGGCAAGCAGTGAAAAAACAAGGAAAATGTATGGGAAGCAGTCATCACTTCAGAAGACGAGTGCTATGATTATTGTAGGCAATACTTCAGATAAACGTGGCCAGTTAAATCTGGACATAGAAGAATGGGAGTTGAATTATTTTTGTCTTCTGTAGTGATGACTGCTTGCCATAAACTTCCTTTGATTTTTTTCACAGCTTGCCGTGTGGTCGCTCATTCTTCTTGTGTTGATAGTTATGACTCAATATACAACCTCACTCAATACGTTGCTCTTCAATGTCAAACTGAGATTAACACGACGAATCCAGTGCGGACAGTTCTTTTCTAATGGTTAGTTCGTTCATCAACTGAGGTGGGTGACGCAGACAGCAAGAGGAGTGGTCCCACAACAGCCGCCTGAGTACTGTAAGAGAACTCGTCCAATTCTTGGCGCACAACTCGTCGCTGCCCTTCGCTATTCAGTCGCGAGTTTATACTTCAGGTGTCGCGCTGTTTGGCAGCGCTAAAGCTAGTGATATCGATCTCGTATGGTGTCTAGTCGATGTTGGAGGTCTTACACCGCCACGGCTAGCGGTTACCCTGTGGTAAGTTGTAAGTGTGATCGATCGCGGTAGTAGTAGTTCGACGCTATTCTAGTGATCTATAATGACTTGCTAGCTCTCCACAAAGGACTGGACGAGTTGTCGCTTGTCTGTGAAATCTATCTCGTCCACGTAGGATGACTGACATGCCGTCTCTTCAAAGCTTCGTTTCCTCTATGTTATTTTAAATGAGGCTCCACTGCGTGAAAAACAAAGGTATTGATCACGACCTTGCTGTTGTGTTCTCCTCCTACTTTCCCGCCGGATGGTTTCGTGGGTCCTGCAGTGGCAATCCTGATTGTGGTGACCATTTCCATTCCGAGCGCTGTGCACTGTCATAGAAAGCATTCAAATCGATGAGTGCCAAGCGATCGACTTGCAAAAATCGATATGTACTCTTTCGCAGGGCGACTACTTGCCTCTGTCACTTCTAGTGCGGGTTATGCACAGGCTCTTAAGGCCCCCACAGAGTTCTGCGGCAGCGCCGCCGCCCTATGCTTAACCATAGGGTAGAGACGGAGAGCTCGCCGCCGGCGGCGTCCCTGCCCTATCCTTAACCATAGCGGCGAGCGGCGTTGCCGCAGAACTCTGTGGGGGCCCTTAGGCCCCGTTTAAGGCCCCGTTTATACTTCGTCGCAGTGCGATGCGTAGCCACTATACGTGGCCACTATTGATTGTGCGACGCGATCGATCAATTTGGCCTCATTGCGTGGCCATCGCGTCGCGCCGCGACGAAGCATAAACGGGGCCTAAGGCCCCCACAGAGTTCTACGGCAGCGCCGCGGCCCTATGCTTAACCATAGGGCAGAGACGCAGAGCTCGCCGCCGGCGGCGTCCCTGCCCTATCCTTAACCATAGCGGCGAGCGGCGTTGCCACAGAACTCTGTGGGGGCCTTTATACTTCCGACGCCGAGCGACGCAACAGCACGTAAAGTTGCCATATTGATCGATCGCGTCGCTCAATCAATATGGCCACCATACATGGCGTCGCGTCGCTCGGCGTCGAAGTATAAACGGGGCCTAAAACTTTGACCGCATGCAGAGGGGCGTTATGAAAGCTGCCACTATCGGTCGTCTGCATCGCTTAATCGACATTGACAGCTTTCATAACGCCGCAGAGGTTTGAAGGTTGAGGGATAAATCCTGCCTTCGAACCTGTTCATAAATATTATAGTTCGCGAAGACAAGCCAAAAGGTTCTACTGGTAGCGCGGCCAAAGGGTGCATATCGATTTTCCTAGCCGATCTCTCATCATTAATCGATTCCTACGTTCTGTAGTCGATCACATCCCCCGTTTCAGATCTGTTCCAGCAGGCGATCATCCAAAGCGGTCCGCTGGAGAGCTGCTACTCACCTGATCTGAGTCCCGTTAGCCAGCAGACTACCCAAACACCTGGACTACAGTACGATGCGGGAGCACCGTATATCCCGATGACACCATACAGTAACCAAGGACCAAGCGGCTCTTCATACAATTACCCAGCGACAAACGGCTATCAACAGCAGGCGCCCCTGAATCAGCAGAGTTCAGGCTACAGCACACCCGCAGGCAGTTCATATAACGCCGGCAATGTGATGTACGATGGAACGGATCCAAGCCAGCAGTTGGCACAGAAGGTCTGATGATTATAGATTCGATTTCTGCGGCGAATGTATCGAATGTATTTGGTTTTCAGTTGTGTAATGTGTCGTCGAATCAGTGGCAAAGCGGGAACGTTGGAGGTCTGAGGAGCTGTCTTCACAACTACACCATCGATGTCTTCGTTAAGAACGAAGGGGTGAGCTTTTATTCCATTTCAGAGGCTTAAGGCTTATTCTCAGGTTGTTTTGTGGACCTATTTCAAATGTAACACTTTAGAATAGCGCGTTAACGCGTGCAAAGACATGTCCCTATGACAACAAAATCGTGAAAATGGGCGGGAATCAGGGATGGGCGGAATTCCTGTCTTCTGCTTTCTGATTTTCTGGCCATTGTGGGCAAATTGTTTCTGTTTTCTGGAAAAATGGCCCCGAAATTGGTCAGAAAATAGAAAATAGCATTGAAATGTTGCTATGGGTATCACTGCCAGAATTCAAACTGTATCATAACATCGCGCAGCTTTAATGGAAAAAATTGTTCTCAGGCTATCTCAAATTCGAAAAAGAAAACTGTTTGCGCGATGGCTTTCATTATAAATCGCGCCATGATTCGTCTGGTTCGTCTGGTTGATGGTCTGACCTGTACAATTTCTTGAATTTTTCTACCAATTGTTTGCTCTATTAAACAATTTAGTGTAAAAACTGTTTTAAACCTGGGTTAGGCCCCGTTAATACTTCGTCGCGGAGCGACGCGACGCCACGTATAGTGGCCATATTGGTTGTGCGGCGCGATCGATCAATTTGGCCTCATTGCGTGGCCATCGCGTCGCGCCGCGACGAATTATAAACGTGGCCTTAAACATTTGTCATACCATCGCTCATCCCGAGCGACGCCTAATGATATGCTCCCATATCGATCGGGTGGCGCGATGGAATCGATATGGGTGCATATCATTAGGCGTCCCTCGGGGTGAGCGATGGTATGACAAGGGCCTTAGAACAAGCAATGTAGAACTCCTGAGCGAAATCACCCATAGTCTCTAGTTGAGGAGAAAATTCAACGAATTGTGGCGAAAATTGAAAGAATCTGGAAAGAAGAGCGACGTTCTCCTTTCCACAACTGCCTTCAAAAACCGAACCGACTGGAAAATGACTTCAGAGTTCCCCGAGATGCGCTTTCCAATCGTCTTCTATCAGCTGTTAGGTTTTTTGGACGTCACGTCAACGGTTTCGCGCCAGCAAACTTGTCCAAATAGGGCGGCGCGCGCAGGGCGGGAAGTGGGCGGCGGGCAGCACGGTATACCGAACGACTGCCCCCCCCCCCGTCCATTAGTACCAGAAGAACCTGCTGCCGAGGCTCAATGATGTTACCATCGTGTCTCTCACTATCGAAAACCTCTATAGAAGAGTTCTAAGCAGGTTACCTTATCAGTGCAGGAGACCACGACCAGTCACAAAAGTACCTACAGACAAAGTAAGATTAGTACTTCGTCAAATCACCTTTGTTGTAAACAACATCAAAAATTCTGTTTGGCATACTACTGACAAGGTCATCAATACCGTTTGCTCTACATTGTTCCATGCATCAAGTATGGCATTCTTCAGATCAGAAACTGAAGCGTAAATGGTTCCATTTTCATACACTTTGTGTACAAAAATGCCTCACAAGTCTTCTACCGGTTGAGATCTGGAGAACAACTAGGCCACTCCAAAAGTTTGCTCGGATTCTGAATTTTTGCAGTTCTACAGTAAAAAGTACAGTAGAAAGTGAAAATATACTTGCACCTGAGCGCGTTAGATATGTGAGCATTGTGATAAAAAAACACATTTACGAAATTTTACAATTTACGACCCTAAGTTTTCGTAAGTCTTAAATCGTAGTTACCCACTCCCATCCCTAACAGTGGTATCCTTGGTTACATATCTCTGCTACTCAGTCATTAGTCATTGTGTCCTATTTTAGCAATTTCTATAGAAAACTTTGTAAAAAAAAGGTACGCGCTACCTCTGTTACAAAGCGGGTTTCCGACAGTCCCTAAACGGGAGATGACTGTGTGAGGACTGTTGAGAAAGACTATACGGCTAGAGACTTTCCCATGACTCGCTCCCGTCGGCGAGCCAGCCGGACGTGGGAAAACGCATAGTGAGTGTGGCGAAGCGAGATGACGCAGAGAACGCCAGCGTTCTCTCCCACGCCCCCAGCTTACGGCTAGCCCAAAAATAGAGAATCATTTAGTGTAAGGCCTTTGCCATACCTTCGCTCACCGCGAGCGATGCCTAATGATATGCTCCCATATCGATCGGGCGGAGCGATGGAATCGATATGGGTGCATTTCATTAGGCGTCGCTCGGGGTGAGCGATGGCATGACAAAGGCCTAAGTCCTTGCTCGGTTTGAGCGAAAGCTGCACTCTACTCGTTCTATTCAGTTCCATTTCTTGTGTCAGACAAAGGGCGTATCGATGCGTAATGAGGAGGGCGAAGGCAGGCGTGCGTGCTCCGATTCATTCAAGGTTCTTGGTTCGTGTCCTCTCAGGCTAACAAATTCCTCGGTTTTTTTCTCAGAAGAAGTTTAGGAAGAATAAAGCGCTGACTTCTCCGTTGGTTGAGCACCAGAAATCATTGTATAGGCCAAAAACGCATTGAAACCGCCTCCGTGATATCCCGTAGATGTAGAATACGTGGCGCATCCCACAAAGGGGTTGAGCAGTGCCGTTTTTTTATTGTCATCCAAGTTAAGCGAGCATCCCTTTTAACGATAACACCAGTCTCTTTGCTTTTAGTTGACAGCGGCTGTGACCTGAGGAATGCATATGGGTCGATTGATGCAGGGGATAGTCCGACAACAATCAATATGTATTATTTGTCCGTGCGACCTTTTTGTTACTTGGACTTGGAACAGGCCCTATACTTTCTCGCCCTGGACGCGGCAAGACAAAATCCGATTATCGATTGATCGGTTTCAGCGGATGTCACATTGCCGCGCCGGTCCATGACTATAGGCAGAAACCGACTCATTGACCTCGTTAAATTTATACATGTATATTTTATTTATATATTTTGATTTGTACTATATTCCATACATATTTTTTTTATTAACAAAGGCTTTTCCACCAGTTAAAAGAGGTACACTAGATGAGGTTGGTGTAGGGAGGCGGTGAACGGTTTTGGACACCTTTAGCCGTTGAAAGTCAGCTATTTACTCGGAAGTAAGCAGGTGATAAGGAATTTAGACATGTGTGTGTCCATTGATTGTTCAGGCAGCCTAATCAATACTGGTGTTATTTCTTCTGTCGAATTGCACGGTGGCAAGGGTATAAGTTCGTACTCTAACCGGTTTTCTTGGCATTGATCTCGCCACTCTCCACATCTTAAAAAAGGCACATCTTTAGTCTTCAAAAATTCGTTTTTAAAATTCAAAAATGTCTGCAATATGCATACAGATGATAGCCTACGCATTCATAATACGTGTACAGACTACCATAGAAGTAGAGAGCCTAGAAAAACTAGCGATTATTTCCTGCCGTTATCGGGCGCTTCGCATCAGGCTTTAAATTGGACAAGTAAGATTTTGAACGCTCAACTCAGAAACTTTTCTTTAACGTTCTATTGGAGCTCCTCAGCTCTTCAAAAATCAATCTATTCAGGCAGTGACGTCCGCCTGGATGATAGTTCGCGATGACAGCTTCCTCCCGGACTCCATCGACAATCTTGCCGCTCGTCGTCCACGTATTCCCGTTATAATCGGCACGGTGCAGGATGAGAACGCTGATTACGGTAGTATTCCCGGTCTGTAAAAAGGCGTGTTGATACGAGTATGATCCGTGGTCGTTTAGCCTTCAAACTCATATTGAACGGAGACGCAAACGAGAGCGAAGGGCAGATGTACAACAACTGGATGATGGATTTTGCCCGTCAGAATCGACTGAGTCCAAGCGCTGCCAATCAGGTGGGAGGATCTATCCTAGTTGGCAGAGGCAACCAGGGGTAACAAGGTGGTAGTCGTGTCTGCACCATTCGCCTCATCGCTACCACGGTACTAGTGTACTTAGTGTACCGCACTAAATCTTGTTCAAAATAGGTCTACTAGGGGTAATCTGTCATGGGAAGAACGAATATCGTGGTAGTTTTTTGCGGAAATGCCTTATAAGCCCGCTACATTAAGCTCCAATCTACCAAGGCCTTGCGAAATAGCGCGCGCTGGTAGGAAACGCAGAGTGTGCGCCTCCTACCGGTGCGCACTATTTCGCCGTCTTTAGTCTGCAGCAGAGCTTAGCCCGGCAGAAGCCTTGAAATCTCGAAAAGCCATGAAAGCTTTCTGTGCTCTCCTCCGCGTCAGCGGGCAGGGGTAGGGACTCCGGGGTGTGGGCCCACTAGCCCATGTTAGAATTGCCTTCATCCTAGAGTTCCCTCCCTTGCCCAATTCGGAAGAAAATAAGACCCGAATCTGTAATCGAAACGAGGAGCATCTACATTCGCTGTGCGCATCTAGTCGCCACGCCTGCACGCCACGGCATGCTGTGGTAACTCCCCCCCCCTCCCCTCAGAGGCGGCTGCGAATCTCTTACCAGCGCGCACTATTCCGCAAGGCCTTGGGCGATTCGAACTTACGATTAATATAGCGGGCTTATGGCCTGAGTTATACTCCCGCGGGAGCATCCGCGGAAGGGCGGGAATCGCGCCGAGACTCCTCACCTGGCCAATCGCCGCGCCTCGCCACGCCCGCCTCCGCCGTGCACCATTGGTCCGCGGACGTTCCACGGATGCTCCCGCGGGAGTATAACAGATGCCTATAAGGCATTTCCGCAAAATTTTTGGTGATTTTTAACGCGAACTTAACGAAAATTTATCGTTACAAATTCACTTCAATTAGCGGCTAGTCCTGATTTTAAGCCAACGTAGTGGAATTTTTATGCCTTGTTAAGGTATCTGGACAGAGGATGCATATTAACAAGCAATTGTTCGAGATTAATAAATTTGAGTGGTTTGCCAATTCGATTGGCGGTGAACTATGAATATGCCTAATGTCATCAATTGAGTTGAAGCCGAAGTCGCTATATATTTATTTATTTATTTATTTATAACTGCACCTTAAGTGCGCTCAAACGAGGAGATAACGAACAACAAGTAATCTTTTACAACTGCAACAATCTAACGCGGAACAACAATGAGAAACGTAGTATCACTATGCGCTGCATTCTGTAATTTTTCAGTGTTTTCCGGCCATTCAAAAGCTCAAGTACAAGGAGCCTGAACCAATGGGTAGTCGTAGCGTGAGAATATAGTAATAAGTAATTTAATTACTCAAAGTTTACGTAATTGTTTTATAATTATTTTTGTTCTGGTATAATATATGGGAGCTATGATGGATTTCCGGCAGTATATGTATCGCCATGGCTAAAGTAATTCTGCTTTAGGTATCCCAAATCATCTCGCAAAACTACAACGTCACTCCGAACGCGCCTATGTACGATGCAAGGTGAGCTAGCTTTTCTTTTTCTTAGATGTTTTTGATTTTACCGTGATGCTGTCTCACTAGAATGAGGTTGTCCTTGACCTATGGCTGTCGACTGAATTGGCAGCAGCGCGCGAAATCTACAGCCGCGGTCGCAGAGCGGTGTCATGGCTATCCAATCGCTATAGCAAGAAGCGCATTGCATTGAAAGAAAGTGGAAAAGCTTACGCTACTGTAGGAGTTCAGTTTGATGCCGATATTAGGAGTAGGAGTGACAGAGCTAAACGACAGAAACTAATGCTATGGATGGGTGCTGTGACCTGATATGCACCAGGGCCGTAGACTGGCACATATCAGGTGACTGAAGGACCCAGAAGGAACCAAGATGTCGCAACGCAACTGAAAATTGTGTAAGACACAATTTTCAGTTGAAGATGGCAATTGAAAAGAACATCGAGCACTTTTCTTCGCAGACAATGCCCATCAAGATTGCTAACACTTCTTGAAAGGCCGATGCGCTCTCCAGATCAAACATAGGCTTTTCTAAGAGCGTTAGTATTATATAATTTCTGTCCAAGAAAAATTTAGTATGACTTTCTTTGAAATTGAATAAGGGGACGCACTATTTGGAATGTTATAAAAGTTTTCCCTTTCAAGAAATAATTACGGTTTATTGCTGATCTTAAAGCGAGGGAAGGCAATAAGTTTAGAGTGGTCGTCCTATGCACTTGCCTCGTCACGATTTTTGATTTGATTGGTCGCTTAAATTCTATTTGCGTGGCACACTTATAAACGGTAGGACAAAAACATTTGTAGAACACGCATATCTCCACTTGGCTTTTTCGAATGTATAACATTTAACTATTCGAAAGGCCATTAAAAATTAGCAAGGTCCTGGAGGAGTGCAGGGCGCAATCTCTTTTTTTTACCAATAAAAATGATCGCCTTCTGCGCTTTTAAAGAAACGTAAAATTAACATCTTTAACTGAAGAATGAAATTTTTATAAAATGTCGAAATGTATGTTCACTTTTTGGAGCAGGTGAATTAGAGTTTTTAAAAAGCCATACTAAAAGGTAGTTGAACGAAAAATGTTCGAACATTCTTCGAGAGTCTAGTTTAATCTGGAAAACGCCTGTTTTAATTTGGATGATGTTCAGTTTGATTTCAAAAGCGTATGGCTTGCTTAGAAGAGTGAGCAGTTTGGTTTGAAAACTACCTAATTTGACATGAAAATGAAAATGAAAATGGTATTACTCCATGCAAGTGGGGGCTCACAATCTTCAACGATGCAGCAGGCTGCTGAAAATTAAAATATTTTATTTTTACAGCTCTCCAGTGCCGCAATACAACGCAAACGGTAACCAGCCCCAGAACAACGGATATCAACCCAGTTATCAGTCAAACAACGGTGGATTCACGACAGGATGCAACAACGTCCCGTGTCAATACAATGCCGCCTGCCCACCTACGCCGTGCATTCAGAATCCTTCTGTCTCCACGAATGGTTACAGTAATCCCAATGGTTACCAGTACGGTGGCACTGTCAATAACCCACCCACAGCAGCCAACAATGGAAATCCTGCCTACTCTAACCAGTATGTCGGCTACAACGACCCTAGTTGGAATCAGAATGTTGGTTACAACAACCAGAATTCTGGGAACCTGAATCCGCAGAACAGCGCCAACAGCGGTCAATACAACGGCTATGGTCAAGGCAGTTACCAGAATCAGAATAACGGATATGGACAAGGAGACCAGGCTGCAGGCTCAGCTAACGAGTACAACCCGCAGTATGACCAGAACGTAGGTTGAAATTTGTTACGTGTTCCTACCTCGTGAGCGGCGCGACGACGAGTCGCCGTGCAATGCTTTCGAATTGATTAGTCCCGCGGCGTTCATTGATTTGCACGGCGACTCGCCGCCGTGGCGAGCTATGAACGATCTCTCAGACACTCGAAGAAGTGTCAACGGTTTTCCATCACCATCGTGTTTCTAGAGCGGATTCAACTCTCCATCCGTAGCGAATAATCCGCAGGCGATTGTTTCGCTGAAGGCTATGTCACAGGTTGGTCTTCTAGCTACTTCATTGCAAGAATGCTTTAGCCCTAGTTTATACTTGCACCGCTGCGCGGCGCGGCACGATCTGGGCCCGGATTCATGAACGATTTACCGGCGGGTAAGTGCAAAATTTACCCCCACTCCCCACTTAGGCGCGATTCATGAACGCGCGGCGGGAAAAATCCGAGGTAAGTGTCGAGGTAAATGCTACCCCGTCAGCGCGTCGGGGAACATTTACCTCCAAGGCGAGGGTTTTGCTCTGCGGCTAACTTCTGACCCAATGCATGCCTCCGTTGGCCCTTAGCCAGCTCTGAGCTGACCGCCAGCCGCAAATTCCTGGCAGGGGCGCCTAGTTGCCGTCGACATGAGCACGTCTTTCGCCGCACTTTGGTGAGTTGTTTTACCTTTTGTTTTTCTCTATTAGGCTTGCATTTCATGATTTTTTGGGCTCTGTGGACCATGGCGGCTCACATTGCCATTTATTTTTAAGTGAATTGATTCCTTTAGTGGAATTGTGGGTCCGCTTGGGCCACCATGAGCCCAGTCCACCACCTTAGCCTTCCTTGGCATATGTTGTCTATGGAGGCCACTGTGGTGGATGGCACCCATTATTAGTCATGTAGGCCCACATTTACCATTGTTTCTCTACTTCCTGCTATGCTACCAGTTTCCACCCCCTTCCTCCCTCCCGCCCCTCGCCCAACCCCACATTTCACATTTCATTTCCCCTAAACACGATGCTGCTAGTGTCGGTGCCAGCGACGTCCCAGCAGCAAGTGTGACTTCTTGGTTTCGCTGTTAGCTGATGCCAGCGGGCCAGCGGAGGCATGCACATTGGGTCAGAAATTGGCCGCGGAGCAAAACCCTCGCCATGGCCGTCATGAATCAGAAAACGAAGGTAAGATCGAGGAAAGTGACGGGTAAATGGCCGTAAAGGTAAGTGGGGGTAGAATTTACCTCCGGCCGCGTTCATGAATCCGGCCCCTGGTCGGGATAGATATCGACCGGGCGATGCGAAAAATCGATATCTATGGCGATCGTGATGCCGCGCCGCCTGACGGCGCAAGTATAAACTAGGGCTTACACGTTCATCAAATGTTACTTTAGATCACCTCCGATGCGGGTACAGTATCCCAAACAGCTACTGAAATCGATTCGTTTATGCAAAACGGCAACCAGTACGTCCGTATCTATCAGTTCACACATGTGACGGAACTCGGACGGCAAAACGTCCCCGACACGGGATCGTGGAAACGTGAGTATTCATTGCGGCATTCTAGCCATCCTTACGTTGATTCTGAAGGCCTGGGAAGATGCTATACTTCAGGGTCTCAGACTTACGATTAGTTCGGCCACTTCCTTAGATTCATCAGGGTAAGGTGGCACCATAGGTGAATGACCAAATTAATTGACGAAGGGTGATCGATTTGTATGAATTGGTCACGCAGCGCGCGAAAGAGTAAAGAACGAAGTGGGTAAAACTGGACTTATAGAGACAGGTCAACTGTAATGTGATGGAAAGATTGGCCATTTTGTTCAACCTTTGGTATTTAGAACCCGCCCTATGAGTAAAGAACTTTACCCGCACTGCAGTTTTGACTCCATGTAGTACTAACTTACGCTTGGTACCTCTCGTATTTGAGTTCTGCAGAACAAAGGAAAACGCTAATATCACTGAAAATACAGACCTTCTTTACTTTAGTGTCCCTCCCCGGAGTAGCAGCGAGTACATCAATCACTTCCGAAACAGTGTGGCAAACTCCACCTGCACTGCGTGCCACCTCTTGCTTCTTGCTTCAGTCTTTTCTCCTCTGACAAAAATGCCGTTCATGACTGACTTCAACAACGAGTCAACACAAAAGACGTTACTGGAGATCTTAACCGAGCCTTTATTGATCCTATGAACCATCAATAGGTCGTTCCTCCTTCTTCTGTCCGCTAAGGTGGCTAGGGAGAACAGTTTGTTCTTCTCTGCACTACGAGGGAGATCACGGTGATCCATACCAGTTGCTTTAATCATGAACGTCCTAGTGAGTGAAGCTATTTTGGACTCCTTCCAAAGCGTTGATGATGGATTTCTTCGTGGGGTTGAAAACAGTGGTACTGCATTCCAGACTAGGTCTTATGTAGGTTTCATAGGCTTTGATTATAACCTTAGGGCTTCTGGGATGGAGACATCTAAACAGATTAAGAAGTTGAAGAGTAGCCCTATTCCTGATATGATTGAAGTATTCCGAGAAGTCAAGTTTGTCATCGTAGGTGTACCTAGGTCAGTAACTTCGTTGACAGCGGCTAGCTCCTGGTTGTTCAAAAGGTATCTAGTGGGCGTGTTGCAAGTAGCAATGGTAAGACCATAGTTTTATTAACTGCAAATGGTAAACCCCAGGTATTTGACCAAAGGAAAACAGCAGCAATAGCTTTCTGGAGACAGATTGGACCGCTTGCCGAGTCAAGGTTAGCGTAGATTTTCGAATCGTCGGCAAACATTTTGCGAACAACACTAAACGGTCTCAAGACAGAAGATATATCACGAGTATATGAGCTGAAAAGAACCGGGGAAAAACACTACCTTGAGGTTCACACTTAGTCCTAGTGTACGGGCGATTTACAACCAACTGAAACGGTCTCTCCTTGAGGTATTCACCTATTCACACTACAATGCCCATGAACGTCTGCAGCTCTCGACTTGTGGAGTAGTTTAGCGTGCGACACACAGTCAAAGGCTTTGGCAAAATTCTACCATACATAATCGGCTAATGTCACGTGTCCGTCACGGGAGGGGGAACTAAAGCCAAAAGATGCCTGCTTCAGTGAAGCGTATGCCAGCCGGGCTTTCTTTGAGCTTAACCATGGGCAATTGCTGGCGAACTATATCCTTGGCGGCTGATCGTCCAAGTTTACGAGATATTCAAGGGGCAATGCGTTAGGGTTTGAATGGTGATCGAGTGCAGAGCTTAGGGGTTCAGGAGGCGTGACCTAGACGTCGTTAAGCGTGCGTCTGGATTCAGAAGACGTACTAAAGACGTCGTCCAACTTGCGTAGGGATTCAAAAGATGTGCTGAAGACGTCGTCTAGTGTGCGTAGGGATTCAGAAGACCTGCGATAGACGTCGTTCAACGTACGTAGGGATTCAGAAGACGCGCTGAAAACGTCGTCCAACTTGCGTAGGGATTCCGAGTAAGGGCGACCAATAGGAGAGGACCAACAAAGGGGACCATTAGAGGGGAGGGGGGAGCGTGAATAAGGGGGGGGGGACCAGCATTTTCCCCCAACATCGTTCTCTGTGTGTGTGTGTTGGATTTCTGAAGACGGCTTACAGAAGTCGTGGCACATATGTCAGAGTGGAGGAGTGTCATAGACGTCGTGGCAACGTAATTACACGTAGATCGCTACTCAGTGTCACAGTGTGCGTGCTTGACTCTCACTCCGTTTCTTTGCCAGCACATAGGAAAGGAAGTATTTCGGAAGGGGGGCGAGAGGTAGAGAGTGACCATGGGATTCGGAGGAGTATTATTGCCGTCGGACAGTAAGTGGTGTCGGCCAATACCGATTAATTTTAATTATGATTTTGTTGATTAAGCACCGGATTGGGACTCTCATTACCTGTTTCTCGACACGTAGAGAACGAGTGCTTCGGAAAATAAATCGCGTGCATGTGATGGAGTGTGGATGGGCTTCATACGCGCAGTAAAAATTCAGCCCTACCATATCCCACTGCACTAATCCATACAGTAAAACCAGTTTTTTTAAACTGTAAGAAGGCCTAAAAAAGGCGGCGGCCGCTAAGCCGCTGAACATCTGGTAGAAGTATACGATATCTACCCCCTTGTGGTCAAGTGAACTTGTCCAGTCATTCAGAGCCTCAGGCATCGGAGTCTTTTAGATTTATCTTTTATAAAACCACGTTGCTCTTGTGGAATGAGGGAAAGTTCGTCGAGTTGTCGGATGATTCTTTTTCTCATGATTTTTTCGAATACTCTTGCAAACAGAGAAGTGAGACTAATAGGGCGGTAGTTTGACGGATGGTCATAGAGACCTTTTCGGCACAGGAACCACAAACGAGTGCTTCTATCGCTAGGGGACATCAGCATGCATGAAACTGTGGTTGAAGATAAATCTAGAGGGCGAACAATATAGGGAACCACTTTCTGAATGAATAAGAAGGATAACCCGTCAGGATTTAAGGACGACGTTCTTTTCCACTTTGAGAGCACTTCAAAGATTTCATCACTAGAGAATCATACAGAGTGAGACGTAACGGGCAGGGAATCGCACTGAACAATGTTCGCTTGACGGGACGGACATCATCGCCTGACCTACACTAGCGAATTGGTTAACGAGGACTTCAGTGTTTGCGACATCATCCATTGTTCTACTTTCACTGTCGTCGGAAAGTGAGGTAACAGCAATCCGCTTCTTAAGCCTACTCCTCATCATGCCATAGAAAAGTGAAGGATTACCGGATTCGATATTCGATAACCGTTTTCTCAGTATTAGAATTGTATTTTCTACGCTTTTCTTCAACTTCTCATCAAGATTTGTGAATCGCCTATGATTGTCGGCAGTGGGGTACGTACGCACTTCTAGCCAACCTTTGGAACGAGATCTGGACAGATCTTCAAGATGTCAAGGGAGCTTGGATTTAAGAGTTGGCTTGGAAGACACAGGAACGTATAACAAAACAGCCTGGTCTAGAATAAAAAGTAAAAGCTCGTACATTTCATCCAGCGACTGAAACCAGATCACTTACCCGACTAAAGCTTCTACAAATCGCCATCTGTGCTTTACAGCCGTCTACAAAGGACAGGACATGACGTTCCTGTTCATGAGCGAGACCATCTGGAGCAGTGGCACTGGCGCCGTTCCGACAGCTGACGACCGACGAGTGGCTGATCAGATGGGCGAGAAGTGGACACAGTTCGCTAGAGACGGGTAAGTGAGTCGTAGCTTTGCACAGAATTTGTTGCTGCTCTCTACGCGATTGCAGATCTGTAGGCTCGGTCTATACTTAGGGCGCCACCTAGCGCAGTGCAGAAAATTGATATCGATTTTCGGGCAGCGCAGGGACAACTGAAGCATAAGTAAGCATAAATAGCATAAGCATAGGCATCGTTAAGTGGTCGAATTGTGATGTGTCGTTTATTGACAGTAGACTTGCAAAGAAAGTTATTCACTTTGTCGATGCCGAGAGCATTCCTAGTAGGATGGGTTAGTCTGAGTTGTTTTTAATGCAGTCACACACTGCTTCCTTTCTAAATGAAAATTCAGTTTCTCCTGTTTTGGCGTATCCCCGAATAAGTGCCAGGTTTTCATAGTTCTGCGTTGGAAACGAGTGGAGACAAGCTACGAATGCCCTACGTGTGCCTTAAATTCTAAGGACCTGTTTATAGTCCGCTGCGGAAGCGATAGGAAAGATACATATCGATTTTTCGCCGGTCGGTTGGCTGCCGCAAATTGATTTGTATGCCTTGCACGAACGATTTAGTCGTTGCCGCCTGAACATGCACTAAAATTTCCCTGGCAGCGCCGGCCAGTGCATTCATACCGGCTATATCTCAGGCAATCGGCTTCGAGATTAGTCGTAATTCCGGCTGTCACGCATTTATTTGTACGCGATTACAGACAAGTGAACAATTGGCAACCGTCCAACTCACAGGATTACAACTACTGTAACCTGAACCCTCAACCGTCGATTCAGACAGGATACGCGGCGCAAGCACGCAACGTGTTCAACAATCAAGTGGATCCAATTGTAAAGCAGGTATGTTGGTTTTAAAAAGTTAGGCTTCATTGTAATTGCTTCCCTACCGCAGGTGTGGGCAGAATTAGTGCGGAATTGCGTCAGGTAAGCAGGTTAACAGGGCGCTATAAATTCACGCAATCTTGCACGATTTTGGAATACCCCTCCAGCCACGGAGGCGCCCGCTTGTTGATATATTGGCGATTCAATTCAAAAGCCACATTTTAAACACATCCATACAATTTTCACGTCGAACTGGACACTTTTCAATTCATATTGGACACTTTTCGAATCAAATTGGATGCTCTTCTAAACTAGCCTAAAGTTTTTGAAATCAAGGCGAGCTCTTCCACATCAAAAGACCTTCTTACATGATAAACTACACACTCTCCAACAAAGTTAAAATAATTTCTTGTTCAAGGAAAATTTGTATATATTTTTTTTAATTTTTGGTTCAGTTGCCTGAACGAATAATATCAGGTAATTAAAAATTTGAATTGATTTTCTTAGAAAAAAAAAAACAAAAAATTAAATTTCGTTTTAAAGCGCAACGAGGCAGCAATCATCATCATCATCATCATCATCATCATCATCATCATCATCATCATCATCATCATCATCATTTTCATTATCGTCTGTCCCGCTTGGTGGCGGGGTCCGCTCTTCCGGTGTGGTGACGCCAATTCTCCCGATCAAATGCTTGATCAGGGTGCACACCAGCCATCTCTAAGTCCAAGCGCAACGTATCTAGCCAACGTTGCTTCGGGCGTCCTCTGGGCCGCTTTCCAGGGACCACAAGATTCAGGCCAATCTTACACACGGTGTCGTCGTTAGCGCGAAGGACGTGGCCGTACCATCGAAGACGAGCTTCGCGCAGCTTCTCGGATATCGGGGCGACACCGAACCTCTGTCGTATGGTGTCGTTACGAACGCGGTCCAAACGCGTAACTCCAGCCGTCCACCGTAGCATCTTCGTCTCCATTACACTGAGGCGGCTTTCAACTTCCTTCGTCACGGGCAGCACTCAGCACCGTACGTCGCTACTGGGCGGACGACTGTTCTATAAATCTTCGATTTGAGGTGCTCAGGTATTGTCCTGTCGCAAAGCACCCCAGTCACATCAGCACCAACGAGGCAGCAATCATATAGCAAATTAAAGAGCAGGTCGTGCCATGCTCTTCAAAAACCTGTCGCGATTTTTATTTGATTGATAGTGTAAATGCTGCTTGCATGAAGCATCAAAGTGAGGATACGTGTGTTCTTTACAGTCGTTTTTGTTGTAGCGCTTGCAAGTGTGAAACTCCATGCAAGCAGAAATTCTGCGTCTTGCACGAGGATATCTATCTTTTAGCAATAAAATAATGGCTGCCTTCTTGCTCTTTAAAACAGACTTTAAACCATTATTCTTTCTCTAGAGGTGAGAGTTTTATAAAATTTCATACAATACGATCACATATTGAGTAGGTGAATGAAAGCTTCCAAGAAATCATACTACAACTTTCTTAAACGAAAATCACTCTAACCTTTTTCCAGAGTCCTTAGTTTAATGCAGAGAAGCTCATTTCGATTTGAAGGAGTTCGCATTTAATTTCAAAAGTTTTAGGCTGGATTAGAAGTGTGTCCAATTTGCTCCGAAAAGTGCCCAATTTAATTTGAAGAGTGTCCAGTTTGACGTGAAAATTGTATAAAAAAGGTGTTTTCCTCGTTCATGGGCTGAGAGACTGGAACAGTTCAAATTGTGTAAGGCGGCAATATCTGAGGGTCACTTTAAGTGGAGCGAGTCGGGTATTGCATGGGCGTCTCTGTCACTCCTTTGGCGGAGTGGCGTTCTACCCCCGCCCTTTAAACAGAGGCGTGGCAAATGTCTGCGTCTCCACTATCTCGTAAGGTAGGCCGCTGGACTCTCGAGCACGCCCAGGGGACGAGGGGGTAGAACGCTCGACTCCCCCCCCCCCCCCACTCCTTTCACTGCTGAGTCGAACCAGAAGTATAAACTGTGCTTTACAGACAACTACATACTCTTCACACTAATGTTTTTCATTAATTTATTCATAATGTTCTCTTTCATTCATATTTTCGATCATCTCACTCAACTTTTCTCAGGCACAAACTGCTCCGATGTACGATGCGCCGCCTGTCCAAACTCAGCAGCCATACGCACCATCACCATCTTTCGCTCCAGGACCCGCTATGAATGTGCAGTACTCGTCAAACGGACCACAGTCGAGCGCTTATCAGATCACGTATCAAGTGAAGAACGTTCCAAGAAAGTAAGGGTCTTCTATGTATGTGTATAAATGTCCATACCTAGTATTAGTCCATTTGTTATGTTGGAAATAATTGTGCGTAAATAAAGTGATAACGTTAGGCTTTCAATGGATCTTCTGGGGTAGATAGTCCCTAGCGCTTGATGATCTCGTGACGACCTCCTCGAGTATTTTTCGGTGCGGTGGTTTGGCGATACCATCGACTTTTGATATCAAGTTGTCGTTACATTGGAGTTTTTTTAACCCTGAAATCACAGATGCGTCTGTTTGGGTCCCATGCCGATGTGTCCCTTTCCTGAACGTGCTCTGCGACCGGCACATCATGGGCAGCAGCTCGAGTTATAGTATCAATGTAATTGAAAATTAAAACTTTTTCTAAATTTGAAAATAGTGCTAATTAAATTAGGGACGGCGACAGGTGAGCGAAACAAGTGGGCCTCATATCACCCTGATTAGAATGGATCTATTTTGTTTCTATGCAACATGTGTGTACAATTGCTGTCATTCGCTTCGGTTCAGCTGTCATAGGCGAGCTTGTACTGACGATGACTTAATGTGAAGACGTAAAATCGGGCGTAACGTACGCAGCACTGTCGAGCGAGATGTCTGCATACTATAAACAGCTCCTCGCGACGTAATTTCACTCCGCCAACTCGTCATCATGTTCTACTTAACTACTCTCCTTGAAGCAGATTTCGAAAATTGTGCGTCAGCTGCTCTCTGGAGTCCTCCGCGTGACATTGTGGAGTGTTTGATAAACTTACACCTGGGAAAAAACCCGTGAAAGTTGCCCACCGTAGTTTCGGAGTGAAACTCAGGGAAATCGTTACGGAACCACGCAGTTGTCTATCTCTCTGCTGACTAGTCGCCGCAGCTAGTGATATCTGCTTGCTAGTCTGGCGTAAATAGGGTGGTGGGGGTCTTCTGATATGCAGAAAATCCCATAGAGCGTCATTAATGTCCCTCATTTCTGGCTTCAGCGTATAGAGCCAGTAGTAAGGGCGCTCCATGGCTAATAAAAAACCAGGTTTGAATCGCGCGGATGTGGGCGTTGCGCACCGGACAACTCGGACGGGTATTTTTCAGCTTGTAAGTGTATAGGCGAGTATATTGAGATTTACGGCGGTCTCGCAGCTTCAATCTTTTTCTTATTATATGCAGCGTTTATACTTCAGTTACTGGGCTGGTTGTTAAAAACTGTCAATATCGATTATGCGCCGCCTAATCACTATTAGTAGCTTTCATAGCGAAGATGTGATTATGTGACATGGGGTGTCGAATATGGTTAGTACTTTACGGTTCGTCTTCCCGGCTAGGATAGACATCACTCAATCTGGTGGGCGCAGGATAGTTTATGGGAGTTTCGCACAGTAGTTCCTTACCTAGTAGGTAATGATGACCTCATATATTAGTGCGGGGGGGGGGGGGGGTAAAAGTAAAGACTCTTCATACCGTGCCTATATATGTTGTGACTGGAGTCCGTTTTCGTGCTTGTCGTATTTGTATGTTTGTTTGCTGCTTACTGAAGGTCACTTGAGAGGTGACCATTTCCGCCCTTTCCAGAAGCATGCCAAAACTCCAGTCTATCTCATGCCGAAAGCCCAGTCTGACGAGTAGACCTGTGTTGCGCAAATCTCCCCAATTCCTAACCCCGAGCAGCCTGGACTCAATAGTCACGCAAGATGAGAAGTACATCTCCTACTTTAACCCTGCCAAGCAGCGAGTCTTGGTGAGGCCTGGTGACCTGTTACCGACCTTCGTTCGGCGGGAAGCTCCTTCTGAGCTTTTGAGTCTGCACCGATGGATCGGTACACCGGAAGCTGTTTACCAAAAGCACGACGATGGACCCCAAGGCCACTGCAAACGAAATAGAAGAGAAGGACCGGCGACTCGAACTTATTCGGTCTCAGCGCTTCAAGAAAGTCTTCCTTTTCGACAACGCCGCACCCCATCGGGCAAAACTGACCACGGATAAGCTTGCTCAGCTGGGCTACGTTCACATGTCTCACCCACCGTATTCGCCGGACATCTCTCCATGCGACTACCACTACATCTTGAGCCTGTAGGACTTCATGGTCGGAAGGGATACAAGGACTCAAGCAGACTTCGACAACCATAACGAGCAGTAGATCAGCACCAGGTCTAAGCAGTACTGGAAGGATGGGATCAGGAAGTTGGCCGATCGATGGCCGCAAGTTCACTGACCTTAATGGCGAATACATTCCTCAGCACCGTTGAGTTGTAATTGAGTCATAAAGAGATGAAGAAATTTGTTGAATTTGTCTCATTACTTTTGGCCCACCCTAATAGATCTTGAAGGCAGTCAGAAAAATAGATGCGGTATGTGTGGAAAGAGATTTGAACGGATTGCACGGTCTTCTGTGAGCTTTAGCTACAATCGGAGTGCTTCAAAAACATGGAGACTCTGATTATGGAAGCTCCGTATCGACCGTTTCAGACTTTTATTTATATATTAGGTTGTCCCATAAGTCCCGCCGTTTTTTTTCTTCAACGATTCACTCCAGATTTCGCCGGCGGTCTCTTGCATAGCGCTCATAGCATTCGAAAGAGAATGATTTGCTCTATCAGAACATGTACAGCATTTTATTTTTCATCATGAATTTTGTCAATTTTTAGGCCGTTGAAGTGAAAAGTGAAAAAGTGAAGAAGTAGCCATCTGCGCAGTTGTTCTCTCCGCCTAGGCCTGGAATTTTTTGCGCAGTTTTTTATAGCGCTTGAAAGGCAATGTTCTGTACTACAAGAATATGTGTTGGCCCTATTTTCTCACTTGCCCTTTATTGATTTTTAGTCCATCAAATTGGGAATTCCGACTTTTCCGTCCGAATTTTTACCAAAACTCCGGTTCTGTGGTTGGACTTTTTTGCTTGGTGTTATATGTCGTTTGGAAGAGGATGTCTTGCTCAGTAAGAATTCGTGTCGCGTTTGTTGACTCACGCTGATTTCTGTCGAATATCAACAACTGAAGAAGGAGAAGGAGTTGTTGGTGAAAACGATTTTTCTCTTTTTGGCATTTTGTTGATATTCAATAGAAATCAATAAACGCGACACATATTGTTATAGAGCAAGACATTCTCTTTTGAACGACGTATAACACCAACCCAAAAAGTCCAACCACAGAGCAGGAGCTGTCGGCAAAAATAACCATCCTCCTTCGGACGTCCTAATTTGATGACCTAAAAATCAATAAAGGACAGATGAGCAAATAGCACTAACACATATTCTTGTAGTGCAGAACATTGTCTTGCAAATGCTATGAAAAACTGCGCAAAAAATTACAAACTAAGCGGAGAGAACAAGTGCGCAAATGGCTACTTTTTCACTTTTTAACTTTTCACTTCAACGACCTAAAAATTGACAAAATTCATGATGAAAAAAGAAATGCAATACATGTTCTGATAGAGCAAATCATTCTCTTCCGAACGCTATGCAGCGCTATGCAAGAAACCGCCGGCGAAATCTGCAGTGAGTCGTTGAAAAAAACGGCGAAGACTTATGGGACAACCTAATATCTACCCAAGGCATAGGGCAGTGTTTAGCGTAAGAAAACATGGAAACAAAACAGTATAATAACACAGCAACTTTAGAATTACAGCAGCGTATTTAAACGAAACCATCAGCCGAATAAAACAGTGCATCATCATCAGCTGGAGTGTGTAGTGCAGTCGGAGGAGGTGCCGGCTCCCGCGTTCACCCCATACCAGGTTCCTGGTTCGAATTTCCCGTTCGAGCCAACCAAGCCTTCCAGCTCTCCGGGGTCGGTGAATTGATGAGACTTGTCTGGGAAGGAAAAGGCGCTGACTTGTTCATCGGCTGGCCATCGCAAGTCATTGTATAGCCAAAAACGCATTCAGTTCTGTAAAAGTGGAATGCATGGCGCATTCGAAAAGGAACTGAGTCTAAGAGATACCTTCTACAGGTTTGAACAGAGAGTTCTCTCGGGTCCTATGCTTCTTAAGCAAAAAGTTTCGATTCCATAAGAGCTCTTGTAAGATACAGACGCCGCCTTGAATTTCATGTCGTAACTGGCAGTGAGACAATTTCTCGTCAGCAAATCGCATTCCATCTCATCTTTCTCAGACGACACTTTAGTAGTATGGCTACCGATACGTATTACCATTTTTTTCAACAGCATTGTTAGGGAGACGTCTTGAATTTCTCGGTTTCCACGAAGCGCTATAACTTTCGCGAGATATTTGATTGCAGGCACTGAAAACTACAGTGGTCGCTGCTGCTGCTGCTGGCTGCTATCTGACAGTGCTGCTGCTTGGAATGCCTCGTTCATCAATCAGTTCAGGTACGTTTAGTTTGGTTTTCAGTCGTTCGAGTTCGACTACCTAGCTTTACAGTGACCGTTCACTTCTAAAAGACGTTTTTGCTGCGGTAGCACGTTTTGGACTGTTACCGTAACAGCGATCGTTGCGGGACCACCACGTCTCCGTATTAGTATTGGCGTCACGCCAATTCTGCGGTAATCAATAGTGGAGCCACGGAATTACGGAATATGCAGGCTTCACACTGCTTGGCCGGTTCTGAGTTTAAAATTTTAAGAAATCACGCTATTTCACGGTTCTATAGGACTAGCACTGCTCATGTTGTGCCAGCAGAACTTACTTTGTGCCAGCAGAACTTACATGTTTGATGACACGTTAGGTTAACTACATATAAAGATAAAGGATGGCGATGGTGATCGGTTTCGGGATGTGTCACGCGTTCTAATTTTTCTATAGGATGTCATGGATGCGATTTCAATGTGTATCTGACCATACAGTGACTTGCGGCGGTCAGTCTATGAACAGTTCAGCGCTTTTTCCTTCCCAGACAAGTCTGGTACCAATTCACCAACCCCGGAGGGCTGGAAGGTTTGGTTGGCCTTGGCGGGAAACCCGAACCAGGAGCCTGGCATCGGGTACCCTCGACAGCCGGCATCTCCGACTGTTCTACACGCGCCCTTGTTATGTTAAGTATGCAGCGATTTACAGAGTAGACATGCATCGAAGCACTTCTTTCATCCTCTTCTGTTCTGAATTGGTACCAGACTTGTGTGGGAAGGATAGAGCGCTGACTTATTCATTGGCTGGCCACCGCAAGTAATTGTATGGCCAAATCCGCATTCAAATCGCCTCCACGACATCCCGTAGAAGTAGAATGCGTGGCGCATCCCAAAAGGGATTGAATAACGCAATCTTTTATTTTTTATAAGCATCGGAAGAACAGAGCGCAAGTAAGTAAATGTCATTGATTGAAGAAAATTCACTGCCAAAACATGATCACCAGGTTCTGTATCAATCGTCAATTGCTTTCCTTACAAACGATGAAGACCTTACAAGGAGAGCCTCCAAACTGGCGGTGAGCTTTTGCGATGCAATTTTTACAGTTTGTAGAGCCCCGTGTGGAGTGTCCAAAACCATACTTTTTTCGGAATGCTCTTCTGTGGTCGAAAAAAGCGTGTGGACGCATGAGTGCGAAGTTCATGGCCCTCTGCTGCCACCCAGCCAATGTGGTCGGTTGGCGTAGTGGGAGTGTTTTAGCTTCACAGGTGCATGGCCGTGGGTTCGATTCCTACTTGTTCTGATGTTTTTGCATTCGGTGATTTATCGTCAGGGGAACGCCTTACCCACATTTCCAAAATATTTTGAACAAAAGCACGACAACAAATGTCGGTTACGTTCATCGAGCTCTTTGAAAGAGCAAAGGCAAGAATTTTTGAATTCTAGGTTAAGCAAGCAAAACAGTGATGCCAGGTTCGTGATCACCACCTCAAATAACCGCCACACGCAAAGTTTGGCGATGTTGGCGCCTCTGACCTCGCCACCCTCACTCGAGCCAGGGCCTAGAGCTGGCTTTGCACCTTGGTCTTCACGGTCAAGCAAGGGCGGTCATTGAGATGTGAAGCCATTCAAGGTGGAAACCAAATGAATACGTTAAGCGGTGGAGGGCTACACAGAAAGTAAATCAGCGGTGCTACTACGTCCTTTTTTGAACGGGTGGTAGAGAGAAGCGTAGGTGTTCAGTTCGTGAGTTGCGTATTTCGCTTGCATGCTTTTTTGCAATCCTTCATCATCCGCTGAAGATGGTTGGTACATCATTAGCTATTCTAACGTAGTAACCGGTTGGTTACTACGTTTTTGACCCCATCCATGTAGAGAATATAATAGAATTTGCAATCTACAACACCTTTTTCTTCTTGAAACAGCTTGACTGTTCGAAAATCATAAGGGCCCATGCACTGTACTAACGAGGTCGAGAAAAATTATTCATACGTCGGTTACGGGTGTTGCTTGGAGTGCTGGTCATGAATTGACATCGGTCTCTGGATTTCCCGTTTCCTTATGACAGGTCAGAGAAGAGTAAGTGAGGGTGGTGAGGTCGGATGCACCAACTTCGCCCAAACTCTGTGCGTGGGAGATATTTGGAGTGCTGATCACGAATGTCATCAGTTTTTAACTTGCTTAACCTGGAAGTCAAGAACTGTTGCCTTCCCACTTTCAAAGAGCTCGATGAACGTAAACGACATTTGTTGCCGTGTTTTTGCTAGAAATTCGTTGGAAATGGGGATATATGTAGCGTCCTACTGACGATAAATCGCAAAATGCAAAAACATCAGGACAAGGAGGAATCGAACCCACGACCATGCACCTGTGAAACTACAACACTACCATTACGCCAACCGACCACGTTGGGCTTGGTGGCAGCAGGGCGTCATGAATTTCGTGCACACGCGTCGACACGTTTTCTTCGACCACAGAAGAGCATTCCGAAAAAAGTAACTGTGGTTTCCGACTCCCCACATGGGACTCCACATCCTGTAATAGTAATTACATCGCAAAAGCTCATCGCCAGTTTGGAGGCTCTCCTTGTTAGTACTGTTCCTTCAACAGTCCAGATTTACGCGCAACACCCAGCTGCCTATAGAATATC
Source organism: Heligmosomoides polygyrus polygyrus (assembly GCA_947396885.1). Taxonomy (NCBI): domain Eukaryota; kingdom Metazoa; phylum Nematoda; class Chromadorea; order Rhabditida; family Heligmosomidae; genus Heligmosomoides; species Heligmosomoides polygyrus. Next base: position 105,581,990 of record OX377203.1, read on the forward strand.
AGGTTGGCACAACGCCAGCACCGACCCGTAAACGTAATGGTCCCGACACGACTGCTCATACTGTGACGATTTGAAGACGTGCTACCATAGTAAGAACGTCTTGTGCCACTTCCTCGTGATTTAAGGCAGATGCATCAGTGTTCGGCGTATGAGACTCGTCTGCCGCCCAAGGTCCTCACTGGAATTCCTGCCGATGATGTTCTGACATGTTTAGTCATGTAGGGCGTCACTGCAACTGAGAGCGTTGTTTATGTAGAGGATGATTGTTCTCCGGTTCAATCTCTTGCTCTATCCGCGTGTTTGCAACGTGTTAAACAGGTCTTGTCAGGTTTTGACAGGATTTCCGCGTGGGACGCCATGTCTTGCAGGACTATACTTGGTGACCTATACGCCTAGAAAGGACTGACGCCCTAATCGGTGTACTCTTCGAATTTTCCTTGGGTCCCCTTGGGTCTATCCAGTCGGGGAGGGGGGGGGGGGTGCATCATCCTATTGAAGACATTGGGGCGAACATTCAGACGTTATTCTATTGACGAACAAAGCGCCACTGAATGCTGCATGGCTCGTATTTTCCTGTCGTTTTGTTGTTTTCTTTTTGTTTCGCTGAAAATTTTGCTAGTTATGTGTTGGCGCCTTCGACAAGGAGAGACGCAGTACTTCTAGCGTCGTTTTTACGTAGGAAGTAGTGTTCCAAGCTATTAAGAGTGTAGTAGGCCTCCGCTTAGCGCTCTAACGAAACGCTCGCTTATTTATCCTTAAAGAAATGACCGTTTGACACTCTAGTTCTTTCGCTCAGGGATGGTCGTCGATTTTTTAACGAAATTTTTGCATGAAAATTTCCGCTAAATTTCCTGATTAGTGGTAAGTAAATTGGGTGGAAAATGTAGTTAGCTGCGTGTCATTGTTTTAAATAAATATTTTTTTAATTAAGGTGCAATCCTAGTTGGTGGTGGCCACTCTTAAACGATTTTTTGATGTAACGAAACATAGCAAGTGGTCAACAACATGTGGAAATAAATAAACCACGCCAACATAGTTAGACACAGTTGCAAGTCGGGAGAGGGGAACCTAAAAAGGGTCATTCTCGGTGCAAATATGTAGCATGGGGAGCAGGGATGAGCGGATTAGCCGTTATCCGTTATTCGTTATCCGGTTTCCGGTGGGTTTTGGCCTATCCGTTTTGTTGTTCGTTATCCGGGGATTTTTCGCCGGATAACGAACAACAAAACGTGGCAAGCTTGTGATTACTTAGTTGAATACAAGGACAATTTTAAAAAATCGTCTTGTGCTTTTTCCACTGGCAGTCGAGATACGCTTGCAATGCCAGCTTGGTGCCTTCTCAGAGCTCTCAATGCTATAATTAGACTAAACTGTCTAATTGCTCAAAGCGCGTTTTAATATGCTGAACACTGCCTTGTTCATTTCTATTTGTGAGGTTTTCACCCAAATTCCTTCTAGCATAATGTACGACCTGGAAAAAAAACTGTCGATCAGTGGAGAAAAGGACAAAGGTCTATAGGAATCACTTCGTTTTAAGGATGTGCCAGATACTCCGCATCTACACGACCTTTTGGTGCTATTTGAAGCTATGTTTGGCACTAGCAGCAATTTACAATTTATCCTTTCTAAAGCAATAGAAAGAGTTTTATTCGATCTGGGCAGGAATTAGTGTTAAATTTATTTGGAGAGTAAACAAAAAGCGACTTTTTTTAACGACTGCCGCACCCGAGCCCAGAGATTCCTGTGAGATCTATCCATAGTGACTTCATTTCATCTGAAAAACATGAATAAAGGATATAAGACGACGGTAGTACCAGATGAGACACGCGTTCTACTTCTACGGGATGTCGTGGAGGCGACATGAATGCGTATTTGGCCAACACAATGACTTGTGGTGCTCAGCCGATGGACAATTCAGTGCATTATCCTGCCCGGACAGGCCTGGTACCGATACATCGAGCCCAGAAGGATGGAAGGCTTGGTTGAACTGGAGGGGAAATCCGAACCAAAAACATTGAGTCGGAGAGCATGCGGCAGACTGCACTACCACGTGCCTTGAAGAAAAACACCAATAAGAATTATATAAGTGGCTTATTTGACATCTGACATGGACAGTGTTACAATTATCGACCTACCGTTGGAGAAAGAATGGTTTAAAAGTAACAATGTTCTAACACATTCGCTTAAGCCTGGAGCGGCTGATAGAGAGGCTATACGTTATTACAGGATGTTTTGTTGCGATCAAAGCTCTTGCGCCAGGCGGGACTCGAACACGCATCTTCTGCTTTCCGGGCAGCGATGTTCGCCTTACACCACCGGCGCCGTTTGACTGCACGTAACATCCGCGATATCCTCGAGGTCCGTCAGCACCCACCAGTGATACGGGGCCGCTGATATCAGCATGCAACCGGTTAAGCTGAGGACCTTACTAGTAACAATGTTCTAACACATTCGCTTAAGCCTGGAGCGGCTGATAGAGATAGCGGTTTGAAAGTAGTTCTAATTTTTGTTGTTTGTTCGTTATCCGTTCTTCCGTTATCCGGCCATTTTTGGACAAAATTATCCGTTATCCGTTATCCGGGTTTCAAAATTTTATTATCCGCTCATCCCTGATGGGAGGATTCATTTCAAGGAGCCAAAACAGGTAACATCTGTAAAATAAAATAAAATTGGGCCAAGATACTATCATCCAAGGTTTTGGACACTGACAGAACAATGTAGTTCACGTCCCAATTAATTGAAAGTAACCCGACCAAGGTTTATCTATTCTCATGTGTATAGTGTTATTTATCCTGATTTCTTTAGTGCAGTTACTTTCTAAGGAGTGATAAGTTCAATATGCTTCAACAAGTGCTCCGACATGCCTAACGGCGTGTTTCGCACTTGCGCGCTTCGCGCGACTTTGTAGCATCACTGACCTATGGAAAGTAGTTTTTGTAAATCATAGAATTCGCTAGCATCTAGGACTTCGTGCGTACTTTATCGGCATCAAGCGCTTCACCACTTCGGTACCTTAATCATAGACATTCTTTCCTGACCGGCCAGTAATGTCATTGGCTTCTGCTGCGCAGTACTTCTGTCCCCCAGGTTGTTCCTCTGCAATCGTTCTCATGCGCAACAGCTAGCGTTTCAAGTTGTCGTTGACATATCTTCCGAAGCCAGGTTCGCATCTCTCGTTTCTTCTTACTGGATCTAATTGCTAGTCCGCCTTTACAGGTCTTCCCTCCCCCTCTTTAGGGTCCCACCTTCCTGGTCCCAACTTCTGGCCCATCTCTTTGTTTTCACTATTGATCCCTACTGGTCTCTTCTTGCTGGTTTTCCCGTCAATGTCCCCTCCTCCAGGTTCTTCCTTTCCTTCCTGGTCACTCTCCTCGCTCTCCTGGTCTACCCTAGATGTCCCCCTTACCGCCCTTCTCCGCCACCCCGTTAGTGGTCCTCCATGTTCACGGCACGGTCGGTGACACGTATTCAGAATCAGGATGCTTGCTGCGCGCGACGTAGGGGTCCCGTTTTCTGGATCCAGAAGCTCAGAAGCGCTCGCAGTCGCCGCTGTGTCCAGCATGAAGAGGCTATACATATGGCAGATTCCTTGTTCTCCGTATGAATTCCCTCACGGCTCCCTTCTTGTTGGTTCCCGTCCTGGTCCCATCTCCAGGTCCCTTCTTCAAGGTATATTCCTCCTCCCCCATCGGGATCCTCTCTAATACTCTACCCAATTAAATAGGCCTCCCACGCTCACGACACGAGTGAACGCCCATTGTGTGACATCGGTGTCACATCTTCTAAATCCGGTCTCTCTTAATGGTAATGGATCCCTTTGCTGATCCTCCTTACTGTCCACCCTCCCCTGATTGGTAACTCCCTAACGATCCCCACATATTGCCTAAACTCTTCTTAGTGCCACCTCCTGGCCTGCTTCATTGCTCTCCCCATCGACCATGACGATGCTCCTCCTGGTTGCTGCCTCCTGATCGCCGTCGGTTCTCCACCCTCAAAGTCTCCCTTCTACCCTTACCCCTTTAGTAATCTTCTCATGCTAATGGCACGAAGTCGGCTTCTGAATCTGAACGCTCAGAAACGCGCGTAGATACTGTTGTGTTTAGCAGTAAAGGGCTGTGTTTCCCCTGCTGCAGCATCATCCCGCGTTCAATAGCAAATTTTGCCCGCGCTGTATATGATGAGGCGTACCTCACTTAGGTTAGATCACTCCACGGACAAACTCTTTTATATATATAGATGGTGATACTGAACACATTCAGTTCTTATGAAATCGCTTAAGAGTGGCCACCACCAACTAGGATTGCACCTAAATTAATTAAAACTTTGATCGTAGTTTTCAAAGTCGACTCGATGCTTTTCATAGCGATCTGGGTCCTTTTGAAATAAATCTAAACATTCCCCAAATTAAAACTGACCTCTAAAGCTAGTCTTCTGAATCAAACTATGTACTCCCTAGAAGAGTCAAGAAAAATTTTGGGTTTAAAAGGTTAGCCATGGCACGTTGATGCTCTTTCTCATTCCTGTCCTTCATGTATGCCTTCTTTTTAAGGAGGCGTAATGTAGAGCTTGGAGAAATTGGTTCAACAGTGTACTCTTATAACAAATTCGAACTACTCTGCGTATCGCCGTAGTCAAGCAGTTGGCGCGCATTCTTTGGGTCAGGAGACGCGTAAGAACATGGCGAGATAACCAGGAGACTATCTCAACTGTAGGTTGGAACGACCTAAGTGTTGTATACGGGCAGAATTGCCTTTCTCTGGGAAACAACAAAATGCAAATATCTTCATCCCAATACAACTTTGCGCAGAGTTAGGGTCGACGGAAGATGGACCGATGCCTGCGTTAACCCTCTGCCTGCGCGCGAAGGGCGGGCTCCTGTTGGCTGGAAACAGCGACGACGAGCGAGCGGCGGTGGCGCAGTGGGTAGAGGAGCGGCGTAATCCCCATGATCGCTGTTTCCAGCCAATTTGAGCCCGCCCTCCGCGCGCAGGCAGAGGGCTAACGCCATCAACGGCCATCTTCCGTCGTCCCTAACTCTGCGAAAAGTTGTATTGAGGTCGAGATATTTGCATAATGTTGTTTCCCAGAGAGAGGCGATTCTGCCCATATACAACACTTGGGCCGTTCCGACCTACCGTTGAGATAGTCTCCTGGCAAGACCAAATCGATAGGGGATCTATTGATTTTTATGAAAATAACAGGTGGAGCCTCCCCCCCCCCCCCTCTCTCGAGGGACGGTCAGGAGGTACACCCGCCCCTGCTGGGGCCTGTCTTCCTCTCATCCCCTTGCTCACCCATCTCCAACCCCCTAGGCTTCACCGAGCGTCTAACGGCTGCTTTACGAAACCTTTGACACGCAACACAAAAGTTTCCGGTCCGCAGATAGGCGGTGTACCTCCTGAAGCCACGCCCCCCAGCAGGGGCGGGTGTACCTCTTGTCGCGCTACCCCCCCCCCCCCCCCCCTCCCCGCCCAATAGACGACCGATCCACGTGCCTTCTAGATTTTACAAGGAAACGCTGTAAGACCGACGCAGTATTTCAGTTGTTTCAGATGGCTTCGGCTAGAACTCTAGCTGAGCTTCTTGGACAATCTCGGAGATATGTTGATCATCGCGACGATACTACTTCGAGTGAAGACGGTTCACCAACGAGAAGCAGGTCAGCAAGTCAGCCCCATTCCGATTCGGAACTCAGCGTCTTCGACAGACCGGTGACGAGACGATCTGCAGCGGAGAATCAAGTCAAGCTGTTCCCGGTACTGTGGACGAACAGCACCTCGTCGGTGGAGAAATTCTTCGATGCGGCCAACGATGCGGCCGAAACGATTGGAATGCCGCTCGACTTCGACAGTTCAGTTCGAGAAGACGAGGACGACGATGATGATGGTGATGATGAGGATGACACTTGCGAAGACTCGTCATCTACGCGGAAAAAATCGCAAAGCCCCACGTCCACCACATTGAAATCGCCTTCGATTTCTGAACCGCGATCCGGCCGAAAACGAAAGCGATCACAACGGCGCTACACCAAGCCGTATCGCTCTCGACCCGCTAAACAACCACAGAGAGAAGCGGACCCCGGAACGGGAGTTGCGAAAGGACACGGTTCCCCACCCAGCAATTGCCACGGCCGACCGATGTACGAGCTGCTCGAAACTGGACATGGCCCGCTGATACCGAAGCAGTTGTCTGCATGTGAGTTTCTGAGCACTTCTTCGCCTCTTTTATTTCATCTGAATACTTTGCGACAGCAGCGACAAGATCGACAAGAGTGCAGCGCGCGGAAGTATGAACAGGCGACAGCAGCGACTGGGGCGACTAGGGCCCCGTTTATACTTCATCGTGGAGCGACGCGATGGCCACGCAATAAGGCCAAATTGATCGATCGCGTCGCACAATCAATATGGCCACTATACGTGGCGTCGCGTCGCGCCGCGCCGCGACGAAGTGTAAACGGGGCCTAGAGCGACAAAAACGACTGGAGCGACAGCGCCGGTGCTCGAGTATGAACACTTTTTGGCGGCGCGCGATCGATTTGCATGTTTTGCACGGGCGAGGGAGCGACGAGAGCGCAGCGCGCGGAGGTATGAACAGGCGACGGCAGCGACTGGAGCGACTAGAGCGACAAGAGGGACTGCAGAGACAGCGCCGGCCTCGAGTATGGACACTTTTCGGCGGCGCGCTCGGTTTTAATCGATATGCATGTTTTGCATGGACGATGAGTCACTCTTGTCGCGAAGTATGAACACGCCCTAAAGACAGCAGACAAGTAAGGACAGACTCATTCTCAAGATTGTCTAGGGAATACGGCCTGCTACTCTGGGTGCAAGTCGCCAGAAGTCGAGCGGAATGGAAGAGTTGTGGTCCCCACTAGGACAACACCTGCTGATAGACCATCAAATTATCAATGTAAGTACGTATTTTGAAATCGTTGTCGAAAGGACTGGGCGACTAGCTCTTCCTCCCTTGGACAGCTCAGGATTTCGTTATGCATTTCGTATTATTCTCAATGGAGTATGTGCGGCTTCAATTTCTATCAGGGTATGCACTAGGGTTTACTAGGGTTTCACGGCATTTTGCACACATTCAAACTGCCTCTCCCAATTAGGAATGCAACTTGTTCATTGTCATTTCTATTTAGGTTAGGCTCCCAGCCAACGCAGAACTTCCATCACTTTCTAATCCTTTATTGACTGTTTGATGAAGGAGCTGTATTCCTGGGGCCGGATTCATCAACGACTTGCCGAGATTTGACAGAGAACTTACAGTGGAAACTCCTGAAAAAACGCAAATTAACGCGACTTATCAACAAGCGCTATGGTGAAATGTTGCCGTTATCAGGATTTTCCGCTGTAATTTCTCTGTCAAATCTCTGTAAGTCGTTTATGAATCCGGCCCCTGGAAGGCATTGGTAACCATTGTCATGTTCAGGTCGTAATGTTTCAACTGAAGCTCTCGCCATTCATCTAGTTTCCATAACCGAGCATGTTCTGCTGAATTTGGACAGGAGTTACCACATTTTCAAAGCGAGTGACTTCAAACTTCATCTACAACACTGGCGAAAGCGTGGCTGACTCTAGAGGTGTTCAGAGTGATGAGCTGCAAATGATGGAGCGTGGCTACAGGCTTCTCTGTGACTATTTCCGACCACCGTTCGACATCTACCAGGTGGTTCAGTTTCCGATTCTGTTTTTGCTGCCTGAAAACGTCAACGATACGATCTGTTACCATTACGTTCTGTGAGTTCTATGCCCTCATATTTGAAGTGTACCATTTTCGCGTCAAATTGGACGTTTTCCATAAAACCGCATTTTAAGAAACCAAACTGGACCCCCTCCTCTGTTAGCTTGAAGCTTTTGAAATCAAACTGAACATCTTCCAAATAAAAACGAGCTTTTTCCGTTTTGAAACAAAGTCCGAAACGGTCAGAATCATTTTCGTTCAAGGGAAATTTAGTGTGACTTTATTTGCGTTTTTTTTTAATTCCCCAGCTCGAATAAGCGAACCTGCTGCAATTTTAAACAATTTAATTTTTAAGGAAAAACAATAAATGTGATTTTGCCTTAACATATTCATTAGGAAGCGTTTAGTGTGCTCGCGACGTGCGACGCGATGTGATGGTAAGCTCTCATAGCGATTAATCGATATGGGCGCTTATCTTACATCGCTCGCGCGTCTTGTGCACACTAAACGATCTCTTACCGTATGACACAGTGTCGCGTCACACCGTTTTGTCGGCGTGAGGATGTGTGACATGATGTAGTGTCACAATCTTGTAATTTATTTTCTAGATGGACTGAAATCTTTCAAAGAAACTTTTTGTGTTAAGTTTATTTCATCATTAGGCATTATTGTAAAAGGTGTGGTCTACGAAAATATTTTTCGGTTACTGATCTATTGAGCCTATGGTCAAGTAGCGGCTCCAATTAACAAACAAACTCTCGACGTTGCCAGAAATCGATTGGTCTCAGCCCTGGTTTATACTTGTGCCGCCACGCGGCGCGGCATCGCGATCGCCATAGATATCGATTTTTCGCGCCGCCCGGTCGATATCTATCCCGACCATCGTGCCACGCCGTGCTGCGGCGCAAGTATAAACTAGGGCTCACGCGCCAGACACGCGACAAAATCGCGCGGTCGCCAACGTGTTAAAGTGCCGGAAGGCCCCAAGTTTTTTAAAAAGCATTTTAGAAGAAGAGCTGACGCTATGCTGTCAACTATATAATCGTGATTTTATTTCGAATGAGAGCGTAAGTGGCGCTTGAAACATCGATGTGAGGATATGTATGTCTTTACACTGACCTCGTAGTATTGTTTACATTTGTATTATTCTTTGCAAACAAAAGTTTTGCCATCAATCGATTAAAGATCATGACGATCTACTCAAGTGCATGGCGGTATACCTTCTCGTTTAGTAAATTAAACGATTGCTGCCTTTTTACGCTTTAAAACCATATTTGACGTTTCCTCAAAAAGTAACAATTTTATAGAATTTCAAGCATAGATTCACTTATTGAGGCATGTGAACCAAAAAATTTTAAAAGAAGCCGTAGCAAACATTCATTGAACAAAAAAAATCAATGAAATTAAAATGATAATAAAAAATAAAATAAACAAAACTTAATTATTGAACAAAAAGTCAGCGTCTTTAGGTTAGGAAGCCTTCATTTGTGAAAGAAGCTCGTTTTGATCTGGAAGATGTTCGGTTTGAATTTGAGAACGCCAAGTTTGTTAAGAAGAGTATCAAATTTGATTTGAAAAGTGTTTACTTTGATTGGAGCGATTATTCAATTCAGCAAACATTGCTTCAGCGAACGTTTCGGCGTTGTCACCTTTCTCGGGTCCTCAAACTTGGGTAATCAAACCAATGTTCATATTGGTTTGAGAGTTGTCCAGTTTGACTTGGAAAGTCTACAATTTGACGTGAAAATGGTATGAATCAGTAGTTTGACCGAAGAACGCATGGTGCCATTTCAGGCTGTTTCTTCTCTACATGAAGCTGAAGAATGGTGGTCGTCTTAAAGGCATTCTGAATCATCCCTACGTGGAGTAGGGCACATATTGTATTATTCGAAGTGAGTTTTTCTCCTTTTTGGTTTGACTTTTGTTGCATGTTAGTTGAAGTTTATGCTAGAACCAGGAGTACGAAAATCATCGGTATCGATAAAGCAGCGCGAGGAATCAATACTGACGTTGCTGAAGTGAAAAGAACCAAACCAGTAGCGAAGGGAATGAATGCTAGAAGTATCTCACCCAGTTATCGTGTCTAGCAAAGGGGGTCAAAATCTGTAACAGTGGTGTGTTCTATTTGTCTGGTTCCCCTTACAACGATAGCGCCCCGAATCTTTGGCATTCGAGAAGCGCAGCCAGGCCATTGAGGCATAAAGTCCTTCCTACGCCTTCGATAGGGTTAGTGGAAGTGATGTCTCCCAGCGATACCCGCAACCATGGACAAGGGTTTGCTTGTAAATTCGTGGAGATCAGGAATTCGCTGCGGGACCGCGCTTATTTGGGATGTATACCATTCATGTAAAACTAGACACTTCTAATATCAAATTGGTGCTTTTCTAAACCAATCTGATGCTTCTGAAACCAAATTGAATGCCTTAAAAATCAAAGCGTACTTCTTACACGTTACACTAAAGATCCTCCAAAACGGTTAGAATAATTTTTTGTTTAGGAAAAAGTTGGTATAACTTTCATTAAATTCCTTGTTCAGCTGGCCGAATGAGTGTAATACTTTTGTCAAATTTTTATTTTTGCGAAAAAATAAATCAAAATTTTAATTAATTTTAAAAGCGCAATAATGCAGCAATCATTCAGTGCATTGAAAGACGAAATCGCGCCATGCATTCGAAAAGCTCTCGCGGTTTTTGTTTGATTTATAGTGTAAATGCTATCTAGTTGAAACAACATTATGAGGAGTGTGTGTTCTTCAAAATTGCTTTGTTTTATCGTTTATTGGTGTGAAACTTCATGCTCACTGAAATTTCGCTGTCAATCGAATGAAAATCGTGATGTCTTGCACGACGGCATGGCGCAATCTCTTTTTTGGCGCTAGAAAATGGACGTCTTTCTGCTCTTTAAAATACGCCTCAAATTGGACACTTTTCTAAAGCCTAACGCTTATGAAATCAAGCCGGACATGTATCGATTTTCCTTGGTTCCTAATCGATATCGGTGTCTCTCATACAAGCGCGCTTCTCTGCGACGTACCTACAGAAACAACTTTTGGTGGCCTCTTCTTTCTAGCACATGAAGTGTTCCCCGTAAAGCCTATGTTATACTTCGGCGACGCGTCGCCGACGCTGCGACACGTTACCGACAGCCCGTCACCGACGTCGCCGACGTCGTTGACGTGTCGCAGCGTCGATAGATTCTGCGGCGACGTCGGCGACGTCGTCAACAAGAGAGCATCGGAGCACATTTTTAGCATCGCAGCGCGTTTTCAGTGTCATCTTTTGGTAACCAGACTGCGGATAGAAACGCTAGTTGATCACATGTGCCTCGAATTTGCTTACATTGCGTGCTTTTCTTAACGCCGCGGGGTATGCGCTATTGGCCAACAGCCTCAACCTGACTACTAATTGATTGTGGACAAATTATATATTATAGACATAATAATAATAGAAGTACGGGATAGTGTTGGGCACTTAACGACTATTGATTTACCAATTTAACGATTTTACCAGCACTTTCGGTTTAGCAAAGACCTTTTTCGTTAAATCGTATTCAAATTAAATTTACGCGGAATTCTCGAAGTTCAAAGGAAAATTAGTAAGAATTCTATCTCGAAAAACTCTACGCAGAGGTTTGCATTACCATTTGAGAAAGCGAGGAAACACTACTTATTTTCTACACAGTTCTATTTAGTATTACTTGCTCTACAAGGAAGCAAATAGGCCTAGAAAATGCGTACAGAACGGCTGAGAAGGACACAAAAAGGAAGAAAAGTGACAAAGTGAAGGGGAGCTAAGGTTTAGGATCCCACTCCCTTCCAAACACTCAGTGTTCTAGTGAATTGCACTTTTTGTGTTCGCAAGACGGCGTCTTTTGCACTTCTCGATTTCGTAATTCGAAGTACGGTGGTGATGATGGCAGTTCCGGGAACGAAGAACCAACCCACAATCATAACACTCCATCGGAGCGCATTTTCTGCCACCCTTGGATGATGTCGGCGACGTCGGTGACGCGTCTGTGGCGACGTCGAAAGTAAGTATAGTATAACAGTATAGTATAAGGAAGTATAACACCCTCTGCGGAGCTCTCGGCGACGTCGCCGAAGTATAACATAGACCCAAGGGAATGTGGCCTTGTACTCCTCGAAGCTATTTTCTTCCATGAACTATATGTCTCTGTTAGAAATAAAAAGGAAACTAAAATCAGAAAATAGTAAACACTACTACTAAGAAAATATGATTTCAGATCAAAAAGAAGTCCTTGACTACTTATTCTGGTATCCATCTCTTCGAGCGACTCGATGTACTATCCTGGCTTTGGACGCTCGACCGGTGAAGTCACTTATTTGTTGCGTTGTTTTTGTTTTTGTTATTTGCCTTAGGGCTCTGTTATACTTCGGCGATGCTGTTGTCGGCGACGTCGGCGACAGTGCTGAGCGGATGCTGGTACGTACTGTCGCACTGTCGCCGACGTCGCCGACAACAGCATCGCCGAAGTATAGCATAGGCCTTGGGATCATTCGCTTTTTGAAAGATGTTCTTGTGAATTCTCACAGAAAACTCTGCTGGTCTGAAATAGATGTGCTGTACCTTCCTTTTTCCCTTGTGTTATTCGGTTATCGTTACTGTAATTTTTACTGTTATAGACTTGTATTATTGTTAGTCTGTTGAAGTCGGTGTTAGCTAGCTGTAAATGAACCGCTGCGATGTGAGCTCTTGCTCTGTTAAATATTTTTGTATAAATTATGCTTGTTCATGGGTGCAGAGCTCAGGTTGTTTTACCTATGTATCTCGACAGGTCAACTTTATAAGGAATTCAAGTAACAGCGTAAACAGTGAACAGTTCCAATGTTGATCAACAACGCGGAGAATCAATACATGTAGCATCGATTCTCCGCGTTGCTGGTCGATATCAGCAGCCTTCATAGTGCTTTGCGGCGGTAATGTGGTACTACTGCTCTTTTAAATTAAATCAACCACAACTTGACTCAATTCTTCTCTTTTTTTCATATCATCGGGTGACTATAGCCTATTTAACACAAATGAGGCCAGTTGCAATGAGTTATCAAGGCCAGTACCACTTATTGACTTATGGTTAGGCTTGGGCGCATGATAGCGCAGTCGAATGAGGCACCGGCTGTCGCATGCACTCCGAGACGAGGTTCTTAGTTCGGTTCCCCGTCTAGATCAACTAAGCCATCGAACACTCCGCGGTCCGTGAATCGGTACCAGACATGTCTGGGAAGGACAGGGCATTGGCCTGTCCATCGGCTGGCCACCGAAGTCATTGCATAGTCAGTGCTAACTAATCGATAGTCAATCATTCCAGGAAACAGGCGTATTAGCGAAATCCAAGTGGGTTTGTAAATCATTGAGATTATTTAAGGCTAGATGTTTCAGCCGGTTTGCAAATGACCAAGACGTGAAGCTCGCTCCCTTGTTCGTATAGCAAACCTCAGTATTCCAAAGATTGACTGATTTCAGGCCTCTAGCCCTAAAAGTTCTATTCGATTAATTTTCACTAATTAATCTCTATTTGGTAAAGAACGCGCTCTCTTATTATTTTTAATGTTTGCGTATTACCAAGTGCATATCCTACTATATATATATATATATATATATATATATATATATAATAAATAAATATATATATATATATATATAAAGGAGTAGGCGTGTGTGTGGTGTGTGTGGTGTGTGTGCGGTGTGTGCGATGTGTGTTGTGTGTGTGCGGTGTGTTTGTGGTGTGTGTGCGGTGTGTGTGGTGGTGTGTGGTGTGTGTGCGGTGTTTGTGGTGGGTGTGCGGTATGTGTGGTGTGTGGTGTGTGGTGTGTGTGGTGTGTGTGGTGTGTGTAGTGTGTGTGTGTGGTGTGTGTGAAGCGTGTGGTGTGTGTGTGCGGTGTGTGTGGTGTGTGTGGTGTGTGTAGTGTGTGTGGTGCGTGTGGTGTGTGGTGTGTGTGGTGTGTGTGGTGCGTGTGGGGTGTGTGTGTGTGTGTGTGTGATGCGTGTGTGGTGTGTGTGCGGTGTGTGTGGTGTGTGTGCGGTGTGTGTTGTGTGTGTGCGGTGTGTTTGTGGTGTGTGTGTGGTGTGTGTGGTGTGTGTGGTGTGTGGTGTGTGTGGTGCGTGTGGTGTGTGTGGTGTGTGTGGTGTGTGTAGTGTGTGTGTGTGTGGTGTGTGTGTGAAGCGTGTGGTGTGTGTGGTGTGTGGTGTGTGGTGTGTATGGTGTGTGTGGTGTGTGTAGTGTGTGTGGTGCGTGTGGTGTGTGTGGTGTGGTGTGTGTGTGACGCGTGTGTGGTGTGTGACGCGTGTGTGGTGTGTGTGCGGTGTGTGTGGTGTGTGTGTGGTGTGTGTGCGGTGTGTTTGTGGTGTGTGTGCGGTGTGTGTGGTGTGTGTGGTATGTGCGGTGTGTGGTGTGTGGTGTGTATGGTGTTGGTGTGTGTGGTGTGTGTGGTGTGTGGTGTGTGTAGTGTGTGTGTGGTGTGTGTGTGTGAAGCGTGTGGTGTGTGTGGTGTGTGGTGTGTGGTGTGTATGGTGTGTGAAGTGTGTGGTGTGTGTGTGCGGTGTGTGTGGTGTGTGTGGTGTGTGTGGTGTGTGTAGTGTGTGTGGTGCGTGTGGTGTGTGTGTGGTGTGGTGTGTGTGGTGCGTGTGGGGTGTGTGTGCGGTGTGTGTGGTGTGTGTGGTGTGTGTGCGGTGTGTGTTGTGTGTGTGCGGTGTGTGTGGTGTGTGTGCGGTGTGTGGTGTGTGTGGTGCGTGTGGTGTGTGTGGTGTGTGTAGTGTGTGTGTGGTGTGTGTGTGGAGCGTGTAGTGTGTGTGTGGTGTGTGTGTGGAGCGTGTGGTGTGTGTGTGGTGTGTGGTGTGTATGGTGTTGGTGTGTGTGGTGTGTGTGGTGTGGTGTGTGTGTGGTGTGGTGTGGTGTGTGTGGTGTGGTGTGTGTGGTGTGGTGTGTGTGGTGTGTGGTGCGTGTGTGGTGTGTGTGTGTGGTGTGTGTGTGGTGTGTGGTGTGTGTGTGGTGTGTGTGGTGTGGTGTGGTGTGTGTGTGTGTGTGTGTGTGTGTGGATGTGCGGGTGAGTGGGTGTGTGCCCGTCACAGCTGGAGTGAGGGAAGGGCGTGTTGGGGATACTCGACGATTGATGGCGATCAACAGCGGCCCAAAACTTTAGCTCCCTCTGGGTAATCGCGGTCGCAAACACGAATCTGAAGTTCGTTTTTGAAATATCGATCGCCACCGATCGATATTCATCAAGATATCGATTTTTCATGTATGTCGTTCAAGAGGCTCGAAACTTTAGCCCTATCGGTTATCGAGGTCGCTGAGCACGAATCTATGTTCGTTTTGAAGTATCGATCGCCATTAATCGATATTGATCAAATTATCGATTTTCCGCAGATGGCGTTTATTTTCTTCGATTTTTTCTAACTTGCCCCCAATCGACGTAGTTAAGATGTTCTTCCTGAGGAAGCCATGACACAGGTGGCCGCTACAATTGATTACGAGAAGTTATTACCATGGTGAAGCCACTGAAAAACCGCCAGTGCGGCCGAGAGACCGCTCTGACGGCTGGTTGTTGTTATATAACTAGTTTGCTTGATGAAGAGCGATATCTATGGTGCCTCCCTTCAGATAGGATTTCGGAAACTAATACTATCCGGACAGCGAGGTTGGCGTGGTTTGCTCAAATGCCTACCGAAAACTGATGAAGGAGTGGACAGGAAACGCACAAAAGTTGGATTTTGTTAACCTCGTTCTGGAATGCGCCATGCACTGCACTTCTACTGTATCGGGACGCGTATTTATGCGAACAATCGATGTGTACAATGACGTTCGTTGAAGAACAACTACTGCAATCGGGTGAAGAATCATCGATTTCGTGGATTTGGTCTACGCCCACAATCGATCGATGGGGCCCACTGCTCCACCTGCCTGCTTCAGGCGCATCCCTGACAGGCTGCAGCCTCTGTTCTTTCTTCGACAACAGCCTTCAGAATGCTTCATGTCGCTGCTTTCTTCTTCCTCCTCCTCGTCTTCTTCTCCACCGTCTGAAGGACGGGAGAGACTGCTTTTCTCGACGTTTCGCCGTCCTGTGATTAGTCCTACTGAAGTCACGATGGGTTTTAGCTACAAACGATCGTTGCAGAACCGTGCGAGCCCTATAGCCGCTGTACAGAACTTCATCATTTGGCGAAAATGACGGCGACGTCTACCTACGATCCATCGTCAACCTACGATGTGGGTGCTACTCTCATTTCGGCACTAGTTAAAAGTTCCAACTCCACCGACACGACTTCGATCGGATTTTTTTTTTTCGCTGAAACTTCGTCTATGAGTGTTACTTGTGGTGCTGATCACGAGTCTGACATCCGTTTTTCACGATTCGGCTGGATAATATAGATAGAGGAAGACACAGGATTACATTCTTAAAGTTTCTGCCGGTGACGGCAGGTAGAGGTTGGTATGGGTAAGTGGTCGGTTCATCGAATGCTTTCCTTGCCTTTTTATTTCTCCGCTGATACATTTTAGGAAGTTTTGGGGCACTATTGTACTTTACGAACTCCAAAGGACGAGGAGAGGTCGAAAAAAAATTCGCCCAAACTTCGCACAGGGGGGTTATTTGGGGTGCTGATCACGGATCTGGCATCCGTTTTTCGTTTTACGCTGGAGTACGCTAGGTTACGGTAGGTACGGGTGATTAAGGTCATGGTCACCGATTTCGCCCAAACTTCGGCTATAGGGGTTATCTGTGGTGCTACGGGTGAGCACAGCATGCAAGCGGTCCCGAAGCGATCGCCTGAAAATTCGCAAATCAGGGACCGTATGCTCGTGCTCCCCCGTTGGGGGAGAATCAGTCAATATCAGCATATTTTATCACACCCCGATCCCCCATCGGGGGAGACTCGGGGTAGACGAGCATACGCCCCCAGTGGGAAACCATTTTCGCGGGAAACTCTTCGTTAGGCGAAGGCTTAATCGAGAGATAGCAATCTAAGCATCATGGCCCTCCGGTACTGTTCCACAACGCCGCCAGGAGGAACTGCGCGACTTCAAGCTGAAGGACGTCTTTGGCAAGCTAAACATGGACGCAGCCGATTTCCAGGATGGCTTAGAAGGATGGGATTGCTCGCAATCGGTGATCATGACCTTGGCAGCTTTAGTCACCCGCACCTACCGTAATCTACCGTACTTCAGCGTAAAACGAAAAACGCATATCATATTCGTGATCACCACCCCGAATAACCCCCCTAGGCGAAGTTTGGGCGAAACCGGTGATTATGACCTCGACAGCCTTAGTCACCGGTACCTACCGTAACCTACCGTAATCGGCCGAAATTTTGAAAACAGATGTCAGATTCCTTATCAGCACTCCAAATAACCTCCTAGGAGAAGTTTGTGAGAAAATTTTTTTCGGCCCCTCCTCGTCCTCTGGAGTCCGTAAAGTATTAGGTTGGTGCATAAGTTCTCTTGGGGCATGAAATATTTATTATCACAACATACGAGCAGCAATATCAAATCATTTGAAGTAACCACCCTTTACATCAATTGTCTTTCGCCAACGTGCTGGGAAGCCTTTTCTCCAAAACGTGGCCGGTTGTGATTCGAAAAATGTGAGCAGTGCCTCCCTGACATCCTCTCGGTTCCTAAATTGCTGGCCGTCCAAATAGCGTTGAAGGCTTGAAAACAAATGATAGTCAGAAGGAGCGAGATCTGGTGAGTAAGGTGGATGTGGAAGAACGGTCCATCCTTAGTCCGCCAACTCAGCCGCCGTCGCTCTAGCAATATGTGGTCTAGCGTTGTCGTGTTGAAAATACACCTTCACTTGCTCTCCTCGTGTGGTTTGAAGGTGGGCCCTCAACTTCCTCAGTTGGTTGACGTAAACCTCTGCCGTCACTGTTGTCCCTTCGTCCAGCAGCTCCCAGTACTCTACGCCAAGAACGCTCCACCAAATGGCATAGCATCACCTTTTTCACGTGAAGGTCGGGTTTTGGAACGTCCTCTGCCTCTCCAGTTGCGTCAACCCACTACGCACGCCGGTGGTAATTAGAGTAGAGTATCCACTTCTCATCCCCGGTGACAAGGTTGTCCAGCCATCCGTGGGTACGTCTGAGGGTAAGGAGAGACAGAGCGACATCGGCTCTGCGATCCATGTCATGTTGTGTCAAGTCGTGAGGTACCCAGCGACCCGATTTTTGCACCTTGCCAATCGACTTCAATCCTCGAACGGCTGTTGAGTGACTAACACCAAGAGTGCTTGATAGTTCGCGAGTGGTTTGGTATGGGTCCGCTTCCACTCTTCTTCGGAGGCCATCCAAATCCAGTGTCATCGGGCGTCCTTCTCGTTCATTATCTTCAACGGAGAATTCACCAACTGCAAACTTCGAGAACCACTGGTACACAGTACTTCCAGCAGGAGCACTCTCGTTGTAAACATCCTTCAGGCGACGATACGATTCGTTGGCATTGAGGCCAGACTGATGCAGGAATACCACGACGTGCCGAATATGCGTCTCAGTTGGGATGAATTGCTTAGTCATAATAGCTGACGTTGACAACGCAGAAGTAAATGTTAGGAACAGTTTTGTAGCCCTTTCCTTTCTCTATCGATCGATCACTTACGCATTGATACACGTGAGAAATTTGGCGGGTAAATGCGCTTTCAATTTGGGAGGGATCAAATGTCCGACAACTTATGCACCAACCTAATATGTACAATAGTGCTAAAAGAGCAATACATCAAGTCTATCCTTTTCCTACACTTCCATAGTCGTAGCTTTCTCTCAGGACATGCTCTGTTTCCAACGTTCCTTATATGTGCATTGCTTTCGTTTGTTTTATAGTTTTTAGTTAAATGTGGTCTTTACTAGCATGTGGACGTGGCTAATTCGATCTTTATTGCCTTCATTAAACTGCATTGTAAGACCAATCCCCCACCGAGAGTCACTCTCTTGGTGGGGGATTGGTCTTACAACTATTGAAGTCCTCAGACACCACCCTACGACAGGTTTGCTCCGCGGCGCATAGTCTGCTCAGCTCAAACCGAGGCCGGCGACGGCGGCACGCTACTGTAACCGAGGAAGACACCTACCGTACGAACTCGGGAGGGGGGCTTCTGATGGGCAGAAAATCCCATAAAGCGCCGATAATGTCCCTCATCCCTGGCTCCAACGTATAGAGCCTGTAGTAAGGGCGCTCCATGGATTATAAAAACCAAGTTTGAATCGCGCGGCTGTGGGCGTTGCGCGCCGGACAACTTGAACGGGTTTTTTCCAGTTGTAAGGGTATCGGCGAGTCGGTTTGGCCTACGCCCACAAGCAATACGTAGGACCAACGAATCCACCTGCATACTCCAAGCGCGATGGGTTGTAGCGTCTATTCTGCCTTCAACAACACGTCTTTAGAACGCTTTATGTCGCTCCACAACATGACTGGAGATCAACAGGCAACTACTCGTTATGGCTTCAGCTTTTAAGGCGATTATGATTTCGTGTTTGCTCTGTTCTGATGAAACATCGACCGTGATCAGATCCAGGACTTGCGCCATCCCTTCTTCGTCCTCCTCTTGGACTTCTTCTCCACCGTCCGAATGACGAGGTTGCTCGGCGCTGCAGTCATCCTACCATGGAAGGACGAGTAGTCGACTCGCAGCGGCGGCACCTCATCTGTCGTCTGTGCTGTGCCAGCGAGCGATGAGAGCTCCTCGTCGAGAAGCTTCGGCTCGACTGGGATGGACGTCAACCTCAGCGACGCCTTCTTCTCGCTCCGTGGGCTAGTGTTGGCGGTGCTGGTGGGGAAGATCTTGTGGACCCGAGCGCGATATCTGGCGTTCTTGCTGCTACTGTACAGCTGTCTCTCCGCTCGGCTGCGAAGGACACTTCGACGATGCAGATGCGACCTAGAGTGCTTGCCGCGAGCCACTGGAAGCCTGCAACTGGAGTCGCTGTCATCGCCGTGGAAAAACCTGGTCATCAGAAGCCACTCATCCTCGTCGTCTTCCACGAAGTCAGGTATGGCTAGAAAATTGTCGCTTGATTTTGCGTCTTCCCCTTGTTCTTCCAGCTCCATCGCATGCCTATCGGTTGTCGAGGATTTGTGCTCTCCCTTGTGCCTCTTGATATTCGACTCAACTGCCGTTCTCATGGTCCTGGACTTGGCGGTCCGTAGGTCTTCATCCGATTTACGGCTAGGCTGCTTCTTCACAGTCCTGAGCCTCCGGAACAGTTTCGACGTCTTTTCGTCGACTGAAGAGCGCGGCTTCTTCTTTCTCACCTTCTTCTTTTTCCCGCTTGGGGAGAGTTTTCTTCGTACGAATATGGGCTTGATCTTTCGACGGACCTTGGTGTGCGATCTGGCTGTGTTCAGCGACACAGCTTCCTCGGTCGTCTCCTTTGCTTGGCTGTCAGTCTCCATTGGGGTTATGCCTTCTTGTGCATCATGGATAGCGGGGGCTCTCGGCTTGATCCGCTTGGCTAATGGAGAACTCAACCTGAGCGTTCTGAATATTTTCTCCTGCTTGTTGATGACGAACTCGGTAAGTCCTGAGCGCGAGATTCGAAAGGGCGGTTTCTTGCCATAGATGGCGCGGATCATCTTCGCAATGGCATTCACAATCACCTCCACCGTCACCTGCTTTCCCTCATAGGTGAGTATGCCGTTCTCCTTGACTCTCAGAACCGTGTCTTCTCTGTTCTTCAGCGTATGGAGCTTAACGGCGCCTTCAAGGCGAATGTTCTGGACCTCACCATCAGCGCCGGACTGCCAGTCCTTCGCGTTCAGAATCAGTCGCGCAGAAGAGCTGCTCGACCGAAGGCGGACGCTGACGAAGTCGACGGGGTCGAGTTTCAGCTGGTCGACGATGTGGCTCAGAACGTCCTCGATCACGCTCACGACGGCGTCCTTGGACATCGGAAAAGAGACACTATTCCTCTTCCTCTTCAGCACGTTGGTCTCCATCGTCATTATAGCGTGGGCGATGTCGTCCACGGTGACCTCCTTCCCCATGAAGGCGTGTGATATGCTCCGGCTTCTGCGTCGCATCACGGCAGCGCTGGAGCCGAATCCTCCAGATTTCTTCATATCGTCTCCCTTGTCTTTGCTCGAGCCAGTTGACTGCGTTACTCCGGAGCCTCGACAGCGGACAGGCTCCTCGACTGTCCCCGGCCGACTGGCGTCTAATGCTCCGGAGCCAGGCCCCTCGTAGAGGTAGACGAACGGCTTCTTGGCGCTGCTGACACCGTGCTTTCTGTCACGAGCGGCCCTTCTGCGCGAGCATTTGAAGATGTCCCTCACAATGGCCACTGTGTCGATGTCGTCGCTTGAATCCGTCGTCGCGGGGGTTTTGTTGCAGTTTTTGGACATTTTTTGTTCTTTCATCCGCTGTAGCTCCGCCCTCTTGTTCTTGATGGCTTTGAGTGCATTGTCATATAGATCTGAAAAAGACTTTGTTAGTGGTCTCTTGTACTCGTAGTGATCTAAAAGCTCTGACAAGGGAGGTCAATGAGCATCCCGTGGCAATTTTAAAAGTGACCTATTGAGGGTTGTAGGGGATTGTATGAGAAGCACCGTAGTGGTTTTCAAATTTCCTGCGGACACCTGGGTAGGTCAAAAATTGCAAAAAACCGTTTCACTTCAGTGCGGGCCGATAAAGCAATACTGACGCCTGAAACTGTCATGTCGTGGTTAGAATCTAACCTGCAAAAGGTTTGGGGCTGGAACAATAGCGGAATTACAGCGATTTCACAATTTGCTTGTTGGCGGTACAGTGACCGAAGTGGAACGTTGAGCTGAGTCTCGCACCACCAACGGCGCAGCGACCGGATGGCCGAGTGGATGTGGGGGGGGGGGGCGGGCTTGCGGGAAAAGTGACGGTGGTTTGGATCCGAAGATGCTGCTCCTGCATTGATGGTCTTGCTCCATCTAATTTTGTCGATATAAAGTGTATCTTGATCCGGTAGTGTACCATACTGACATTATAACTTTATTTTAACCTGGGTGATACGATATAAATACAAAAACACCGAAAGCAGTACACAGTACATAATTCGATTGGCCATTGAGGAGAAGCAGGCGAATTTTCCTTGCCTACAAAATAGATAACTTTAGAACTCCAAAGATCGAGGAAAAAATTATTATTTATATTTATATTTATATTTATTTTTATTTTTATCAATTAATTGACTATATTTATGTTTGATTTTTTTCGATCCTTCTTCGACCTCTGGAGAAAAAGCATAACAATCTGTCTTCTTCACCTCAACCAACCATACTGCAAGTGATCTCACGGTCGTCACATACAGCATCCTTCTCACTGTTGCAAGGAGACGTAACACCACCCACATCATTGTCATCGTCCGGCTAACAGGCTACAGCCTGCGCTTCGTTCAAGTCAAGCTAATATCACAAAGGAGACAACAGGCGGCTTTTCTACGCAGTTCCTCGCTAGCATTCAAGGGCCTTTCCCAACACAAAATAGATAATATTCCTTATCCTGACCGTCTTCGTTAGCCATTGACATTGGCCTGTTAGCACTACTTCATTACTCCAAAAGTAGAAGAGAGATTGAAAAAATGGATAGAAAAGATTTATCTTAATTTTCACTTATTTATTTATTTATTATTTTATTTATTATGTATTAATTACGTATCATTTATTTTATTTTTATTTTTATTTTTATTTATATTTCAATTAATTAATTGATGTATATATTTATATTTGATCGATTGTTGTGATCGTCCTTCGACAGACTCTACCACACCCCCCCCCTGACTTAATATCAATTGTTTAATACAATATGTTTTCCGTGCCGAGTTATTGGGTGTCTTGCTAACTGCCTTCCTCCCGACTACTCTGCCCCTAGTCGTAAGGAGACCGCCCTAGCAGATTCCTTTCGGGGCATACTTCAACATGCTATGTATGGGGTGATATTGATTGTGCTGATGAGGATGAAACACTCCAGGTAGCTTTTTTTTATGTTTATTGCATTGACGTTCTCTCGTTCGTGATGTTAGCTTGACTTGAACGAAGCGCAGGCTGTAGCCTGTTAGCCGGACGATGACAATGATGTGGGTGGTATTACGTCTCCTTGTAACAGTGAGGAGGATGCTGTATGTGACGGCCGTGAGACCCCTTGCAATGTGGTTGGTTGAGGATGAAGAAGACAGATTGGTACCGTTATACTTTCTTTCCAGGGGTCGAAGAGGGGTCGAAAAAAATCAAACATAAATATAGTTAATTAATTAATAAAAATATAAATATAAATAATAAAAAATAAAAATATCAAACAAAAATAAAATAATTTTTTCCTCGATCTTTAGAGTTCTGAAGTTATCTATTTTGTAGGCAAAGGAAATTCGCCTGTTCCTCCTCATTGACCAATCGAATTATGTACTGTGTACTGCTTTCGGTGTTTTTGTGTTTATATCGTATCATTCAGATTAAAATAAAGTTATAATGTCAATATGGTACACCACCGTGGTCAAGATACACTTTATATCGACAAAATTAGATGGAGCAAGACCATCAATGCAGGAGCAGCATCTTCGGATCCGAACCACCGTCACTTTTCCCGCAAGCCCGCCCCCCACATCCACTCGGCCATCCGGTGGCTGTGCCGTTGGTGGTGCGCGACGCACCTCAACGTTCCGCTTCGGTCACTGTACCGCCAACAAGCAAATTGTGAAATCGCTGCAATTCCGCTACTGTTCCAGCCCCAGACCTTTTGAAGGTTAGATTCTAACCACGACATGGCAGTTTTAGGCGTCAGTATTGCTTTATCGGCCCGCACTGAAGTGAAACGGTTTTTTGCAATTTTTGACCTACCCAGATGTCCGCAGGAAATTTGAAAACCACTACGGTGCTTCTCATACAATCCCCTACAACCCTCAATAGGTCACTTTTAAAATTGCCACGGGACGCTCATTGACCTCCCTTGTGAGTTTTCTAATTAGCTTTTGGACGTGTTAAGGGGAGTGTGCATCTTCGGGATAGTGGTGCTGACATTCGGTTCATTTAAACGATAACTACGATCTTAGGGCCCGTTTGGACTTCGATGACGAGCGACCTGACGCCACGTATTGTGGCCACATTGATCGCTCGACGCGATCGATCAATTTGGCCACTATGCATGTCATCGCGTCGCTCGGCGTCGGAAGTATAAACAGGGCCTTACGTAATAAAAGCGGAGACAGTTTGACAATGTGCACCTCACTGTATACCATTTTCACGTCGAATTCGACACTTTTCAAATCAAATTGTGCACTTTTCTAAGCAAGCTTGAGAGCTTTTGAAATCAGAGAAGCTCTTCCAAATCGAGATGAACTTCAGGCAGGTTAAACTCAATAAGCCCGATCTTTCCGCTGTCCCTAATATACAAGCTGTTCTTTTGAGTGATCCTGGATAGGATCAGCCGAACGCTGTACGAAGAACAGCCATGCGAACAAGCAGGATTTCGGAGAGGATTCAGCACAATCGACCACATTCACACCATTACGAAGCTCATCGAAGTGTCGCGAGAGTACAAGCTGTCGCTGTGCCTTACGTTCATTGACCTGAAGAAGGCATTCGACTCCGTCGAGACTGAAGCGGTCATGGAAGCCCTGCTCACTCAGGGCGTTCCTACTCAGTACATCAGAGTCCTTCGAGAGCTGTACAGTGGATTCACGACCAAGATCTCACCATTCTATAACGATGTCGTTATCGACGTGAAGAGAGGGGTTCGGCAAGAGGATACCATGTCTCCGAAGCTCTTCAGCGCCACCCTCGAAAACGTCATGCGCGAACTAGAATGGGAGCACATGGGAGTGAGTCGACGGCCGGCAACTGCACCATCTGCGCTTCGCTGACGACATCGTGCTCATAACATCGAGCATCAGCCAGGCAGAGCGAATGCTGACCGACTTCGATCGTGAATGTGGGATCTGCAGCTGAATCTTACGAAGACGATGTTCATGAGGAGCGGGCGAGTTTCTGATGTCCCATTCTCGATCAACGGAACGAACATCTCCGAATGCTCCAGCTATGTACGTCTATCTGAGTCGCGAAGTCAATATGACCAACGACCTAGCGCCAGAGCTGAGCAGGAGGAAACGAGCGGCTTGGGGAGCTTTCAAGAGCGTCGAAGAAGTCGCGAAGAAGACGAAGAACGTCCGACTCCGCGCCCCCTCCCCCCTACTCGCTCTACCGGTCTTCCTGCCCTAACATACGCCTCAGAAACCTGGGCCATACGAAAGAAGGGTGAACACGCGATCAGCGTCGCGCAGCGTGGAATCGAGAGGACGATGCTCGGAGCGAAACAACTCACGCAAGTGAGAGAAGGCATCCGGGGTTTCGAGCTTCATCGACGTTCGAAGGTCAGCGGCGCTGTCGCATGGGCCAAGTCGTCGAAAATTAGGTGGGCCGGCCTCGTAATGCGCTTCACAGGCACCCGATGTACGAGAGCCGTCACCGACTGTATTCCGCGGGATGTCAAGAGAACACCAGGACGCCCACCAACGCGTTGGTCGGACTTGTTCGTGAAAGCCCTGAACGACCGATATGACGCTCTTCGTGTCCCTCGAGCGAGGATCCATTGGAGTACTCTGGCATGCGACAGGGACGAATGGAGACACTGCTGGCGCCCGCTCGAACAAGTCGATGATCAACAGGACGACAGGTGCCCTATAAGTGTAGTAATTTTATAAAATTATTTAATTTTTAGGGAGAAATTAGTATACTAAAATTTGTATTCGAAGTACAATAAAGAAACAAGCACACAGCGCATTAAAAGGTTAGATTGCACCATGCACTCAAGTTCGCAAGTTCGCCACAACTTTTATTTGGTAGTCACTGTAAATGCAACTTACATGAACTTCCAAGAGAGGATATGTGTGTTCTTTACAGTCGTTTTTGCTGTCAAACTATATGCAAGTGAATACTACTATCAATCGAATAAACATTGCGACGTTTTGGATTTAGGCATGGCGCAATCTCTTCTTGGCACTAAAAAATGTCCGCCTTACTGCTGCTCAAAACAAGCTTTGAGGCATTGTTTTTCTTTGAAAAATAAACAGTTTATAAAATTTAGAACAATGAGCTCACTTATTGGTAGGTGAATTGAAACTTCAAAAAGTTATACTAAAATTTTCCTTGCTTTGATTAGCCTTGCTTTGATTTCAAAGCCTTAAAGCTAGCTTAGAAGGGTCTCGATTTTGATCTGGAATCTGTCCAATTTGATTTGAAAAGTGTCGAATTCGACGTTAAAATAGCACCTGCGCTCCAATCTACCGTTTTTTTGCTGAACTTTTGGAATTTTCTCATCATTTTGCTACGGACTGTTGCTGTTGCCGTTTTTTTGGATCCTGAATATCATTTCGACCCTCCCCTATTCATTTGCCTTGTGGGATGATGCAAGGGGTTTGCCGTTGCCTACGGAAATGCAACTTATGCACAATGGATCTATCCTTGTTGGAGAGGGGTGCCACTTGAAAAACGGTACAAGCACGAACTCCGGCCAGGAAGTTGTAAGGGAAAGTCTTCTCGTGAGCTACTTCTGTGCCGTCATTGTGTAGGGGACGTTCAGAGCCGCATCGCGGCGTGACGCGACGTAATGATAATCTTCCATATCGATTATTCGAGCTTCCCGATCGATATAGGTACTTACCATTTCGTCGCGTCGCGCCGCGATGCTACTCTGAACGTCCCCTAACAAACAGGTGGAACGCCCTTCCTGCACTGGGATAGATCCTGCAAGTAGGTGCGTTAAAATAACGGATGGCACCCACCTGCAGCCTCCCACATCAATCTAGCGATGTCTCGTTTTGGAACGGGCCTGAATGAAGTCCATTGTAGGCTATTCTAGTGCAAACAAGGCAATTAAATGGGAAAAAGAAGTACTTGAGCGGTTCAGTCCTTCTGTTAGTGCGTGAGGATTTCCTTTCGGCGGGAAAAGGGTTCGATTCCGTCTCAGTAGCGCTGGTCTGAAATCGCCACCTCAACGGGATGTCTTCATCAGACGGCGCTGGGCACTCACCTCGTCTCCGTCCTCAGGGGCACTAGGAGCTGTGCTGTTCTGACCGAAATACATTGTGCCTCTGCTCACGTAGCTCTGATGCGGTAATGCACGGCTTGAGAGGAGGGGATTCTGATGGGCCTCGTTGCTGGATGCGCTGCTTTGCTGACTTGACGTGTGCTTCAGATTGGCTAGAAAGCATGCGTGTTGTTTTCCTACGCTTTTCCTGCCCGTTAAGCATACTACTGATACACAAATCTCTGTGTCATGTCGGATGAGACCAATTTGGGTGCTTTCCCAACTGGGTGGGTGCAGAGAATTTCAATGGTCCACGTAGGATATGATAGAGCGCATCCTATCTGAACCTAAAATGCAAAAATGAGGCTCGGAAAGCATTAATTACGAAATAAAATAGAAGGGAAAACACCCATAAGCGTCTGCAGGAGACCTTGGGTTGGACTTAAAGGGCTCACCCGCCTATCGAACACGGGTCCTGCCACGCGGGGCCGCACAACGACGCGTGAGGTGAAGGTATTGTTTTGTTTTAGTCCGAAAACAACCAAAATGGCCCAAAATCGCTCAGTCCGCTCGTCATTGCGCGAGTGTTGCTTGTTTTATTTTATTTTGTATTTGTTGTTTTCCGAATCTCATTTTTACATTTTGGGTTCAGCTGGATGCGCTCTATCACATGCTAGGTGGATCATTGAAATTCTCTACACCCACCCAACTGGGATACCGCCGAACTGCCGAATTCCCAATTACTTCAGAGGTGGCTGGCTGGCTGGGTCGTCGGTTGTGCGCGGTTGTGCTAAGCATTGATGGATCTATTCTAAAAAGGGGAAGGGGTAGGGCGCAACACGTGGACGGGGGGGGGGCAGTCCTTGGCTTCGACCGCCTTGAGCATAGCAGTCGGGTTTTGTGACGTGGAATTTCCCCATTGTACACGTACGTACGTGTAATGCAAGTTGTACCGAGAGGGGCATAGGTCAAACTGGTAAAAACCCGTAACTTTTTCGTATACTGTTGGACTGCCCCCCCCCCCGTCCACTAGTTGTGCCAGGGGTAGCATTCCACTCCGACGGGAATTGCTAAGACCACTAGAACCAGATCGGAATAGACGCATCAAACTGGCGCGCGCGGGTTGACGCGCAGGTTTGCTGGATACTGTAGTGTGCGCCTGCTGCCGATGCGTCATGGCTCGCATCCACGTCTCTTGTACGCCTGCGATGGCGCCTCTGGCAAGCGGATTGTGGCGCAGTGGGTAGTGCGGTTGCTTCATACGGGTGAGCTTGGGGGGGGGGGTGGTTCTCCTGCGTTGCGGCGTTTTTGCCCACATCCTGGGGTCCCTTTCCTCCAGCTGCGAACTCCGTCTGAGACGAAAGCAGTTTCCACACGAGCAGCTTGGATCGCACCCACCCCGGAGTCCCTTCCCTAGCCTGGTTCGATAGCCATTAGAACTAACCACTTGCTCCGCTGGCAATATGCCAGCTCCTGCTGGAGTACCACGCAAACTTGCACATCAATCCGTGCCGAGACTGCTTTCGTCGCTGAGGGGGACATCGGAGATGGGTTGTGCGCTCTTCGAGCGCACAACTCGGCTAGGGAAGGGACTCCAGGGTGTAGTGCGTCCAAGGTGCTCGTGCAGGAACTGCTCCCGTCTCCCAGTGCTCTCCTGTAGCGGCGGTGGAAGAGCCGCGATCCGCCACCGACCGCTCAACGACCCTCCTCCATATCGACTGACCATGGTGTCGGTGGATATCGAAAATGGCCACGTCGATATGACGCGACATCAGGAGAATCTGGTTAGATCTAAGTAAGACCGCCTGGTTCTGCGCTCAAAGAGCGCATAACCCAGCTGCGGACTCCCCCTGAGCGACGGAAGAGTTCAAATAGAGCGCTCATGTTGATACAACCGTGCTCGAATGCCAAAGTTGCGCCCCGACGCTAAAAAAATCTATCCCGATCTGATTTTAGCGGCCACAGATCCACTCCACTCCGACTCTTTGATAGTGGAGGCAAAACTGACTGTAGATTATTTCCCAAGGACAACGGCCTGATCTAGTGGGTGCAATGTGTGGACATGGGAGGCAGCCCATCAGTGCTCAAAAAAGTACGCCGTGTCGTGGCTGCGCTCAAGGCGGTCGGAATCCATGGGCTGCACCCTCTCCCTCCCCGTCCGCTCATTGCGTCATCTAGTTTGCTTCGCTTTTCTAGAGATGCCCCCTCCGACTCGGATATATCCGAGGTAGGCTTCACTAGGCAACCCTTCCGAACATGGAATCTCGTTCATCAAGTCCAAATATCGAAGCTGTTTGCGGCTTTATAGGTTGGGATATGCTGGTGTACTAACCTGTGCACTTAGCTAATGTCTGCGTCGTAGGCGGTGGCTGAACAACAGAGCGATTCATCCTGAATACACTCAATGACCCCTTCGTTTATTGGTGTACTGTCCTTTGATCTGAAACTCACGGCTGGAAACCGCTGGGGCGTTGATATGCAGGTTGGAAGGGATTCGCGTTCGGGTTGAGTTGCGAACGTGCCGAAGACCGCGGGAGCTGAGCATTTTACTGTATCAGCGCATCCTTCTCAGCGCTCTCACATCTCACCAACTTACCGTAGTCGACGCGAAGAGGTCCTCGACGGTCACGCGAGTGTAGGCAGGTGTCGGATTCGTCGCCCAGTTGCCCGGAGGAAACATTGTGTGAGTAGGTGGTGGTGGAGGCAGAGGTGGCGGAGGAGGTGGTGGAGGCGGTGGAGGTACGGCGTTTGGTGGCAGGCACCTTAGCGGCAGAGGTGCGACGAATCCAGCTGGGTTAGAAGCTGAAGCGAGTGGGATGAAGACCGGCGGCGGTGGCGGCGGAGGAAAGGGCTGTTCCGGCGGCGGCGTGAACATCTTCGACTCTTTCCTGGAAACGGCCAGATCTTGCGCGTGCGGTCCGTGTCCCTGAGCTGAACCGAACTTACAGCTGACGTTGGCCGACCACACTGGACGGGAGCACTACCGCATTCTGAACGTTGCCGGGGGAGTGGGTCTGTTTACCCTCTGTGAGATACCCACAGTGATATGACGTTTGATTACTATCGGCCCTATTTTGTTGTCTTAGCTATTATGCGGGCGTTTGCCCTGGGAGGGGAGAGGCAGTGGAACGCGCTCATGTGCATTGTCCCCGGACCGATTAGGTGGCCACGCACGAGCTTTGTTTGGGTGGTGCCTCTCTGATACTGTAGCTTCCCTTCTTGTACCCACTCTCTCCTTACAACTGAAATATTAAATAATTATACCGTTTTCGGGTCAAATTGAATATTTTTCAAATCAATTATCAATTAGGAAACTCTTCTGAGCTAGCTTAAGGCTTTTGAAATCTAAGTGAACTCTTCCAAAGTGAAATGAACTTCCTCTAGCTTCTTCTGCATTAAACTAGAGACTGAAAAAAGGTTAGAATAATTTTCGTTCAAGGAAAATTTTGGTATAACTTTCTTTGACGTTCTAATTCATCTACCCTATAAGTGAACATATTGTCGGAAAGTTTATAAAAAATTTATTTTCAAGAAAAAATAATGGTTTAAAGCCTGTTCTAAAGAGCAGAAAGGCGGTCATTTTTTGTGCCAAAAAAGATTACGCCATGCCCTCGTCCAACACGTCGCGAATATTATTCGCTAAGGTAACAGTTGTATCCAGCATCTCGCCATACGACACCACATTCCCTGACAAGGGAAGAGTCTGAAGCGGAGCGAGTCATATAGGAAGAATCCTCACCCCTCAATTATTATGAAAATGTGTTTATTTTTTGCCAAGTCGTTAAACCCAAGGGGTCCGTATGAGTGTCATGGTATCATTTGGAAATAGCTAGAGCTCTGGGTCGAATTTAAGTGAGGGAATGGAGAGGCGAAACATCGCATGACCCCTTCTAGGGTAGATCTTAGATTTCCTACTTCCCCGTTTGTTTTTATCAAAGATTACCCTTCACACGTCTCGTTCCTTTTTCTTCCTTCTTTACTACTTATCTCCCTCTTTCTTTCTTTAGCACCCCTTTTCACTGAAGAACCAAGGAGGTGTCATGCCCCGGGCTGGCCGCCACCGGCATCGGTAAGGCCGGCAGCAGAGTCTTGCGGGTGCCGCGGACCCGCCATGACAACGGCGGGTGGTGCGGCGCCGCAAGGCTGCTGTACGAAACACTGCGTACTTTTGCCGGCAGTTACGACCTCTAAGAATGTCAGAGATGAAGAAAGCAGAACGCTTTTTCTTTTGTGAAGAAGCGTTTTCTAAGTCAAGTTAGGAGTTCTTGAATCTAAGCCCCGAAATCTAATAGAACAGTTTTTATAACTCAACAGTTCTGTGCCATTTTGCGCTTGCTCTCATTTTTGTCGATCTACCTCCGCTAAAATTTCCTCGTTTGACAAGTAGCTCGAAGATAATGTGGTAGCCCTTGTGATGACCGCATTCTCTCCGAGGCCTTGTTAAGTTCGATAGGTCCGTCCGATGCAGTTATACCTCGTACTAAAAAGAAGCTCTGCTTTCTTGTTGCATTTCTGTGCAAGAGTTTTCCTTAAACCTCAGACGACTAACTGGAAGGTCACGGAGATTTTCTAAGCAATTAAGGTCACCTAATATCGTGCTAAGCTTTTTTGCGTTACATTTTGAGTGCAGGATTCCATACACCTCCATTTGTCGGCACTACCGGTGATTATATTGTTGGTTGTCAAGCTCCTTTATGGACAGAAATTATGCACCAACCTACTATATCCCTAGCATGTAGATTCGTTTAAAAAATGTTTAGAATAGATGAACCATAATGGACACCCATCTATCACACCCTCCGGCGGGTCTCACCCGCAGCTCCTGGCGCTGCGGGTGAGAGCCGCCGTGAACTGCGGCAGCCCTCGGGGACCTTTGCGTGCGGCGGCTCCGCGACAACTCGTCCGCGCCGCGGCTTCCACCACAGTGGCAGCGTGGGTCCCACTGCGGCGGGAACGATATGGACGAGTTCTCGGGGTGCTGCCGCGAGACTCTGTAGAGGCCCTAACAGTGGTCCGGACCCGAGGCAACGGAGGTGGTAGTATCGGTGGGGACTTACAGCACGCTTATGCTCTTTCCTTTCCAGCCACACGGCACCTACTACATGGGGACCTGCTGCCCCAACCGAACCATGAGGGCGAACAGCGATAGACTTTAGCTCTCCGTGTCCTCCCACTACTTCTCTGCGCCTTTCCCTTCTCTCATAGTATTGCGATCAATAAAGATGTTGGTTTTCACCAGTCTTCACGTAACTCTCGCAGACACAGACGGATATACAGATTTGGTAGGCTACACACTACTAGACACACTTGACTACGCAACCTGCCCGTCCACACTCACTAGGGGAATCCCCAACAGCAGTCCGCCAGGGTCCGGCGAGGTCCCGCCTGGGCCGTGTGCCCACATGGCGATACTCCTCGCCTCGCACCTGCGGTTACCGCTTCCTGGCGTCCATGCCAGGGCAGATCCTCCTCCTCTGCTGTGCGCCCCTCCTCGATACTGCGAAAAAGTCGGCACGCTCCGGAATACATGACGTCCAGCGGATGTTGACGAGAGGACGGCGACCGGACACGACCGTCCGGGCGGCGGCAGCAGGCGAAGTGAGCTCGCGCGCGCGGCGTTCATACGTCGTCGCAGCGAATCGATGCTGAGTATTCGATGGCTTGCGCGGTGGGACCAAGAGGGCGCAGATACTCTGCGTCCTTCAAGAGTCGTGGCGAAAGGCACGACAGGAGGAATGGTGTTTGAGTAAAGGTTCTTTTGAAAGCGGCGATATAAGTGTAAGTGTTTATTTCGATGTTCAAACTGTAAAAGCCATTGAGAGTAGTATAAACACAGAAGATTAAAATGACACTGATATCATTATTGCAGGCATGTGGCTGAAGAGCGTGACGCCTAGTCCTCGATGTTGACTTCCTTTAACCCGCTCACGAAGTCTTGAAGTTTGAACTCCAGGTCATTGGGCCGTGCGTGATGTGAACAGGTGAGCACCTGAGTTGGGTATTTTCTTTGTTATTTTTCAACTAAAAATGTGCAAAATCAACAAGAAATGAAATGAATGGTTGATTAATTGAATGATTAGGATAGGCGAACCATGTGCGAATTGCTCTCCGTCGTCTTCAAAACGCAGTTGCGGAAACGCTTTTCAAACTTAGGCTTCAACTAAAATCAGAGTTTCTACTGCGAACTATCGTCTAGCCAGCGCCGAGGGGCCGTCTCACCTCTTCAGCGATTGCTGTGATATCATACTGAAGACTGTGCAGATGCGCTATAAACACACCTGAAATAGGCCTCAGTAGTGGCGGAGATCAGCGGTGATATCAGGGGTGAAGATGAGCAGAAAGGACACTAAAATGGAATTTGTTCATTTGGAAATTCGCTCCGGTAATAGTTAAGAATCGATATTTATTGTTTACCCTTTATGAAGCTTATCCACGGACTCTCATCATATTCAAGTGACTCCTACCCAAAACGGCAAATTTCGGGCCAAAATCAATAAGATCGATCATGGTTTGTCGATCAATGTTTCTATCTATAATGCTTTCCTGATCAATATTTTGCTTATTGGCAAACCATCCATCGGCTAACCTATCAGCTTGATACTTGACCATCTCGATTGGGCAGCTTTGAACAGAAATCGTTAAAACCGAAGTGGCCCTATCGATATTGTTCACTTGCTGTGAAGCCTATCCACCGGCTTATATGTTCCAGACTCCTATCTAAGCCCTAGTCTATACTTGCGTCGCCACACTGCGCGGCACCACGATCGCCATAGATATCGATTTTTCGCGCCGCCCGGTCGATTTCTATCCCGATCATCGTGCCGCGCCGCGCAGCGGTGCAAGTATAAAATGGGGCTAAAGCGTTGAATTTCGGACAAAAATCAATAAGATTGATCATGGTTTGTCGATCGATGATCCTATCTGTAATGCTGTCCAGATCGATATCTTTGCTAATTGTGAATAACGTACCTGCTTGATTTCCACCTCGAATGGTCAGCTACGAACAGAAGTCGATAAAACCGAGAATAGTCACCCGATCAATATTTTTTTGTTTGTTGTAAAACCCGCTTCCCGACCAACATATTCATATTGCTCGCACATTGAGGAATCAAGCTTGATTCGCCACTAATAACGTCGATCGAGGTGTGAAACCGTTTCTCCTGTTTTGAATCATTGTAACGGCGCAAAAGCCAGCGGCAGGCCTGACTTCTGGGTGGGGCTTCTCCCTTAAAATCGATAATAGTCGACACTGTCATTTCTTATGGAGCCTACCTGCCAGCAGATATATCCACGCGATCTTCCACACAAATGGTCAACTCCGAATCGAAAGTCGATAAATGCGGTAGAACGATGGCGGTTCGATCAATATTGCTTATTTTTTGTGATCCCTAACAACTCTCGTATTTCCACATTTAGGGACTAACCCAGAACAGCTATCGTAATGGCGGTCAACGTGTGAAGAGGTCCTAGTCGCTAATGTGGGTAGCAGAGCGGAGGGGTGGGAGCGCATCAGTCGATCAAAACCAATCAGCGCGGCAACCGAATTAGCTCCAGACAATGAAGAGACCCCTATGAGTCACGCATCCATTCGATGTGGCGTGATTGGCTAGCGCGTCCCCGCGTCCCGGTGCTGCCCACATTGTTGACTAGAACTGGTAACCCCTCCCCCTCCCGTGGACAAGGGAGGACCACGTTGTCACCTCCGGAGGTTTACGATCTGGCTGACAAAAGCGACAAGCCGAAGTTGATAAGGTGTCTGCTTCTTTTTTTAAGGTAAACTCGCATTTCGGACGTCATCTCTTCACATTCCAACCCTCATCCTTCCACCTAACATGCTTACTAACGCCACTGAAGTCCTCTAGTTGCTGCTGGAAAGCTAACAATGTACAGGGTGTCTCAAAAAATGTATACACTGATTGAAAGGTGATAACTTTGTTCATAGTAGAGGTACTGAAGAAGTTAAAGGCTGATATGGAAGCTTAAGAAAATAGAAATTTTCTGACTTATGCGAGGCATGGAATGCGCCACGCACTCGTCTGAAATTTTCCATTTTACACTCGATTGATTGTGTTTCGCTTGAACACATGTTATAATTTTTTCACAAAGTAGCCGTGTCGATTGATTTGTGCTTATTTTAGAGTTTAAAGCTTAATTACACATTATAGCTTGCGAAAAATGGAGGGTATTCTAAAAAAATAAACGTACTATGTGAAGCGTTGTAACATTGCTGCTATTACAGCATTTGGATATATTGAGATTCGCATGAAAGCACAGGTCGACGGGATAATTGTGGCGTGCAAATAGGCGAGATTGCGCTATGTCCTCGCCTGGAACCTTGAATTTCAGACTCGATTGATTGTGCATGGGCTGAATGCTTGATACATTTTTGTTGCTACTTGGTCACATTAAACTGTGCTGTGCTTCTTTTAACGTTTTGAACTTGAAAATCTCGTGAAAGACACGTTACATGCAATTTATTGACTGCACGATTTAAATGTGAGGAGGAGCCGCATTTTACAAGACGCTTTCTGTGGACGAATGAAACAACATTTCAGCTGAATGGAGAGGTTAATTAGCATAACTGCAGCTACTGGACGACGGAAACGCTAAAAGAAGCACAGCACAGGTTAATGTGACCAAGTAGGAAGATGAATGTAACAAGCATTGAGCCCATGGACAACCAATCGAGTCTGGAATGCAAGGTTCGAAGCAGAAGCATGGCGCAATTTTGACTATCTGCACGTCACAGTAATCCCGTCGACTGTGCTTTCATGTGAGTCTCAGATGTCTCCAAATGCTGTACTAGCAGCAATGTTACAACCCTTCACATAGTACCTTTATTTTTTAGAATACCCTTCATTTTTCGCAAGGTATAATGTGTAGTTAGGCTTTAAACTCTAAAATAAGCACAAATCAATCGAAACGGCTACTTTGTGAAGAAATTGTAACATGTATTTAAGCGAAGCACAATCAATCGAGTGTAAAATGGAAAATTTCAGACGAGTGCGCGGCGCATTCCCCGCCTCTCATATGTCAGAAAATTTCTATTTTCTTAAACTTCCATATGAACCTTTAACTTCTTCAGTACCTTTACTATGAACAAAGTTATCGCCTTTCAAAGAGTGTGTGCATTTTTTGAGACACCCTGTATTTCTAGACTATTGTTCCGGAAAATGGCAACCTCACCTTCAGCTCCTGTTACTTGAGAGGCAAGATCTACAGCATTTTCGGCTATGAATCCATCCACTGGGCACATAATCCGAGCGTATTCGTTGATTGTGCAAGCATCCAACAGAAGTACATCGAACCGGTCACCTTAAGCATGACTATAGGCCGTGCTGCGAATATGGCACTAGTCAAAGGTCTGAAGGCTTACCATTCCGTGCAGCCTTCTCGATGAAACTGAGTCCGTCCTCCAGCACCACTCGATGTCTGTCGTTTGTGTGCAGTTTGAACCATTTTTCCGCAATCTCGTACATCTTCGGGTCCACCTCCACAACAGTGACGTTGAACTTCAAAATAATAACATCATTTTACCTCAAATGATTAGGAAATAGGTGAAGATGGCTAACGTTTGGAAAGTGTTGATGCAGAAACGAGTTCATGTAGCCGGAACCCAGGCCAATCGAGAGAACTTGAAGCGGAGCTGCAGCCTCGGGACTAATTGCCCCACTGACAAAAATCTCTCCTGAAGAGGTCCTTGATGTTTTAAGAGCTTTCGCTGCAGGTAGTTAATGTGGTCTACATGGGAAGGGGAACGCACAATTCTATCAGGCCGCATCGAATGGACCACCGAGGGCGCGAACGGTCGGTACCCTTATTGACTGGCGTGTGTTTGTTCGATAATCTGATTGGCTGTGATTGAATAGGGCGTCCCGGCTTCCCAGTGTAGGCCACATTAATGACTAGTACCGAAGTTTGGTACAAAATTGAGTTCGGACCTTAATAAAACTGACAAGGGCAGCCTATGAACTTCCTCCAAAGATTCTCAACGAGACCTATATGGACTTGTAGTGCATCGGACCAGGATCACAGAAGTGTGTTTCTTTTTTGATACGGGCCACTGGGTGGTCCGAAAATGGCAAAAAATGGTATCGCTCATGTACGAGCTGGTAGGACAAAAATGACGCCTGGAATGACCTTGGTGTGCTAAAAAAATTGACCTAGAAAAGGTTTGGAGCTTCAACTATAGTCTGATCATTGTAATTTGGTTATTTCCTTGGCTTTCTGTACGAAGCTACAATGTGCATTCAAGTGATTCGTTCGCAACAGCTGTTCCAGCGACTGGGTAGCCGAGTGGATAGCGTGGCGGACTTGCGGAGGGGCGTCGAGGGTTCGAAACCGGTGGTATGGTTTCTGCATTGCTAATGAATGTTTTTGCGTTTTTACAAGTGAAGAGCACATTTTCGCTTCGGTAGTGTGCCGTATTATTGGACAGTTGTGAATAAGTGTGACGACGTCATGACAACCGATTTCGTGCCCTACTTATATGTTACAGGGAGATGTGATTGCGCAGAAACTGCGACCAACAGCTTCAATTGACTTCGCTTTCACACGTGTTTTCTTCCAAACTGTATGCACTCGATATGCAGCTACGGTCGTTCACAATCGATGTGCTATTACGGCATGTTTCCTTCTCGCGAAGACCTTGGTTGAAGACGGGTCAGCACAGATACGATTCATGCCAATAAAACCACTGTTCAAGTCACGACACCCGATTCTTTGGAAACTCATCTGTAGGAAGTCAGAAATACACGAAATGCAGGAATCAAACGGAGAATCTGCCCAACATAGATACACTGAAATCATACTTCGCTTCTCGAAGGTACGGAGAAGTTTGAGGTTGTCCTTGGTTCTTATCCACCTAAGCCGGTTCAACATAGATTGCAGCTGTCGATTCCTTTTTGAAATACAAGGGTAGTGTGCAAGAACTTCAGTAAGCTAAAGAACAGCAACGGACTTCTTCTAGGAAGAGAGCCTCTAACTTTACTGGAGAGTGCCATGCACTAACCATGCTTGCTGTGACCGGGTGCGCAACATCATCTTCCGGTGTCCATTCCACATCTTCGACCTCATCCAGGCCAACCTAATTACCATAACAATACATCGTTTCGAAGATTCTTTTGAAAGGAAAGTATTACCTGCAGGTCTTCTTCTTCAAAATCAACGTCAGCGTACCATGCATCCTGCAGAACTCTCCTAAAGACGTCTGGAAGGGCGATCTCCTTGCGTGTGGGAGCCGAATAGTCTGGAGGGACGAGACGAGCAACAACGCGGGATGCAGAAAAAATTTTGCAATACGCAATAAGACAAGTATTTAAGAACTCGACGGAAAATTGGTAGATCATTGTCCCTCATATTTACCTCATTTATTAATAACGGGTCTGTATTCGTGTTATTATCAATATTATTATCCATTGTTCGTTGTTATCCCTCTTAAATATATAATGCTTGACAGTGGCTCTACTGGCATGAATCGTGTTTGTGCTGAGCCGTCTTCAACCAAGGTCTTCGCGAGAAGGAAACATGCGGAAGTAGCACATCAATTGTGAACAACACATCGAGTGCATACAGTTTGGAAGAAAACACGTGTGAAAACGAAGTCAATTGAAACTGTTGGTTGCAGTTTCTGCGCAATTACACCTCCCTGTAACATGTAAGTAGGGGCGAAATCACTTGTCATGACGTCGTCACACTTATTCACCACTATACAACAATAGGCGAAAATGTGCTCTTCACTTGTAAAAACGCAAAAACATCCCTTAGCAATGCAGAAACCATACCACCGGATTCGAACCCTCGACGCCCCTCCGCAAGTCCGCCACGCTATCCACTTGGCCACCCAGTCGCTGGAGGAGCTGTTGCGAATGAATCATTTGAATACACACTGTAGCTTCGTATAGGAAGCCTAGGGAATAATCAAATTGCAATGATCAGACTATAGTTGAAGCTACAAACCTTTTCTAGGTAAATTTTTTTTAGCACAACAAGGTCATTCCAGGCGTCATTTTTGGCTTACCAGCCCGCACAGAAGCGACACCATCCTTTGCCATTTTCGGACCACCCAGTGTCCCGTATCAAAAGCGAAACACAGTTCTGTGATCTACGTCCGATGCCCTACAAGACATTCAGGTCTCGTTGAGAATCTTTGGGGAAAATTATGGGCTTCCCTTGTGAGCTGTGAGCCATTTTGGTGGTGTAGTAGGAACGCAGTTCCTCATGTGTGTCAGCTTCATCGAGGTCTATAGCTTAAGTCTAGAGAAGAGATCTCCTACTTAGCATCGTTTCCATGTAACTGCCTGACGGAAGCACTGAGGTGTCCACATCCCACGTGCTGGAGTCGAGATTTGCTTCGGTGAGTGCTGAAACCGTAGTATCAAAACTCCATTTAGATTAATTCAATTTTTTGTCAGACATACCCTCCGGCAACTTTAGCAGGGTAGAAGAAACCCGTGTCTGATCGGTTGTTAAAATTTTGCGAATCAGTGCGAACCTTAAGTGGTGAAGGTTTTACGAACTACGTATACTCTGTCAAATAAAACAACCTACTCCTTAGCAAATGGAGCCAGCGAATTGGCTACAAAGACGCATTTTCCGTCGTACAGACAAATCGTGTCACTGCTGGAATTTACGATTTCGTTCAATGTGCTGAAAATTTGAAAAAGTTCTAGGTCGCTTGTAAAGCACGCAGGTACTTTGACTCTTGCCACGAACAGCTGGCTAGTTAAGTGAATTGTACACCGGAAAAATTCTAAAGAGAATTGGAAGTTTCGCGAACGACGGAAGCTTTTGGTGCGAGGCGCTGCCTTAATTAAGGAAGAGGGTGGATAAAATCGTGATTTGCTAAGACCACTGGAACCAAATCGGTACAGATGTATGGTGTAAGAGGGAGATTCGATCAATGCGCACGGGCCTCTTGTATGACCGCAGTAACGCTATTGACCTACGGATCGTGGCGCAGTGGATGATGGCGTTGCTTCATGCAAAGCTCAGGGGTTCGGTTCTCTGCGTCCTGGAGTTTTTGCACTTCAACCGAGTGGTTGAGATTTGAAGGGTTTGGCACCTACACAATTTTCTAGTGTACTGTGCGCATTTTTCCAGCTGTATGCGCTTCTCCCAAGATCCCAGCTGTGGACTCACCTTAGGCGACGAAAGCAGTTTCCACACGAACAGCTTGGATGGACCACAGAATGGGAGTTCCTTCCCTAGCCTGGTTCTGCGTTCGAAGAGCCCAGAACCCAGCTGCGGT
Organism: Heligmosomoides polygyrus polygyrus; assembly: GCA_947396885.1. Lineage (NCBI taxonomy): Eukaryota > Metazoa > Nematoda > Chromadorea > Rhabditida > Heligmosomidae > Heligmosomoides > Heligmosomoides polygyrus. Next base: position 105,621,910 of record OX377203.1, read on the forward strand.
CTCCCCCTTGGCGACGAAAGCATCTTCCACAAGAGCAGCTTATATGGACCACACCCCGGAGTTCGAGCTCAAAATCTATTCCGATTTGATTCCTGTGGCCATAGATCCACTCGATAACATCACCGCTGCCTTAAAAACCAAATATGACAAATCCGTGTCCCAAATGTGTACAATTTTATTGAAACGCATGGTGGAATAGCACTGAAATTATGATGGAGAATAGGAATAAAAGGACAAAGATCGGTGTCGGTGAACCCTTTGTGGGATGCGTCACACATCTTGCTTCTGCGGGATATCGTGGAGGCAATTTGAATACTTATTTTGCCTATCATATATAATAATAAGTGGTCAGCCGAGGGACAAATCTGTGTTTTCCTTCGCATCTCAGTCAAGACTGGTACTAATACACCGATTCCAGAGGGATGGAAGACTTACTTAGCTGTCCTGGGCGGGAACGGAACCATGAACGTCGATTCGGAGAGCAAGCGACAGCTAGCATCCCTCTGCCTGCGTTACCACAAGTCCCAAAAGGAGTGAATTGGGCGGCTCCTCAATATCATTTACAATCAGCCTCCCAAAGACAGCTTGAAGATTCAGTTCTATGAACGAATCCTTCAACCAAATGCAATTGTGGATGTTATGGGCTCCATATTCTCCCACCGTTTTCACACTTTAAATGAGTGAAAATCTTCCGTTCCTTTTGTTTATTGGACGCTATGCTGGTTGGGGTGGGGCAGTCTCTCTCAGGTGTGGATTTTTTCAACGTACAGTTCACAGTAGAACATCATGCTATGGTTCGCTTATCGTAGTCCACCCCAGGTGATGGATTCTGCTGGAATATGAAACTATAGTAAAGACGATAAGGAAGAAAAGTCCTCATCACAAGACGCGTCCCCCCCTAACTAGCATCGCGCCGATTATTCTTTTGAAATCTTCAAAAACAGGAAACAATAAGGGTCCACACGGTCAGAGGGCCCTTAACTACCAGGCTGTCCAATAATTCCTGTCCGAAAATTTTCAAAATTCTATAATTTTCCTTAGAAGTGTTATAATATCAGGCAAGTGTAAAAATCTTCTAGAAGGTTCTCCAGAGTTCCACGCTAGGGGTATATAAGGCGCAGTCGCCGCGTCTAGCTACCAGTACAAGCTAACATGGACCATGGTCGAATTCATACGTTCGTGTACTACGAGTGACTGCTGGGCAACGACACGGGCACCGCGGTCGCCAACATCTGCAGAGCGTGCAAAGATGGATGCAGTGTCCCAACGCACAGTCAGGCGCTGGTTCAATCGTTTCGAGAGCGGCGACACGAGCCTCGAGGACAGGGAACACCCGCTGAAGATCATGCTCTGCTGCTGGTGGGACGCCAAGGGCATGCTGTACTTCGAGCTGCTCCCGCAAGGCAGGACGGTCACCGCCTCCATCTACACCGATCATCTCGAGAAACCAGCCGCCGCCATCCGAGAAAAGCGTCCCCGACGGGCCTCGGTCCACGTGCTGCACGACAACGCGCGCCCCCACGTAGCGAAGGAGACCCAGCAGAAGTTGGCGACGCTCGGCTGGGAGACGGTCGCCCATCCGCCGTATTCCCCGGACCTCGCCCCCTCCGACTACCACCTGTTCCACCCTCTGAAGCACCATTTGGCCGGAAGAAAATTCACCAACTACGACAACCTCAAATCCGACATCGCGGACTTCTTCGAGTCGCAGCCCCCGGAGTTCTGGGCGAAGGGCATCGGCGACCTGCTTAATCGATGGGCCACTGTTGTGGATCAGGGATGAGCGGATAATTAAATTTTGAAAACCGGATAACGGATAACGGATAATTTTGCCCGAAAATGGCCGGATAACGGAAAAACGGATAACGAACAAACAACAAAAATTAAAACCCGTTTTAAATTGCAATCATTTCAACAACAGATCAGTACTTGAAGCATCGTTAATTTATAAGCCATTTCTAGACACTTTAGTAGTGTTTTTTAAACGTTTTGCAGTCGCCGCATCAACGACTCTCTATGGTGTTTTCTGTTTCATGGTGACCCGCCTTTGACCTGGATTGTCTTATTTATCAACCTTACTCTGCGCTTATCTCTTTTTTCAATTAGAGCAGTTGAAAAATAGAATAGTTCTTGGAAAAGCAATTAATCCGATGTCTCTAGAAAGAAGAAGAAGGCGGGAGACATCCAGTCAAAGATACTTCACATAACCATCTTGCCCTATGCATGCTATGAGCCGTTACTGCTGTTGCTGCTCGATAGCATCACAAGATCCAATGTAGTTGAACGTGGAAATATTTGGGATGGATAAAATACTAACTTTTGGATGGTAACTGCAAGCAATTGTGTACGGCAAACACACACTCAAAGAGTTATGACATCCAGACCTTCTGGATCTTAGAAAGAATATCCGATCAATCTCTTCTGGAGCAGAGAAAGAATATCCGACCTAGCCCCAAAACGGAGGTGTTCCCTACGTTGCAGATAAGTTTCACAAAAAGCTCACAAACTAAAACAAATCTACATGTCTTCAGCACCCACGTTGATAAGTTTGTTTAGTTGTTTATTGCTCCCCTAAAATTTTCAATGGAGAAGTTTATGTATTTGAATTAATCCTATTTCTTTTGCTGGTATTCACTGCTGTACTGCAGTATTTTTGATAATTCACGACAGCATTTGGCTAAAAAGGTACCATTACCACCTGCAATCAAATCGAACGTACTGCAATCGTGTAACCACGAATGATACGATGGAAAGATTGGCGGTAAAAATTCTTCCCAGGATGCGGCTCCCCGCTTTTGACGATTGCTAGTAGCAGTTTGTATGCCTTCTTGGTCAGCACATGACTTGAGATGACTGAACAATGCAGTGCTAAGTAGGCCCCATAAAAGTATGGTACAGGCTTAGCGGGCCTTATGGAAGGTTGGAAGTTAAATATCTTTAAAACTATGCAGCCAGCGCCCAAGTGAGGAAAGTTCAATTAACCCTTCTAGATTTGAATACTTCTGTTGTTTCTGGCGATCGTGAAGGATCCTGTACATAGTCCTCCCACCACCGCGTCCAAAGCTAAGATTAGCTAATTTGTTGTTCGTTATCCGGCCCAAAATCGCCGGATAACGAACAACAAAACGGATAGGCCAAAACCACCCGGAAACCGGATAACGGATAACGGATAACGGTTAATCCGCTCATCCCTGTTGTGGATAACTGTGGTGATTATATTGTTGATTAGAATTGTTTTTCAATAAAGTTGAAAAAAATTAGAAATGGTGAAATTTTCGGACAAGAATTATTGGACATCCTGGTAGAAAAGCGAATCGAACACAAACATGGTGACTTCTCCAGGCTATGGCATTGCAAAAGAGGATCCTGTTGTAGACTTCTTCAGTGTGTTGTCTTTTATTTGATAATCTGACCAATGTTCGTCTTTATTTGTAAGATAGTTTACCTTAAATTTCAAAGTTATTATAATAAAAGGCAGGATAAGCTACCACATCTCCACAAGAATAGATCAGAGGCCAGATTCATCAACGATTTACAGCAATTTAGCGGAGAAAATACAGCCGAAATCCCTGATAGCGCGGCTTGTCGCTGGAGCCGTATGCTCATGTTTCCCCGTTGGGGTAAATCCATTCAATATCAGCATATCTTATCAGACTCCGATATGCTCTTCTACCCATCGGGGGAGACTCGGGGTAGACGAGCATACGGCCCCTGCTGAAATGTTCCGCTATATCGCTTGTTAAGCCGCGCTATCAGGGATTTCGGCTGTATTTTCTCCGTTAAATTGCTGTAAGTCGTTGATGAACCTGGCCCAGCAATAGTTCATGGAGTATGGCAGGTAGTCGTCGAGCTGTCGTGCCAAGATTGATATCGAACGTTTATTCGGCTTACGTTTCGGCGTAACCGCCTTCTTCAGAGCCTGGAAAAGACAAGGGGAGTTAGAGAAATTACCCGTCCAAGAGTCATTTCAAGTTTCAGCCATTTCAAAAGCTAAAGGGAGATAGAGACGAACCGCGAGGAGGACAGCCCAACTGACCTTATGTAAACAGCCGAAGGCTGTGGAGTCACCCTTCAGATGGAGATAAATGTGGGTGAATGAGGTCCTCCCTTCGGGTCAGCCCCTCAGTGACCTTCCGGCTGGCGCCCCCCTGGGTCAAGCCCACAGAGGTCGGCAAATGGAGCCAACTCCTGGGTTATGGCCACCCGTTCCTCCTTCCTATTGATTGCGGGGTTCTTGAACGCAATCCACAGCGCCTCCAAGGCCTTGCGCGCTGCGATGTCGACCTCGCGAGCCAGGATCGTCACCGCCACTCCAACCGCTGCGCTACTATGACTTCGCAGCCTGTGCTCCCCCAAGGGTGTGCTGACTTTGCACCTGTTGAGCCCGTCCACATGCTCCTTCACCCTTACCCAAAGGGGTCTGCCCGTCTCACCAACGTATTCCTCCTTGCATTCAATGCAAGTTATGAGGTATACTGTTCCTGAAACCCTACAGTCGCCTTCCCTGCCGAATGGGCAGACCACGCAGGAGGGAGTTTCACAATCGCAGTCATAAAGACGGTTCCTCACCAGTTGCGCCTTGAGATTAGCTGGGGGCACCTCAACGACCCTAACGATGTCACCCAGGTCAGCCTTACGAACGCATTCTCGTACTTGAGCACTGAGAGCGTCCGAGGTAAAAGGTACCGTGAAGGCGAGACCACGCAATTGTGCCCTGTGTATGCGTGCTGGTGCCCGTGGTTGACGGCCTTTGGGCATGTTGTGCGCAACATACCCGTTGGATAAGGCAATGCGAGATGCGATTTCCCTAGATGAGGACTTGAACTCGCTATTCGAGGACACCAGAGCAGCTGTTTGGAACATATTCCGAACAATGGCCCTCTTAGTACTATATGGGTGTGCGGAACGATAGTGCACAATGATGTTCTTGTTGCTGGGCTTCCGGTACCACCTAGTTTGGAAGGTGTTCCTAGAGAGACGAATTTCCACGTTGAGGAACGGCAACCAGTGACTCGTCGGTTCCTCCCTTGTGAGCTTAATGTGCTCAGCCTGATGGTTAAGCAACTCGAAGCAGGCATCCATTTCGCTCTGCGTGGGACATACGATGAAACAGTCATCTATATACCGACAATACAGCAAAGGTCTGCGTTCCATTACGGGTCTCTCTATTTTTGACATGTACGCTATAACTAGCACCGGAGCCAAGCGTTGACCCATAGCTAGGCCTCTAACCTGCCTGTAGTACTGTTTGGGCCACTTGAATATGTTGCACTGAAGGCACTCGTCTATGAGCACCATTATTTGGGCAATGTTGAGTCCAAAAAGGGCCCGCTGGACCTCATGCTCAACAAGGATCTCGTGTACCGCTTGCATGGCATCGCCTTTGGAGACATTTGTGTACAACGAGGTGACGTCAAACGACTCCATCACGCAGGTGTCTTCTACATTAGTCTCCCGGAGCTTATCCAAAAGGGCGCTGGTGTTAGGAAGGTGAGCTGGAATGAACCGTAGTAGCTGCGTAAGAACCAAGTTCAGCAGCCAAGATATACGGTTTGCAGGACCACCAATGCCACTTATGATGGGCCTAACCTTATACAGCGAAGGGTCGTTAAGGGCACCACCTGGTGGCAACTTATGGGTCTTGATAAGAACATACAAGACCGGGCAGACGGGATGCTCACACTTCAGCCGCGCTGTAATGCTTCTAGGGAGGTTTGCTGACTTCGCAACCTCAACCCACTTTCGGTTTAGACGGCGGAACTGTTTACTAAATTCTTCAGGAGTGGACTGACAGTAGATGGTGCTGTCCTGGAGGTGGAGCATGGTAATACTCCTATCAAGTTCTTGTGGTAGCACCACAAACTCGCCTCCCTTATCACTAACGCCCACTTTAATTGCTCCTGAAGCCGTCAAGTTCCGGATCTCCCTCAGACCTCTACGCTGATCAACTGTGAGATTTGGAGTACATAGTTCATGGAGTAATTTCTGTAAACGGCATGGTTCCGCGTCACATTCAGAACTGCCTCGAAGATTTTTCGTGATTCGGTGGCTGGATTTTACTTTGTTGTGATGACCAGACATACAAAAGGAAGGTACGATTGCGCTTGGACGAACTCACAGGACCCTGTAGGTGCCGTATTTTTTCGTGTACGCTTCTCCAAATTCTGCTATGCTCATTACCGACCCATCAGTGGTGGGCGTAGTCGGCTGCTTGGAGTACTTGTCGCCATGTTTGAAGTAGACGATAACCGTCGCCTTAGTAAAGACGTTGTGTGAAAGGTTCACTGGCAGCACGAAAGGAGTGCAACTACCAGAACTGCATAGAGAAGACAGTCTTTGTAGACGAACAACCACCTACGGAACTGGATCATGAGAAATGAGACGCAGGTGATTGCACTGTTGGTGCGATGGGCTCATGTTTGTGTGGGTAGGTGGTGGGAGGTTTCCTGGCTGACACTACAGGGGCCGGATTCATCAACGACTAACCCGTGGGTATATGGGGTAGAGATACCCACGATGAAGCCTGCGTCTCTGACTTTTGTCTTATCTTTACCTGACTTTTATCTCTACCCCTTACACCCCGCATACCCAAGGGTTTAATTGTTGACGAATCCGGCCCCTGGACTTCCGCCATCGTATTCGGCCCAGTATGGGTACAGGAAGATCGGAGTTACAGGAATGACATCAATCTGTCCCTATTGGGATGTTAGGTTGTCGGAAAAGAAATGTTGTTCTTGTTTAAAAAGAAACTTTATCATAAGAACACAACGACAAATCCTTAATAAAGAGGTAGTTAATCCAAACGCAAAAGATGCCCTTGAAATGCTTTTTTAATAAGTGCAATTAATGGGCTAGGAGGTGATATTAGGTTGTAAGGAAAGTTGCCAGCCACTCGGTTTGGCGCTCCGCCAAATTTTTGAAAAGTGTTCCGGAATCCCACGATAACGCATAAATAAGCTGGCCTATGGCATATATTTATCACTATTGTCGTCATATTCCGTTGCAACTTACTTACTTTACTTTGATACTTTGATGGTCCTTTTGTCGGCTGGGGATGTCCTCTCAGCGGGGACCACAACTCTTCCAGACCGCTCGATCTCTGGCAGCTTGCATCCACTGAGGCAGACTCCGCTCTTTGAAAGATCTTGAGAATGAGTCTGCCCATCGCGATGGCGGTCGTCCCAGTGGTCCCTTATGGTCTCTCGGGAGCCATTCTGTGACACGGAGGCTCCATCTATCGTCCCTTCGTCAAAGCATGTGTCCGGCCCAGTGATATCTGCTCTTCTTCATGTACTGCAGCGGGTGTACTAATTGCGACTTCTCCCGTAGCTCCGAGCTTCGTAGGCCTTCTCACCATTGCTGACGAAGGCTTGTCCTCAGAGGACATCTCTCCAGTGCACGATGCGTAGTTTGCATCGCTCTGGCGATTGTCTTGTTGTCGGGCCAGGTTTCCGTCACGTAACACATCGCAGGCAGTACAGAGGCGTTGAATATCGAGGCCCTGAGGCCGGCATCCTTGATCTGATCGGTGACTTCGCGAATCGAACTGAAGGCTGCCCCGTCTCCTGCGGGCGATTTCAGGAGCGAGGTCGTTATCCATGTTCAGCTCTCTTCCCAGATAGACGTAGGAGTCGACCTGTTGCAGAGCGACTCATTTTAACCTTACGAGTCCCGTGTCACACCATTGGTTGACCATAAATTGTGTTTTGGACATAATCACCTCCAATCCAATCTTCATACCTGCCACATTGAGCTCGTTCAGCATTTCCTCGACTTCTGCCGTGCTGGTAGAGATGAGAACAATATCGTCGGCGAAGCGAAGGTTGCTAATCCGTTTACCGTCGACAAGGTAGCCTTTATCGTCCCAGTTCAAGTCTTTCATGGCATCCTGGAGTGCCGCTGTGAATAGCTTAGGAGAAATCGTGTCTCCCTGACGTACTCCTTTAGTGCCAGAGTCGCGATGGAGAACATATAAGGAACGATGGGTCTTACCACTATCTATTACGACACAGCGAAAGTATGACTCTGGATTTCGAGAACGGAGACTTTTGCTTGGAGGGCCAACCGCGGTCTGGAAGGCCAGTTGCAGTGGATGAGGAGGAGGATCCCCAGTGTTGTGCCCGTGAACTGGAAGAGAAATTCGAGTGCAGTCACACCAGCAACACCTGCGTGGCCCATGTAGATACGGTGCATGGATACCGCGTGAACTTAGCGACCACCAGCTAAAGGTGCGCGAGGATGCGTGCATGAGCTTCTTGACTTTACAGCGGAATTTTTCTCGGCTCGATGACCAGGTCACTGGAGACGAAAAGTGGGTAGCCTACGTTAACCACACGCGAAAGCGTCAGTGGCTCAGTCGCGGCGAAGTAAGAATTCCCACGCCCAGACCGGAGCTTCACCCAAAGAAGGTGAGGCTCAGCGTTTAATGGAATCGCAAAGGAATCATTCACTAGGAGCTGCTACTTACAAGCACCACTGTCACTAGCGATGTCTCCGGGAGGCAGTGGGATCGTGTTGAAGCAGACAAAGTTTTGTTTCTTCACGATGAGGCGCTTCCACACGTTGCAGGGAAGACTCAGAAAAGCGCCACTCTTTCGTATGGTATGTTCTGGCCCACCCACCGTATTCACCGGACCTTGCTCCGACGGACTACCACTTGTTTCTTTCGTTGTCGAATCATTTGCAGGAGAAACAGTTTGACGACAGGGAGCAACTTACAAAGTGCGTTGCTGAGTTTTTCGTCCAAATCCCAGGAATTCTTTAGAAGCGGGATTCCCAAATTACCTGACAAATGATGTGTGGAATGAGAGAAATAAATTTGAAAAAACAATTGCACAACTGGCGGTATACTTCCGTTACGACCTAATAATAGTAGAGAAATGACAAATTGGAAGCAGGTGACGTTTATTTTTCGACAACCTATTGGTTTTACGGGACATCAGAAGGCTTGATTGCCCTTGGCTGGGCCAGAACTTTGCATCGATTCGAGGTACTGGGACGAAAACTGCGCCTCCCGCCGTCTGTCTCACCGGGGGCACTAGGCTCTAATAATAAGACAGTCTAGCCGAAATGTATGAGGTTGAGGAATAGGTTCCTAGTGTTTTGTTTGGGGAGTTTAGTTTATACGGTTCGCTCTTTGTCTAGAAAACTGTTTGTACTTATTGGAAGGTACATTTTGTGCTCTACAAAACGGTGTTATTTTTTAGAATAATTTAATTTTTTGTTATTTTTTAAGCTTAGAAATGAAATACCGAGGAGGCAAAAAGCAGTATTTTCAACATCTGCTCTTCTTCGCATTTCGTCATGGTCAAAAATCAGCCGAAGCAGCCAGAAGTATTCGCGAGATGAACCGTGTCGTAGGCGTGTCTACAGCAAGGAAATGGTTTATGAAGTTCAAGAACGGCGACTTTGGCCTCGACGAAAGTCACCATAACGAAAGATCTTCGAAGTTCGATGAAGAGCGTCTCAAGGCACTTATGGAAGAGAGCAGTCGCCGAACAAGTCGTGAATTAGCCGACAAAAGGAACTGCGACCAAAAAACACCTTCACTCGATGTAATTTGACGAAGAATTGGGAGCCTGAATTCCCCACAATCTGATTAAAATCAAAAAGGGACAACGTCTTCAAATAGCTTCACAACATCTCGCCCGGCGTCGAGCAGTCAGCAGCTAGAAACAACGTTTTCTTGGCGATACGAAATGCGAGGATGAGCAGGTGTGAAAAATGCTAATTTTTGCCTTCTGCGTATTCCATTTCCAAGTCTTATAAGTAACAAAAAACCTTTAAAAAATCTAAAAAACAACAAAGTTCTGTAGAGCAGAAAAAAGTAGTTTCTAATAAATTCAAGAAGCTCCTCAGACAATAACTAAATCGTTTAAATAAAACTCTTCGAAGAAGACGTTACGAACCTATTCCTCAACCTAATAGGTAGCTTACATCTAGAGATTTCGCAGGCCTCATTGTACACATGGACAATAGCGAAGTCATGTAGCGGTCGTGCACATGTCATTCGGGCCAGATTCGTTATAAACATCTACGTATTACCTTCCTACAGAGCATGTACATGGAAAGAGCATTTATTTCGTTTAAACCGGGCCGATTTTATTTATTTATTGATGCATCTGAACCATAAAAACCAAACAAACAAAGGGAAACATAGTGGCGAACAAATAACAATGCTTACCAGGGAAGGGTTTCAGGCGTAGGTCTGAACGGGGTAAATGGATAGAACTGCGAGAATCTCCACCCTTCATGTAGTAGTAGAAAAACACATTTTGCTTTTGCTGAGTACTTGAACCCTCGAAGGCGGGGTACAGTAGCGCACCGTCAACACGTGCTCACGTGCATGCGTGCGCGTGCTGTTGTATGGGACGCGGTGGAAGGCTCTGCGGCAAGCGAATTGGTGGCTCAGCAGGGTGTGGGGCTGCTTCGACGATGCAAGGCCCGATGCTCAACTCTCGTGCTATGCGTCATTTTTGCATTTTTCATAACCGCTGCCTCCTTCACCAGTTTGCTTCCTACACATCTGCTACACAATTATTTCACTCTAAGCTGTCAAAAGTGGCAAATTCGTGATCAACACCCCATGACCTTGACAACTCTAGTCGCCCGTACCTGCTCTAACCTAATTTACCGTGCATGCTGTCATCTACCGTAACCGGCCGAAAATTTAAAAACGGATGTCAGATTCGTGATCAGCACCCCAAATAAGCCCCCTGGAGGAGGTTGGGGGAAATTTTTTTCGACCTCTCCTCGACCTCTGGAGTCGTGAAAGTACAATAGTGCCTTAATAGCAGTTTAAATCAGCTTACTTCCTACACATCTCCTACACATTTATTTCACTCTAATTTCTCAAATAAGGGTTTACTTTGAGCTGTGCTTCACTCACTTCCCTCACTTTTTGTAGTATACAACGTTTTGTGTTTTTCAGCGAATGTTAAACAGTGACTTCACAGCAGGTACGGGTGACTAGGGCTGTCGAGCTTATAATCACCGATATTGCTCAAACTTCTCCCAGGGGGGGGGTCATTTATGGTGGTGACCACGAATATGACATTCGTTTTTGAAATTTCGGCTGATTACAGTAGGTTGCAGCAGGTACAGGTGACTGGGGGTGTCGACTTCATGGGGTGTTGATCACAAATCTTGGATGTTGATCACGAATCTGACTCTTTTGACAATTTAGAATGAAATAAATGTGTAGGAGATGTGTAGGAAGCAAATGGGTGAAGGAGGTAACGGTTATGAAAAAATGCAAAAGTAGTGCATAGCACGGGAATCGAACATCCAGCCTACCATCTTTGAAGCAGCCGCGCACCCTGCTGAGCCGCCAACTCAATTGCCACACAGCCTTTCGCCGCGTCCCATACAACAGCACGCGCACACATGCACGTGGGCACGTGCTGACGGTGCGCCACTGTACCCTGCCTTCAAGGGCCCGTAGCTCTTTGGGTTCAAGGACTCAGCAAAAACGAAACATGTTTTTCTACTATATGAAGTATGGAGATTTTCGTAGTGCTATCCATTTACCCCGTTCAGACCTTCGCCTCAGACCCTTCCTTGGTTAGCTTAAAAGAAACAACACCAACGCAATAGTGAGCCACTTTCGATAACACTATGAACTGCAAAAGAAAGGGAGAAATGTCTTTGCATGTTATTCAGAACACTCAGTGAAAGGCTCAAAAACGAAGACATAGCGGAGCATAATATTATGTCGAACTGTTTTAAATGAGGTTGATTAAAATGAATAAAAATTTGTGTTCGCATCAAAAGTGCAGGCGTTGGTATTCAGTACAACTATGGCATGACTTTCTGTGAGTGTGGAAGTCACTTTCGAGCATCCTTGACAAAGAGGAAACACCTAGGAGTCCGGCACGATGTCCGGTCGTACCACGGCGAGTATATTTCACCATATACAGACAGGTGGATGGCTGAATTAGCGCGCAGTTCATAGTGATCGATGCATTCATTTGGTCGATCGCAGAAAAGTGGTCTGATGAAGTGACTGCACTTTGATGAATCCGTTCCATCGTCGTAGCATTTCGTGTCGTAACGAGCGGCTTAGAAACAAAATACTGTAAGCGTTCGTCGTCATTATCAAGAAGAAGTACACGTCGAACTGAAAATGGCAGTTGTTTTGAGCATTAACAGAAGCAGTGAAAATACGGTAAAAAACCTGAAAAATCAATTTTGCAAAAAAAAATTCTAAGGCAAATTCTTTCACAGAAGATTGCAAGGATCGAACTTTTCTGCTGTTCATGTTAACTGACTTCGTATGTCTTCTCTCAGATGTAGCATCGCTGGAAACTTACACCATTTCCACGTTGAATTGGAAATTTTCAAATCAAATTGGACGCATTTCGCATTAAATTGGACGCTCTTCTAAACTTAGTGTACTTTCGACTTTTAAAATCAAAGCGAGCTCTTCCAAAAAACGCGGGGTGCGCCATGCATTCTACTTGTAGGAATGTCATGGTAGCAAAGCGTGTTTGGCATATACCTTCGAATTCTCCTTGACATTAGGAACGGAAGGTCCAATTGAATCCGCAAGTGCTTACTGCTCGAAACCTCCTTGAGAGTTGACACTTCTTCACGTAGCTGTTTTGAATTCATTGACAGATCAGCCTTGTGATACATGATGAATCAGCCATCAAGAGATACAACATATGGAATCGACCTAGAGAAATACATAGTAAATCGAACAACTAATAGAGGAACATCTATACTCCCGGCCACGACATTGTCACCTCCTCGCTACTTTGTCCTCGCCTGTTCGCGGTCCCGATGGATTGAAGCTGGGGAGGAGCTGCGGCGTTGTCTCGACTCACGTCCTTCCTTGCGATGACGCTTATCTGACCTGGCTTGCGTCCTGTTCCCTTCTTCTTTCCTGAGAGCGATCACGTCCTTTCAACCGATCGGCATCTTCCGAGTTACGGCGTTTCCCAGGCATCTCTTGCTTGAGCCGTACCTGAAGGTCTCGCATCTCCTGCTCCAATGTTGACTCCTTCGACTGGAGCCTCTGACGCTTTTCCTTAAGGTCGTCAACGGCGGCCATGGCACCATCTTTCTGCCACTTCTTTTCGATCGCATGATTAACTTCGAGCGTTTCTTTTCGAACTTCTTGGAGTTCTCGCTCGGTCGCTTCCATTTGCCGCCGAATCCTTTCCATCTCCGAGCTGGGTTCTTCCTGAGCATTAGTTCTCAAGGCGTCGGTATCGGCAAAACGCGAGGCGATCTCGTCGAAGCGTGAGTTGAGAACTTTGATGTCGAAAGACAACTGCGAGAAACCGGATGTCCTAAGTACCACCTTTCCAGTGAAATTATTTTGAATACTTTAAATTGCGTCAATATCGTTGTCCTTTATCTTCTGAATAAGTTTGGAATTCCAGGAGAAACAGGCAGAATTGCCTGACAGCCCTGATAAAACATCTGTAAACTGTCTGCACTACATTTTTTCGTCTATAGTGTATCGGAGGTGAGATAATGCCAATTCCTTTTGTTTAGGAATATCATCTGCGTTGTAACAATCGCTTTGACGTACGCTCGACACCTAATCGCTCGAACTCTAATCGGAGAAAAAAAAGTAGGAGGATGCTTACGTATGCCCTTTAGGGCTGTGTTCTAGGCATTCATTTCCATTGCCACTGCATAGGAATGGCCTGAAGGATGCGCGTATTTTGATCACTAGGCCAAATGATCGCTTGATAATTTTGAGGAGAGGATTGCCGTAGTAAGGTCTACATCGAGTCAGCGCATTTTCGTGGTCATAAGGTGCAACAGCGATTTGATTTGGAGTTGCACTTGGAAGAAAAGATAGTCAAGGACTCACAGTACCTGGTCTGCTAACCAGTTTATCACATCGTTGTCGATTTCGAGAAGAAACGAGGTATCGTATATACATTCGAGGATATTCAGAATACAGTTGATCGCTGCCACAAAGACGAGGCTCTGAAACGAGCGCATAAAATCGTAGTAAACGATGTGGAATGCGGTTCAATCTGGATGAAGTGAGCCTTGCGCCACTAGTCGCTAATGTGGCCTACATAGGGATAGGGGCGCCTGTAGCGCAGTGGAAAGAGGTGCCGGCTGTGGCGTGTTCGGGCTTCCCGCCCAGGCAAACCAAGCCTTCTATCCCTGGCCGGAAATTGGTACCAGACTTGTCTGGGAAGGGTAAACACTGATCTTGTCATCGGCTGGTCACATCAACTCATTTATAGACCAAATAAGGATAAAGGATAAAGGATAAAGGACGGCGTTACTCAATCCTTTTTGGGATGCGCCACGCATTCTACTTCTACGGGATGTCGTGGAGGCGACATGAATGCGTATTTGGCCATACAATGACTTGCGGTGGCCAGCCGATGAACAAGTCAGCGCTTTATCCTTCCCAGACAAGTCTGGTACCAATTCACCGACCCCGGAGGGATGGAAGGCTTGGTTGGCCTGGGCGAGAAATCCGAACCAGGAACCTGGTATCGGGTGCACGCGACAGTCGCGCCTCCTCCGACTGCGCTACACGCGCCCATAGACCAAATACCTATTCAAATTGCCTACACGACGTCCTGTAGGAATAGAATGCATGGCGCGCTCCAAAAGGGATTGAATACGCCGCCCTCTCCTTATGGGGAGAGGGAACGCGTCAGACCAATCAGCGGATTTCGAAGACGCGTGGACTCGAAGAGGGAGTATGTAGCTGGCGGATATCCTGATTGGCTGGCGGTTCCCGTCTCCTCATGTAGGCTACATTAACTACCAGTACCGGCGAAGCTTTTTTAAAGTGGATGTCAAGTATACAAAGCATGTATGAACTGGTGCTGCTCTATTTCTAACCCTAACTTCGTCATGATCGAGGTCAAGCCAGAACTGTAAAGCAATATCGATTGGTGCTAATCAATATCTGTTGGTTATTGTCGCAAAATAACCGCGTGAAGTGGATACAACGCAGGTTCACTCCTTGGATGAGCCTTTCCAGTACCGTTGGGCTTAGTTAATCAATGGATCGATATCGATCAATAACTTTAACCTTTTGCTAACGGTGGTCACCCGTTTCGGGAGGTAGACAAAGATGATGGAATCTGGACGGGGTTTTCAACATCTGACTGGATATCTGATTGTTGTACTAGTAGTTAATATGGCCTACATGTGGATGCGAGGGCCAAACCAATCAGTCCCAGGTCGAACGCGCAAGTCAACCACGAACCAATTTCATCAACCGTTTACCGCCTTCTAACGGTGTAAATACCGCCAAACCCCCTGATATGACACTCATTCGCATCTGGTTTGGCGATATTTTCACCGCTAAAGGGCGGTAAGAGTTTGATGAACATGGCGCCAGATGGGGCTTGCTTGGTCGTCGTCCTGATTAGTTGGATCAGGTTTGGTAGGTGCAATCTCTTTAGTATTGAAAAATGCTGCCTGCACTTTAGAAAGCTACAAACCATTGTTTTCTTTAAATTTAATCGATACCGATCAATAGTTACAATCTGATGTCACAACCGATTAGTTGGGTTAGGTTTGCTCGGTGCTATCAGATTGACTATCATATTGTAATTATTGATCGGTATCGATTAAATTTAATGAAACAATGGTTTGTAGCTCATTTTATTGATTTTTCTCATTCTGTTTTTTAACAATTGATTAGCAGGGTCAAGTTTGCTCGGTGCTCTGATTGGTTGCGATTATTCTGTTGTTTCCCGTTGCCATGTCGGCCACATTAGTATCATGTTTTTAAATAACCAATGAGGACAAAGGTTATGGAAGGATATTACTGTTTCCTTTTCCTTTTGATGCGCTACGTAGTCTACCTCTAAGCCCTAGTTTATACTTGCGCCGCCACGCGGCGCGGCACCACGATCGTCATAGATATCGATTTTTCTCGCCGCCCTGTCGATATCTATCCCGGCCATCGTGCCGCGCCGCGCAGCGGTGCATGTAGAAACTAGGGCTAAGGGATAACGTGTAAACGATGTGGATGCAAAGCTGCATTGTACGAATTCAGACGAGTGCATGGCGCAATCCCTACCGCTTATACATCAGAAAATTTCTATTTTCTAGCGCTTTCATATGAGCTCATAACTTCTTCAGCACCTTTACTGACAGCAAAGTTATCACCTTTCAAACAATGCTTACATATGGCTTTCCTTGGCCAGCCGATGGAGAAGTCGATCAAGGGCAAGAAGTAACGTCTTCATAGCACTAAATACTGTATCCGATTACGACGTACCATCTCCTGTGTCATCTTGAAGCTGCCCCTCTGTACTAGTTGTGCGTTCATCACATATATAGTCATTGCGATTAGTACCATACTGATGACTTCGTAAGACAGTGTGATGACAGCTGCAACTGCTCGAGTGCCCTGAATTGAAACGGAAGTATTGGAAGAGACATCTGAAAATGGGGGAACAACAACTTCAGACGCAAAATTACGCATCCTTGGGTAATTCATCAGGCAGGGAATAAGCCGAGGCCGTTTCCTTTCTCTCCATGTTTCGTCGTCCTATGTGTTTCCTCAAGGATCTTCCTCGTTAAAGAGCCTTCGGGCTCTCTTGCTAAGAGGGATCTCGGCCCGCTTGTTGCAGGGTTTCATGATGCGCGGTCTGATTGTGGTTGAATCGCGAACCAGATGCGACCATGCACTGCCCAAAGACGCAGGTGGGATGCAGGGGATGGACTCCTTGCTCCTGCTGTGTCGGGTCAACTCCTTCGTCGTGGCGTGTTCATGCACAGTGTGCGTGGATGTGTTCGCGCCTGCGCGGAATGTAACTGTGTCGCCCCGGCCGAAGGCTTGCACTCCGGCCTCATTTCTCTGCCCCCGAAAGAGCCCCATTTCTGCAGCGATAGGAAGGACAAGTATGGAGAGGCTGCTGAAATCTCAGGGCCTAACCAGGCTGCGCAAATTGAGAATGACTAGGATGACGGTCTGCACTTACAACGCCCGCACGCTCGCATCGGAAGCATCCGCCGACGACCTGATGATGCAAGCCAGGAAGATCAAGTACGACGTCATCGGACTGACCGAGACGAGAAGACACCACCCCCTACACGCCGCCTACGACTCCGGACAAGAACTGTTCCTCGGAACATGCGACAGCAGGGGAGAACGCGGCGTTGGTGTTCTCGTCGACACGCACTTTGCCATGAACATCGGTTCCTGCGAGTCTCTGACAACCCGAATCGGATGTCTGCGACAGAAGCGATGTGGCTCCGTGCCAGCTTTGACTGTATTCGTCGCGTATGCCCCAACATCCGACTACGACGATGAAGAGGTCGAAGCCTTCTCCGTGGAGCTGGAGAGGTTCTATAAAGAAGATCACACCTTCTACAAGGTGATTGTTAGCGATTTCAACGCCAAGATCGGTTGCCGGAAGGACTTCACATCGTTCACATGTCGACCAAGACCATGGAAACTCCATCCATGGAAACTCACAGTTCAGAAGCCTCCCGTCCTGGACCTGGGAATCAACCGGTGGCCAGTTCCAAAACGAGATCGACCACATCATCTTCAACCGCAGCACCACGGCCTTTTGCCTGACCGATGTCTCCGTTGTCCACAAGTTCTACACGGGATCGCACCACCGCCTTCTTCGCGCGAGGTTCCGCTTTTCGCGTCAAGGAGAGAAGGTTGTGAAATTCAAGAAGTCTCTAAAACAATCGCCAACTGGTACTATTACGCCTATCTTTTCGGCCTTTGAGAGGACATCGTAATGGAAAACATCGACAAGAAATACGACCGCTTTATTAATTCTCACCATGACATTTCTGGGAGGGCTTAAAGGTTAATCGTTCGTCGGATCGCACAAGCAAAAGCCATATTGGTATCTCTATAATGATATGGAATGTTTGGGGAAAATAAGAAGATAACAAAGAATATGAATGAAATATGAATGAGAATAGTTACATTTATGGTGCCATTGCGTCCCACAAGCACCCATCCTCCGTCCTGCAACGGTTCGTAGACAAATCCCACTGAGAAAACCGGTATATGCATGAGGATTGCTGCCGCGATTTCGGTGATAAGCAAAGCGTAGACGTTTCTCATTGTCCATATCTGGAAACGGCTATTAAGAAGAAATGTCGAGCACAGATTCTGCAAAATTCTGAGCATAGCTGCTCACGTCCTGTTGCCGTTTGGCATGGCATACGGCAGTGTATCTGTTCAGTGTCATCAGGAAGCATCCGAATATGTGTGTGAAGAAGTTGATGCCGGTCATCGACATCGTCAGCCGTATCATCGGCTCGAATGGCGGTCCTTAAAGCGGACAGCATTCACGGTAGATTCGTTTACGTGGAGAATTTTGGCTCATGTGGCAGAACTGCGAGAAGCGCTCAGACTGACGTCAGCACGCTGCCGGTTTCACCCAAGCCCTCACATGATTCGCCCACTACATACTGGGACGGATTGCGATTCTAAGGACGACAACAGCCCTTACAATATCGTTCCAATGAGAATTTGACGGTTCTGTGCATGTCGCAAAGACGCACCACGAGGGTACGGGAACGCGACACTGCTTCTACCCCAATCGCGGAAGTCAACCTTGTGTCCTACCTGTGTCCTAACTGTGCGGCTGAGACGATGCCTCATTGACTGCCGCGGTTATAGTAGGAGCAACGGCGCGTCCCCACAACTGCGCGGTGCGTCTTCGCGACACGAACAGACGGTCCTTACCCTAGATTTTCTATTAGCGCTGTTTTCAAAATGAGGCGTTTTTGCCTTATTTAAGCCTTACCGAAGCCGATTTTATAGTCTGCTCTTGTCCACTCAAGGGCGACGACTCCGAGTATGTCGAATATACCTGAAAATATCGGAATTCTGCTCAGATGGAGAACAAATACTGGGAAATAGATGCCAATTTTTGTCCTTGAAATAGCTACAATAACTATAGCTGCGTAACGGGTTGCCTCAGATTGTGTAAGGAGTGGCCAAACTCTTGTAAACGTGAAAACGTTGCAGACTTAAGCGTTGGCTTGGAGACGAAATCGAATCCTTTAGACCTTTTGGTACTTAGGAGAGTTTAAGACCCCGTTTATACTTCGACGCTGAGCGACGCGGCGGCATGTGAAGTGGCTAAATTGATTGATCGCGTCGCTCAATCAATATGGCCACTACACGTGGCGTCGCGTCGCTCGGCGTCGAAGTATAAACGGGGCCTAAAGGCTTTACGGTTTCTAAAAGGCTCCACAGAAGCACCTAATATAGTATTACTATATTAGGTGCTTCTGTGTCAAATCAGATACACTTTCCGCGTTTAATCAGAAACTTTTTACGTCAGACTGGACACTCCTCTGAGCAAGTATAACGCGTTTGAAATAAGGCTGAGCATCTTCCAAGTCGAAATGAGCTTTTCTAGAGACTCTACAATAGGTTAGAATAGTTTTTTATTCGTTGAAAATTTGGGATGACTTTCTTTGTAGTTTTAATTCACCTATCCAATAAGTGAACACAACAAATTTTATACAGCTCCCATTTAATAAGGGAAAATAACGGTTTGAAGGTGTTTAAAAGGACAAGAAGGCAGCCATTTTTAGTGACAAAAGAAAGGATTGCGCCATACCCTCGTCCAAGACTTCGTGATTTTTGTTCTACTGATGGCAAAATTTCCGTTTGCCTGATGTGCACACCATTGCGCACCAGTAATCCGTAAATAGCAAACGATATAACGAAAAGAGTTGTAAAAATTAGACATGTAGTCATATTAACGCTTTACAAGCGCTCTGTCACTCCTATCGGCGTGCCTCGCACTTGCGCGCTTCACGCGATGTTGCAGTATCACTAAGCTGAGGACAATCACATCAAGCTAGCTGTTCTACTTGTTCAGCTTTTTTCCCTACCTAGGAGTATAAAAGGCTCGCAGTATGTACAGTGTATAGCATGATAGGGAAAAACGAACTTCAGGTTCGTGTTTAGCGACCTCGATTGCCTCAGGGCTGAAGCTCCCACGCAGGGAGAAGACGTCTGTGTATTTTTCGCTATTTTCGTGCCGTAATTCCCCCCCCCCCGCCCCCTCCACGATTTCCCCCTATTTTATGATAAATTTCTGCGGCGGCGACGCATATCGATAGTATGACTCAGCGCTTAGCGCGTTATTATAGAGTATGATAGAATAAGTCTGGGTATTTTCCGCTATTTTGCGCCCCGTAATTTGATCAATATCGATTGATCGCGATCGATATTTCTAAACTCGTGTTCAGCGACCACGATTACCCCAGGGCTGAAGTTTTCAGGCAGGTAGAAGAAGTCTGGGTATTTTCCGCTATTTTCGTGACCCGTAATTTGGCCAATATCGATTGGTGGCGATCGATACTTCGAAAACGAACTTCAGATTCATGTTCAGCGACCACGATTACCCCAGGGCTGAAGTTTTCAGGCAGGTAGAAGAAATATGGGTATTTTCCGCTATTTTCGTGACCCGTAATTCGGCCAATATCGATTGGTGGCGATCGATACTTCGAAAACGAACTTCAGATTCATGTTCAGCGACATCGACTACCCCAGGGCTAAAGTTTCGGACCGCCTGGACGACATCCACAAAAAATCGATAGTTTGATCAATATCGATTGATGGCGATCGATACTTCACAAACGAACTTCAGATTCGTGTTCAGCGACGGCGATTACCGCTGAAGTTTCCAGGCAGGTAGAAGACGTCTCAGTATTGTCCACTATTTTCCCGCGCCATAATTTGATGAATATCGATTGATGGCGATCGATATTTCAAAAACGAACTTCGGATTCGTGTTCAGCGACCTCAATTGCCTCAGGGCTGAAGTTCCCACTCAGGGAGAAAGCGTCTGGGTATTTTCGCTATTTTCGTGCCGTAATTCCTCCCCCCCCCCCCCGCCCCCTCCACGATTTCCCCCTATTTTATGATAAATTTCTGCGGCGGCGACGCATATCGATAGTATGACTCAGCGCTTAGCGCGTTATTATAGAGTATGATAGAATAAGTCTGGGTATTTTCCGCTATTTTGCGCCCCGTAATTTGATCAATATCGATTGATCGCGATCGATATTTCTAAACTCGTGTTCAGCGACCACGATTACCCCAGGGCTGAAGTTTTCAGGCAGGTAGAAGAAGTCTGGGTATTTTCCGCTATTTTCGTGACCCGTAATTTGGCCAATATCGATTGGTGGCGATCGATACTTCGAAAACGAACTTCAGATTCATGTTCAGCGACCACGATTACCCCAGGGCTGAAGTTTTCAGGCAGGTAGAAGAAATATGGGTATTTTCCGCTATTTTCGTGACCCGTAATTCGGCCAATATCGATTGGTGGCGATCGATACTTCGAAAACGAACTTCAGATTCATATTCAGCGACCGCGATTGCCCCAGGGCTGAAGTTTTCAGGCAGGTAGAAGAAATATGGGTATTTTCCGCTATTTTCGTGACCCGTAATTCGGCCAATATCGATTGGTGGCGATCGATACTTCGAAAACGAACTTCAGATTCATGTTCAGCGACCGCGATTGCCCCAGGGCTGAAGTTTTCAGGCAGGTAGAAGAAATATGGGTATTTTCCGCTATTTTCGTGACCCGTAATTCGGCCAATATCGATTGGTGGCGATCGATACTTCGAAAACGAACTTCAGATTCATGTTCAGCGACATCGACTACCCCAGGGCTAAAGTTTCGGACCGCCTGGACGACATCCACAAAAAATCGATAGTTTGATCAATATCGATTGATGGCGATCGATACTTCACAAACGAACTTCAGATTCGTGTTCAGCGACGGCGATTACCGCTGAAGTTTCCAGGCAGGTAGAAGACGTCTGAGTATTGTCCACTATTTTCCCGCGCCATAATTTGATGAATATCGATTGATGGCGATCGATATTTCAAAAACGAACTTCGGATTCGTGTTCAGCGACCTCAATAGCCCTAGGGCCGAAGTTCCCAGGCAGGGAGATGACGTCGGGGTGTTTTTCGCTATTTTCGTGTCGTAATTCCTCCCCCCTATTTTTCCCTCCGATTGATTTTCCCCCGATTTCCCCCCCCCCGCTTCCCCCCCCCCCGATTTTCCCCCGTTAATTTCTACGGCGGCGCCGATCAATAGTGTGACTCATCGCTTAGCGCGTTATTATTTAGTATGATCATTTATACTGATTTATATTGATTAATCAAGTAAATGAGCGCGATGAGCTTTTTGAGAACATGGTTTGGTATTTTAGTGCACTTAATGGTTATTGCCTTGTTGCGCTTTAAAGCAAAAGTTAGTTTAATTTATAAAAATTTTGTCAGTTTCGTCAGGGCAGTTGAACTAAAAAAAAAACTTCAAAAAAAGTTATACCAAATTTTTCTTGCACAATTTTTTCTTACTATCTTGGAGTGTCGAGTTATTCGAATCTTTGGCAGAGTTTCTAGTTAAATATGTAAGAAGCTCGTTTCAATTTGGAAGACGTTCACTTTGATATCAGAAGCAACAGGTTTGTTTAGAGGAATGCCCTATTTCAAGTGAAAAACGTCCATTTTGGTCTGAAAGTGTTCAGGGTGACGTGAAAATGGTATATGTTATTAGCCCTTGGCAGAGGCTTACCAGTAACAATGTAGATGTGGAAGAAAGCCGATCGGAAGGTCTTGGAACGCGACGACAGCATCAGGTAGAGAATGTAGGCGTAGAATAGACACACTATGACGGAAATGACAAACTGAGCATCGGCGAATTTGCTCCATCGACGATGCATTTCTTGAAGTGCTGTGCTTTGATCTGCTCTGTACGGTGTTTGCGAGTGAACTGTGAAAGTACGTGGCGCCTTTTGTAGTGCGTTTTACATATCGTTCTCAGAAGCCGAAGCAACAATGGCATAGCATAAAGGCGAAGAGACGACGATATGACGCAGAGCTACATAGGTGTTGTGCCCTTCGTGGAGTTGCATTTCCTTCTTAAGATCAATCAACTAAAAAGAGATCAGCAGGGCCCTTGTCGGCACCTCCTTCAGACTCCATCACTACTATGCAAGCTATACCGTGTTGTTATGGGAACAAAACTAGGGTGACTTCGGCGACTGGCCCCACTAACCACATCGAAAGTACGAGGTAGGGATTAAATGAGTAACACAACGTGGAAATGAAAAGAATGCATCAAAGCAGCACAATCTGCAACTGATGAGCCGCTTGAAGAGAACTTCAATCATTAGGCGAAGTCAATATGAGGAGATTAGGAGGAGGGGTCAACCCCCACCCCATAAGGATCGCAGCAAAGGGCCAGACTACGAAAGATACGATAGGATAGCTATCCCATTTTACCTTTCGTACGCTCAAATTCAGAAAAGTCGACACAGCCCTCTGGAGAAGTCGAATGTAGCAAGACAATTCATATCACTGACTGAAACCCCTCTAGAGAAGTCAAACATGGGGAGACAATTCATGTGAACGCCTCACTTCAGAACTTCTGCAGTCATTTCCTGAATGACATCCATTCGGGGAAGGCGGGCATGGAAAGATATTTCATATAAACGCTTCACATTAAAACATCAGAGTCATTTCCTGGCTGAAACCTCTCAGGAAAAGCCAAGAGGAAAGATAATGCATGTAAACGCTTCACATTAAAAAATCAGAGTCATTTCCTGACTGAACCCTCTCAGGAAAAGTCTATCATGGAAGGACAGTTCATGTGAACGCCTCACATCAGAATTTCTGCAGTCATTTCCTGACTGGAACCTCACCGGAGAAGTCAAGAAGAAAGATAATTCACGCAAACGCCTCATGTTAAAACATCAGAGTTATTCCTGACTGAAGACTTAGGAGAAGTCAAATGTGAAAAGCCAATTCATTCTCTGACTGAAATCCTTTAGGAGAAGTTGAACATGGAAAGACAATTAACGTAAACGCCTCACATCAAAACAACCATCACAAAGAACAAAGAGACCTGACCTACAATATGAAACCCTATACGAAAAAACCAAACGCACTCAATCTCGGCCCGTCCATACCTCGCCGCCTCTATCAATAATGGTGCAAAGGGCCGCTCTACCGGTCCCCTATGCTTGAGGCTGGTCATGTAGCGACTGTGGTCCTTTCCCTCTTAGCTCAAAGTTCCAAGGTTCCCAAATTCCCTATGACTTTACTCTCATAATACTTTTCCCTTTTAACTGCCAAACAGGCTTTGTCCATGAGGTCTTCGACACTTCGTCATGCGGTCTTATTTTTCGAAATTTGATCGGGTGGCCTACCGGCTTGTTTGTCTGAGTTCCACATATGAACGAGTGAGGGTATGCAGATTCTGGAGATGTGAAGGCAATGAACAGAGAGCACTAAAGCTGTGAATACCAGTGAAGTTCTGAAGCCGTGGATCTTTTCTTAGCAGAAACGAGCGCGTGCAAAGAATATGAATCGATTAATGCTGAGAAAGACACTGCCAAAAATCGATAGGTTGATCGATTTGCCTATGCTAGTAGAAGTTGTTTTCGTGGTCTATGAATAGGTCCCAACGGCCGTGCTCCTACAAAAGCAATTTCTGGAAATCGATTGACGTGGCCCACACTTTCCTGGCCTACGCTCCGCAGACTGGCTATTCTGAGAGGGAAGGTAATGAGTTTTGGAGCCTGTTTCACGAGAAAATACTAGGTTGTCCAGAAAGTTCTTAGCTTTATGTGTTACTATTTTTCATTCATCTGTTTATTTATTTATTTATATGCCTTTCAATATTTTACAATATGCGGCATCTCATTAGATCGATCCATTCGCGTTTCGTTTTCGTTCTTGCTACTTCTTGCCAATTGCATGTTCCCAAGGCTTTCTGGAATACATCTCGCCATCTAGATTTAGGTCGTCCCACTGTTCGTTTGGAAGGCGGACACCACTCCATAATCTGACGAGACCACTTATTATCAACAGTATTAGAGATCTTCCAGCAATAAGTCCACTTTCTTACCATGGCACAGTCAACCACATCTTTGACTTTAGTAATTCCTCGCAGACACACGTTTCGCTTTCTATCTCGAAGACTCACTCCAACCATTTGACGTTCCATGCGTCTTTGTGCTGCTGCAAGTTTATCCTTGGCTAACTTTGATAGAGTCCAGGTCTCGGCTCCATACAGCATTGACGGCAAAATGCACATATTAAAAAGGCGTCGTTTCCACTTCATTTCGACCGTCCTCGATGTTAAAAAGTTTGCATATCGACAGAAGTTGCTCCAGCCTGCACGAATCCTTCGAGTGATTTCTTTGGAGGGATCTCGAGTGAGGGAGATATCTTGTCCCAGGTATGTGATAGACTTCACATTGTCGACGTCTTTTCCCCTTAGGGTGATGGACGTGTCAGATGTCGCCATTATCTTCGTTTTTGAATCACTTATTTTCAAACCACAACTAAGCGAGTTTTGATCTAGTTCGTTGATCATGGTTTGCAGTTCTTCCTCGGTTTTCGCAATTAGAACAACGTCGTCAGCAAAGCGAAGGTTGGTGAGCCAAGTTCCATTAACTGATATTCCATAACCATTCCAAGTAAGTTTTCGAAAAATATGCTCCAACGTAGAGGTGAAAAGTTTTGGTGAAATTGTATCACCTTGGCGGACTCCTCGACAAACTCTTATTGGAACATCTGCTCCTCCGAGACGAATTGCAGACTGCGCCTTTGAGTAGATTTCACGAAGCAGTTCTATAAGCTGATGATTAGCTCCTTGTTCTTGGAGGGCCGTCCATAACGCATTCACTTCCACTGTATCAAAGGCCTTCTCGTAGTCAATGAAAGCTATGAAGAGAGGTATTTGGTACTCGGTGCATCGTTCAATCAGCTGATTTACAGCATGTATATGATCGATAGTGGAGTAGTTTTTTCGAAAACCAGCTTGTTCAGGAGGTTGTTCTGCATCCAATACCTGTTCGAGTCGCTTAAGAATTACTCTCGTGAGAACTTTGTATAAAACAGACAGGAGAGAGATTGGACGGTAGTTTTTCAGCTCAAGTGGGTCGCCTTTCTTATGTAGAAGTACGGTTACGGAATCTGTCAGCTTCTCGGGCACAGATAAAGTGCACAAGCAGTGGTTGAAGAATTCAGTTATTAGCGGAACAAGACTATTTGTGCCTAGCTGCAGCATCTCCGTAGCAATACGATCATGTCCTGGGGTTGTCCCTGGTTTCATGGATTTGATGGCTGCCTCTATTTCACCTTGCAGAAATAATGGGCATTCAATATCCGTGTCGATTGGAGTATATGTGACAGTAACCGTAGATGCGTATAGCTGCTCGTAGAGGCGTTTCGTCGCCGAACTAATCTCACCTTTGGTTTTGCACAAGAACCCCTCCTCGTTCCTCAATTGGAACAAGTGCTTTCTTCCAATCGATGCTTCATTTCTAATCCTCTTGAGAGTGCGGTTTGATCGAATGGCCTTCTCAACGAGTTGACAATGGTGTTTGCGGATATCATCTTTTATCATTCGCCTCAGCAATTTACATGTTTCTGTGTAGCTAACACGGTCGACCGCTGTTGCAATGTTTTTCTTTAAGGTTTGTCGATGCTTCATCAGTGATACCGTGTTCACTGATAGGTAACCGCTGTACTCTTGTTGGCGTGTTGCGGCCTTCGGCGCACTGCGGATGTAGTGGCAAAGTTCATCATATCCATTGGAAGGTGAATGCAACTGAGAAGGACAAATGGTCGAGATTCCATTTTGGTACGGACTAGAATCAAAACAAGAACGAGAGTGTGGTTTTCTTTTCTTCTTCTCTGTAAATTTTGGACAACGAAGCACACACCTGAGTAAGCGGTGGTCCGTCTCGAATTCTATAGTTCCTGTTCTTACGCTCTTGAATTGAAGATGTCGGCATGCAAAAATGTGGTCGATACTATTCCGTGTTTTTCCATCCGGGGCTCGCCATGTCCACTTCCTTCCTTTACGTATTTTAAAGAAGGAGGCCACTGTTCGTATTCGGAATTTCTCGCACATCTCTATGAGAAGCTGTCCCCTTTCATTTCTGTCACCAAATCCATTAGGTCCGACAGAGTTCTCGATAGAGCTTTCCTTCGATCCGATTTTTGCATTAAGTCGCCTAGAAGTACTGGGTGTACTTCAACTACGTTTGATCTTTGAGTATTCCCAAAGTTTCTCTCTGTACATAAAATACACTTCCGGATTGACTGAGACAGCACCATATCGAGGTTTTCTAAGAAAAGGGAATAATCCTCATCATACTCGGAATTGCTACTCGTAGACGGAGGTGCATATGCAGAAATTAGACGGACTATGTGGCTGTCGAATCGCAGGTCCAGGCAAGATAATCTGTCGCTTTCTCGAGAAAATGCATCTACGAATGGTATAAAGCGGCTACTCACTAGAAATCCGGTGCCAGACGGTTCTTGAGCATTTTCTGGGCCCGCATAGAAAAACCTGTGGCTGGAATCATTTAGGTCCATGCATCCGGTTCCTCTCCATCTTAGTTCAGTAAGCGTCAGGACGTCCACATAGGCTGTCTTCAACGATTCTTGCAGTTCCACCAGCCGTTCTCTGGTGGCTAGTCTTCTGACGTTTAGTGTCGCTACCTGGTTTGACTCTAAATGAGCTTGGAACTCACTCGATCCTGCTGTTCCACGGCTTCCTGGATCGACGGGCATCTCCGGTGAGGTTGTTGAAGAGCGGTGAGATAGACCGACCGCTCGGCAGGCACGACGAGGGAGAAGTCCATTCATCTGTTATTAAGTAAAAATTCAACTTGCATTGCGCTTATTGAAAAATATGTGGAGGGAACAATTCCGACCGTTATTTTGTTTTAATTTCAAGAACAAGCCCTTCAAGAACATAAATATAAAACAGCGTTGAATTGTAGATTATTTAGTCAGATAGAGCAAAAAATTAGGGACAGAAAGTAGCTTTGATGCGCAATGCAAGTTGAATTTTTACTTAATAATAAATGAATGAAAAATAGTAACATAAAAAGCTAAGAACTTTCTGAAAAATATGTCGAAGGAACAATTCCGACCGATATTTTGTTTTACTTAACGATGTTTTATTTTAACTTCAAACTGAGACAATCCGCAGCCGAGACAGCCCGACAAATCAATCAAGTGTGGGGGCCTAATAGGAGTGTTGGAGAAAGCACTGTGCGCCAGTGGTTCAGTAAATTTCGGACCGGAGATTTCAGCGTCGAAGATGCCCCTCGCGGTTGATCTAGAGCAATCCTGGACGTCGAGTTGGAGGAGTTGGTGGAAGCTGAACCATCTCAAACAGTTCGCGGAAGAGCTAGACGTCGGTAAAACTGCTGCTTCTGATGCTTTAAATCGCCTTGGAAAGGTGAAAAAGCTCGAAAAGTGGGTGCTCCACGAGTTGAGTGAGCAGCAGAGATTGTCGCGATTTGTTCTTATCTACTTTTACGCAACAAAACTAACTCGTTTTTGGATCGAATCATCATTTCTGATAAAAACGTGATTCTGTATGATGTCAGGAGACGTTGGGGACAGTGGTTGAACACCAACGAACTCCAGGCATTTTCCAAAGGCGAACCTCCACCAAAACTGGTTATGGTCACTGTGTGGTGGGCGGCGGCTGCTGTGATCTATTACAACTTTTTGGCACCAGGCCGAACGATCACAGCAGAGTCCTACTGTACGGAAATCGACGAAATGCGCAGAAAGCTGCGCCAAATTCAGCCAGAGTAGTCTGCAGAAGAGGCCCGATTTTTTTGCACACTAACGCCCGCCCAAACGTCTCACAAATCATTATTCGGAAATTGAATGAAACAAGGGTTGAAGTTCTGCCTCACCTGCCATGTTTTCCAGACTTCTGTCCAACCGACTACCAACTTTTCGAACACTTTCAGAACTTTCTCGCCGGTAAAACCTTCACCAATCAGGACTAAGACAAGCCGCTTTCGTGGATTTTGTCGAATTTCGACTCCCAATTTTTCCGCTGATGGAATAAGTCGACTAATCGCCTGTTGGCAAAAGAGTGGTGAACGGTACTCATTTCGACTAAATTCGATAAGATTTGAGAAAGTTGTGGTAGTTCAAAGTGAAGCACTCAAAACGCTGAGAACTCTACCGACAGCCTAATAGTAGAAGTACCATCACTGGACATAATTACTATTACGGATGACTTTAAGGCGAATCGATTGCACCCCTACTCGTAGCCCACCTTAAGGTTTATGAAAGGGATCACACATCCTGGACGACGAGTTGAAGTCATGGTTGGCCATTTCATAAAATGTCAGGAAACGGCTAGACAGGGCCTTCTGCTCGAGAAAGCCCTTTCGTCACTTCTAGGTTGATTTGCATACACTAGGCTTCTCAGGCAAGGCTAATAATAACTTGTCCCATTCGGCTATTATCTGCTTCGGGATACCATGCGCAGCCCGTCAAATATTGGTCACCGTCAAATTGACGGTTGCTCAAGGGGCCTTTGCATAGATTTGCGTGTTTGAGCCTAAGCCAAGTGACCTTCATGGTCATTGAACGGGCACCACGACAAAGAATCATCGATCGGACGATCCATATTGAACGACGGTTAGCCGCGAGACGGCATCCATAAAATTGATGCTTCCGTTGCACTTGACCAGCACGAGCAATCACATTGATTTGTTACGTAACTCTCGCTTTGGTGGGAGTTGTGCAGTGGAGTCATTTGATGTGATATCGCTTTATACAAACGTCCAAAACGAACACGCCATGCAGGCACTATCTGACATGTCGGATTTGCATGCTAGGAGCGTGGATCGTTGGGTTGCGCTCACTTTCCTACCGTAATTCAAGCGTTGACGGTGCTTATGGTGGCATGACAGGTGGATGCACCACCGTCGGGAGCGATCATCGCCTGCCCCACCGTCTTCCACTCTTCTACCTGAAGTTAGCCACACCCTGGTGAACTGATGTACATATAAGGAACAGATTCGAGCGACAGAAAGCTCTCACACGA
This sequence comes from Heligmosomoides polygyrus polygyrus, assembly GCA_947396885.1. NCBI lineage: Eukaryota > Metazoa > Nematoda > Chromadorea > Rhabditida > Heligmosomidae > Heligmosomoides > Heligmosomoides polygyrus. The sequence goes on from OX377203.1 coordinate 105,651,753, forward strand.
CTGCAGCAGCTCTACTGTTTGTCTCACCATTGATTTTGTGTTCACAATAAACATGCTCCTTAAGTTGCGTCCCTCGTACCGCGAAATAGTTATCGGCCAGTCTCCACTCCAAAGAGACACTGGGAATACCAGTAGCTATTGTACGTCAATGGAACCATTGAAGAGCCACACGAGGGACACAAGTTAAGGAGCAAGTTTATTCTGAACACAAAATCAGTGGTGAGGCCGGAAGAGGTTTGAAGCAAACCATAAAAGATGTAAGGTTGTCCCTTAAGTCCCCGCCGTTTTTTTCAACGATCTTCACTGCAGATTTCGTCCGCGGTCTCTTACATAGCGCTGCATGGTTTTCGAAAGAAAATGACTTGCTCTATCAGAACATATATTGCATTTCTTTTTTCATCCTGAATTTTGTCAATTTTTAGGTCGTTGAACTGAAAAGTGAAAAAGTGAAAAAGCAGCCATTTGCGCACTTGTTCTCTCTGCTTAGATTTGTAATTTTTGCGCAGTTTTTTATAGCACTTGGAAGACAATGTTCTGTACTGCAAGAATATGTGTTGGCCCTATTTTCTCAATTGCCCTTTATTGATTTTCGGGCCATCAAATTGGGAATTCCGACTTTTCCGTCCGAATTTTTACCAAAACTCCGGTTCTGTGGTTGGACTTTTTTGCTTGGTGTCATATGTCGTTTGGAAGTGGATGTCTTGCTCAGTAAGCATTTGTGTCGCGTTTATTGGCTCACGCTGATTTCTGTCGAATATCAACAACTGAAGAAGGAGAAGGAGTTGTTGGTGAAGACGATTTTTCTCTTTTTGGCATTTTGTTGATATTCAATAGAAATCAATAAACGGAACACAAATTCTTATAGAGCAAGACATTTTCTTTCGAACGACGTATAACACCAACCCAAAAATTCCAACCACAAAGCAGGAGCTGTCGGCAAAAATAACCCTCCTCCTTCGGACGTCCCAATTTGACGGTCCAAAAATCAATAAAGGACTAATGAGCAAATAACCCTAACACTAACACTAATTCTTGTAGTGCAAAGCATTATCTTCCAAATGCTATAAAAAACTGCGCAAGAAATTGCAAACCTAAGCTGAGAGAACAAGTGCGCAAATGGCTACTTTTTCACTTCTTCACTTTTCACTTCAACGACTTAAAAATTGATAAAATTCATGATGAAAAATGAAATGCAATACATGTTCTGCTAGAGAAAATCATTCTCTTCCGAAGGCTATGCAGCGCTATGCAAGAGACCGCCGGTGAAATCTGCAATGAATCGTTGAAAAAACGGCGAAGACTTATGGGACAACCTAATATTTGCTGTTTCAAGGAGCTCTGTCAAGAAAACAGCCCACTTCTGCCACGAATCGTGCAAATAAGGTGACAACATGATATAGAGCAGGTGTTTGATATAATTTTGTCTAGACTGTTTTCAAAATTTTTACAGGAAATGTGACTAGTTATTTTTCTGCATGATCATTTTTACAAGATGTGAGTAGCTGTTTGTGAATAGGGCCGATCTTTGTGCAGCTTCAATGGAGTGTAGTGCTGATCTGATTATTTGTTTTTGTCAGTGCTCAAAAGTAAATGACTGCCGGACCACAGTGCAGTTGCTTGCTAGCGTTGCTAGGATCCAGCATATCTAATGATTACTCGTAAACTGCGAAAAAAGTGAGAAATGGGTTGTAGCGAAGTTTTATAATCGGCCGAAATCGGCCCACACGGTCGCCAATGGGTCAATGGAGGGAAGGCTTACTTGGTCTGTGCACCGCCAGAGAGAAGTAGAATGCGTGGAGCAATCTATTCTGTCTAAAAGAATAACGGATAAATCACGGCATTACTCAATACCTCTTTGGGATGCGCCACACATTCAACTTCTACGGTCGTCGTGGAGACGATTCGAACGCTTACTTGGCCATACAATGACTTGCGGTGGCCAGTCGATGAACAATTTAGCGCCCCATCCTTCCTAGACAAGTCTGGAACCAACTCATCGACCCCGGAGGGATGGAAGGATTGATTGGTCTGTGCGGGAAATCCGAACCAAGGACCTTGTGTCGGGTGCACGCGACAGCCGGCGCCTCTTCCGACTGCGCTACACGCGCCCGTATTCTGTGTAACAAGGCTTATTGAATAATTATATTATAACGACTATGCCTGTTAGCCTCTCCTCATGTGTATGTAGTTTGTTGAAGTAGATCGCTCCCTGGCGATGTACAGTTAACCACTCTATCCTAGAACACAACTGATGCGATTAAGAGTTCTTTTTAGCTAGGCTTAATTTTGTTTAGTAACCATAACAAAAGTGAGCTACAACTTTTAAAAGAAAATTCAAAAATTAGAAACTAAATTGAATGTATACACTATTTGAAAGGTGACAACTTCCCTGCTAGCAAGGATACTGAAGAAGTTAACAGTTCATTTGAAAACAGTAATTTTCTCACGTATTAGCGTCAGGGATCGCGCCTGAACTGTTACACTTGATTGATTGTGTTTCACTTGAGCACGTGTTATAGTTTCTCCATAAAGTGACCGCGTCGATTGACTTGTGCTTTGTTTTGAAGTTTAAAACTTAAAAGCACACTCCAGCAGCAAAATTAGGGGTATCCTAAAAAAATGCAGGTACTGCTTCAAATGTTCTAACATTGCTGCTAGTGAAGCTTTTGAAGATGTTTGAGACTCGTATGAAAGCACGGGTAATGGATTCTACTACATGCCAATGTTTAAGATTGCGCCATGCACCCTCTTGAAACCTTGCATTTTAGACTCGATGGATTGTACATGGGCTCAATGCTTATTTATTTATTTATTCATTTATTTAAGGCATAGACAAACACAGACAACTACCTAGCATGGCAATTGTAAGAAAACATCAAAGGAAAAAATACGCTTGTAAGACAACTCTAATACAAGAGTAATATATAATAACATCAAAGGAAAAAATACGCTTGTAAGACAACTCTAATACTAGCCAAGTAAACAATAAATCACAGGACACATTTCTTGCACTGTTTAGTATTTAACTGTCACAACGATGTTTTGTTGCGATCAAAACTTCTAGCGCCAGGCGGGACTCGAACCCGCACCTCCCTCTGACCGGGCGGGAATGCTCTACTACGCCTTTACACCACCGGCGCCGTTTGATCGAACGCATCATCCACACCTCGTGGGACCGATCAGCACTTACCCGTATCCGGGCTGTCCTGCAGAGGCTACTTCACGCGTGTAGATCGCTGTCTTCACGCAGTGGACCAGTATGGAAGCTGAATATGTGGTCAGACACCATGCAAGGATGCTGCGCCACAAAAATGATAGAGCTGGCAGCTCACGTCTCGCAGTTTCATTCCCTCAAAAACGAAGTTTCGTTCAAAACCGACATTGAAATTCAACACTGACGTCTGTCCAGACCTCGCGGAAGTGTCTCTACCATTTAGCAAACCCATATTTGCAATATCATTTGAAAAAAATTTCTCGACCTAATTTATTAGTTGAGAAAGTCCGATACTGGAGTCCAGACTGTTGCTGTAATTGCAGTGACCTGACCTGCCCCGCCAAGCATGTCCTTTGGATCGCTACTTACAATCGCTACTTCTCTCTTCTCACTACCACATTGACCATTTGTACTCTATTATAAAATATCGAATTTTAATTACTAATGATAACTTGAGTGTTTTCCTTACAAATTTCTTTTTCAACCGATCTTCGATTTCATGACCGAGTCGAAACCTAAGGATTGGCTTGTGACTGAAATAATTTTCTTCCATCTGTAGTAAGCAACACTAGCAAACGAAATTGCACCCCACAAAAATTCAAGCGTCAAGTATCATACAGTAAAAAACAAGCTTCTCCGATACGAACTTTGATATGATTAGGGGGTACGACTTTGGTCGATTTTTGGCCAAAAGTCTAACCCCTGATCATATTGAAGATTCCACTTTTAAAACTTTTTCAGGTTGCAGAGTTCACTTTCTAATTTTTAAACACTAATTTTCAATGCGCTACTGCTTTTTTCAGATTTTCCAAAAGCTCTCCGATTTATGACAGTTTAAGTGCAGATAATCGCAATCCCTGACTTCGATGGTCCTATTCGAAGGATTAACTTGTCACGGTAACAGTTTCTCATGTCCGAAGGAAAAACGTCAAAGCTTTGAGCATTAAAAATCAAGGTGTTATGCAGCGACCTTCTATGCGGTCAATGGTGTTCGATTTTTGGGGAACTTTAAGGCAAATAGAGAAAAATCGAGACCCCAGTTCATATTGAAGATCGCTTCAGAAATCCACGATTTTTCGATCTATATCAAGCAAAACTTGAGTCTATTTGAGGTGAAATTTCAGCTATATATGTGTTGTCTGCTTTAAGCAAAAACAATTTTGTTTTCATGAACAGCGAGAAATTTGTAGGCGAGCCCCTTGGTCATATCGGCGCTTGCGGCCGAGAAGCTTGTTATTTTTTACTGTGTTAAGAGCAGTTCAAAAATCATTTGTAAGGAAAGCACTTAAGTCATCACTAGCAATATCGAAATTATCGAAATTTTCGAAACTATCGAAATTTTATAGAGTACAATTTCGAATGCAGATGTCTCTCCTTCAGGTAGAAAAATGTATCGTGTCCATAACATCTGATGGACATATGATCTCATGGAATCTGCGGAAATTGACCAAGCTGATTTCAAGACTGCCGAAATTTAAAAAAATTGAATTCTTTGAAGTAGAGGAGAAACTATGAAAAAAAAAAACAATAAACGAAGAGAGAGTGCGACGCCCCTCCCCCCACCCAAGAAAATGACGTCACAATACGACCTCTTTGATTCTCGAACTTAAGGCCTGACCCTTAGTTGGGTTAGTGTGAATTGTGAGAAGAAAGATGTATGCCCAAGAGACATGCTTGGTGGGGCTGGTCAGGTCACTGCAATTACAGCAACAGTCCGGGCTCAAGTAACGAACCTGTCTCCAGTAATAAACGAGATTGACGTCGAGTGGAATTTTTTGCTTGGAAAATATTGCAAATATGGGTTTGCTAAATGGTAGAGACACTTTGGCGAGGTCTGGACAGACGTCAGTGTTGAATTTCAATGTCGGTTTTGAAAGAAACTTCGTTTTCGAGGGAGTGAAACTGCGAGACGTGAGCTGCCAGCTCTATCATTTTTGTGGCGCAGCATCTTTGCATGGTGTCTGACCACATATTCAGCTTCCATACTGGTCCACTGCGTGAAGACAGATCTGCACGCGTGAAGTAGCCTCTGCAGGACATGTCTCCTTGAAACCTCGATGCACTGTCACTTTGGTATCTGATTACTATCTTACTTTTGATCAAAGTAAACCCAAATTCTATATTTACAATCCACACCTTATAATCAAAAAGATGAGCAAAAATCGGCCCTCAGACAACAGTGGTACGACCGTAAATAATTGGCGAAAATGGGAAAATCGGCAGTTGAGAATGCACAGAACGACGTAAATGGAGTTAATCCAGGAAAATTTGATATCAAATGGATCGACATGATGAGGCAGAACCTAAAATTGGCATGAAATACATTTTCGCCAGCATTTAAGAAATTTAAAATTTCACTGGGCAGATCCGTTCCTGCCAGGGGCATAATTAGGCAAGAGGCGCATTAGGTAAGGCGCGAATGTTGGTTAGGTCAATACAATTACGGGCTCAATTGATCTAGGTCATCTCGAACTCAAAAATTTTAGAATCCTGTCAAGATTTTTACCATATTGGGTAGGTCATGTTTTTCTGAATCCGACAGTGTGCATTTCATTAGATATAATCGACGTTGAAGGGAGTTATGGCAAAGCGGCGGAAACGGCGGATTAATCCGCCGCCGGTCGCGTTTTGGCGAATGTTTACCGACGGTACTGTACGCGATTTAGCAACTGAGACTCGAAGTTTCAACATCCCTCTCGCGGATCTTGTCAGAATCCCGTCAAAGAACTTTTCGTTAGTTGGGTCGACGGAAATCTTGTTTGCAACAACTTTGAACATTATGACGAAATTGGCGATTTTCCTTCTATTCCTCAGCGAAGAAAGACCAAGCAGTGAAGCTCGTTGAGTACCGTTTGGAATAGAAGTATAATCTATATAATCTATATACTGAAGAGCATCTCATCATGAGCTTCCTAGTGAGGCTGTTTTGAATGCTTTCTTTCTAAAAGGTCTGTATCTTTCTTTTTCGTTAGATTGAAGACTGATGTCCCTCTTTTCACTATGTCTTAATAAGTTTTGAAACCACGTATGTAAACCTCAGGAAGATCAGATTTCAAAGCTGTAAAGAGGGTATAGGTGCGATAATTGGCTTTTCTTACTTGGAAAAACACAGGCGTTTCTCATTATGTAACCAAGATCTTCAAATTCATCAGTCATGGCTAAAACCTGGCCGTTAATTCGGTATTCCGGAGTTGGGGCACGGTCTTTAGGGCCAATCGTCAGAAGATGCGTTCTCTCAATTGCAAGGGGCATTTCCCATTTTTCTGCTCAGCGACCAACGAAGTCGATCGCCAGCTGGAGAGACACTGAATCTGCCCAGATATCAATGCTTTTATAGATCTTAACATCATCTGCGTACATTTTACATGTTACCCCTAAATTAGTGAGATAATTTGGAAGCGAACCGCAGGAATAAGATTGGGGGAGAGTATTCCTCCCTGAGGAACTCCGCTCAATGCAGGAAAGATCTTGAAGTACTTCCCTTCAATCTTTACCTGGTAGGTTCTGGTAGATAAAAATTGCCGTGTCCAATTTATCACCATAGGGTGAAGTCCTGTCGCTTCCATTTTCAGTAACAACTTATCTATCGGAACTCTGCCAAGCGCTTTTGAAAAATGAAAATATACACGGTGCAAAATTATAGGTTCACCCTCCCCCATTTGTCCATTAGTACCCGAAGAACCCGCTGCCGAGACTAAATGATGTTACAGTTGTATTCCCCACTATCGAGAACCCCTACAGAAGAATTCGAAGCGGGTTGTCTCATCAGAGCAGGATACCACGAACTTTTGTCGAAAATTTAACGAATGGAGACCGTTACAAAATGTAAGTTCTCTTCATAAAAAATCTGGTTAATCACAAAAGTACCTACAGACAAAGTAAGATTGGCACTTCGTCACATCACCTTTGTTGTAAACAGTACCGAAAATTCTATGTGGCATGCTAATGATAAGGCTATCAATAACAGTCTGCTGTACATTGGTCCTTGCATCAAGTATGGCGTTCTCCAGATCAGAAGCCGAAGTGTAAATGGTTCCATTTTTGTAGACCTTGTGTAGAAGAATGGCCCACAAGATCTCTATCGCGTTGAGATATGGAGATCAACTAGGCCACTCCCATTATTCTGCTGGACTATGCCAATCTGCAGTTGACTGCGATACGTGTGTGGATGCATTGTCTTGTTGGAAAATGAGGTTGTGCCTACGAAATCTTCTGAAATATGGCTAAAGATGATCTCCGAGCAATTTCTGGTAGTCCTAACTGTTCACCGTATGCGAGACGAACTCCAAGACAATAAAAGTCCATATCCAGAAAACGCAGCCGAAACCATGAGACTCCAATCGACAAAGTTGCGCTTGGAGAATACTCGCTCCTCTTTCCTCATATCTTTCCAATAGTGTGAAAGAAGTGGAATTTTGATGGTCACGACGGGCACATACATGTCGTATAGGATGAACGGTAAAGACCACCAGGAACTGCTCGGAGATCACCTTCTGTCATATTTCAATTTCGTAGGCACAGCCTTATTCTCCAACATGATAACGCATACATACATATATCACAGTCAACTGCAGGTTGGCTTAACTCCGGCAGAATTCAATTTTTGGGGTGGCCTAGATTTCTCCACATCTCAACCCGATAGAGAACTTGTGGGGCATCCATGTATCCAAAAATGGAGCCACTTACACTTCCATTTCTGATTTGAAGAACGCCATATTGATGCATTGACCGATGTACAGCAAACTGTTATTGATGACTTTATCATCAGCATGCCGCATAGAATTTTCGATACTGTTTACAACAAAGGTGATGTGACGAAGTACTAATCTTACTTGGTCTGAAGATGCTTTTTTGATTAATGAGATTTTTTTAAGAAGTGAACTTATATTTTGCACCTGCATTCGTTAAATTTTCAATAAAAATTCTTGGTATCCCGCATGTATAATGTGACATGCTTAGAATTCTTCTATTGAGATTTTCCATAGTGAGGATTACAATGGTAACGTCATTTAGTCTCAGCAGAGGTTTCTTTGGGGGCTAATGAACAAATCGGGGGGGGGGGGGTGAACCTATAATTTTGCACCTGGGTGTTCTACATCCGTATGTTTTTATCTTCGAAGCCTTTAGACCAGTCATTAAGGGAGCTAAGAACGGCTGTTTCCACAGATCTTCCTTCGCGAAAGCCAAACTGATTTTCTGTGACAATATTGTTAATTTCGAGATGAGCTAAGACATGCTTCTTAAGGATCCTTTCGAAAGCTCTCGCAAGGGTTGAAGCGATGCTATCAGACCGATAGATCCTTGGATCATTAAGTGGAGCCTTCTTAGACGTGGGGGTTACAGATCAGGGTGTGCGCTGACTTGCCGCCGGTAAATTTTTTACCGCACATTTTTAACACGGAAATTCGCCGGTAAATTCCGGTAAATTCGGTAAGCCTGTTAATTTTTTCAAACTTAATATTCCCTCAAAATCAACTAGTTTTAAGCGGCGGTTATGTGAAAAAAGCGTAAAGCTTTTAACTGAAACATCATCACGTTCAGTAAAACCATATCATCTTCATTTTACCATGCATATGTCATCCTAAAGCAAACAACGTTCTGAAAGCAACGAGTATACTACAACAAACAAAGCAAGCGGAAGCCTAACAGTGCACAAGTATGACGGTCTATACTGTTGTGCTTTAAAAAAGATAAGGACTCAATTGAAACTCTACAAAAGCATTTCTGGAATATCCGGCATTCAATCGGAAACTGCCACATTTCTTTTCGATCCAACTGCGTTTTGAAATAATCACAATTATCATCGTTTCGTTCGATGAAAGAATGATTCACACCTTAAACTCCTACTTTTTTGAACTTTTTTAACTGTCTCAAAAAAATGTGTACACTGTTTGAAGGGTGATAACATTGTTCATAGTAAAGATACTGAAGAAGCTAAGGGCTCATGGGAAAGCATAAGAAAATAGAAAATTTCTGACATAGGTGGGAAAATTTTGAAATTATCACAATTGCCGCTATTTCATTCGATGAAAGAATGTCTTATACATTATCTTCTCCTTATTCCTCTGGCGAGCGTTTATTCTGAGATCTTCTCTATCTCAGTTCAAATTCTCTCATGTTGTGTGAGGAATTCAGCACGAGGTACTACCCCAGTGGAGCGCATGTTTAACGCGGGAGCGCACCATCTCCTCCTCGTGATGTGGACGTGGATGTTTGAATGAGGTTTGGGATCACAAACGCTATTAGCAAGTTATCGGAGAGGATAGAAGCAATCACTTCTAATCTGACGATGAGATCGGTAGTATGTTTCCTTGCTTCCGATAGAAAGAAACATGATTTTGTGCAAAAAAAAATCGTTAAATTTTCCGGTAAATTTGGGAATTTACCGAAAATTTCGTTAAGAGAATTTACCGCGAAGATGCCGATAAATCCGTTAAATCGGTAATTCGTTAACCGTTAAACGCACACCCCTATTACAGACGCATGCTACCATCTCTCAGAAACTTCCGCTCTGGTGTAACTAAGGTCAAATATATTTTCTAATGGATAGGCTATATAGTGGACAACGTTTTTTTTTCAATAAAAAAAGAGGAATGAAATCCGGAGAAACCGAATAAGATTTCGTCCATGTAGATAGCACCTCAGTTATCTCCTCTCTAAACTATACAATAGATTCCATATGTAGAAACCTTGACAACACCTCATTATCGTGTATTACACGTCTATCCTCATCGATTTGCCCATTATTGTATGCTTATTACAACCTTGTTATTAATTGTCCACGTGAACCTGATCTTTACTTCTTTTGAAGTTTACAATCTCACAACGCACGACTATTTATGAAAAAATGCGGGGTGTTCGAATAAAATAAGCGCTATGTGAAGCGCCATAACATTGCTGGTTAAGAGTTCACCTGAACTTGCACAGTGCACTTTCGAGTTCTAAACGTTAAAAGTGCGTACAGGTTATTGTGATCAATAAATAACAAGATTGTAACAAGCATTCAGCTCACGCACTATCAATCGAATCTCAAGCGTAACGTTTCAGACGGATGCATGGTGCAATCTTGGTCATTTGATCGATACAAGAGCGGACCCTGCGACTGCGCGGGACTAAACGCTCAGGAGAAGAAGAAGAAGAAGAAGAAGAAGAAGAAGAAGAAGAAGAAGAAGAAGAAGAAGAAGAAGAATAAGAATTAAGAATTAAGAATTAAGAATTAAGAATTAAGAATTAAGAATTACGAATTACGAATTACGAATTACGAATTACGAATTACGAATTACGAATTACGAATTACGAATTACGAATTACGAATTACGAATTACGAATTGCGAATTACGAATTACGAATTACGAATTACGAATTACGAATTACGAATTACGAATTACGAATTACGAATTACGAATTACGAATTACGAATTACGAATTACGAATTAAGAATAAGAAGAATAAGAATAAGAAGAACAAGAATAAGAAGAATAAGAATAAGAAGAATAAGAATAAGAAGAATAAGAATAAGAAGAATAAGAATAAGAAGAATAAGAATAAGAAGAATAAGAATAAGAAGAATAAGAATAAGAAGAATAAGAATAAGAAGAATAAGAATAAGAAGAATAAGAATAAGAAGAATAAGAATAAGAAGAATAAGAATAAGAAGAATAAGAATAAGAAGAATAAGAATAAGAAGAATAAGAATAAGAAGAATAAGAATAAGAAGAATAAGAATAAGAAGAATAAGAATAAGAAGAATAAGAATAAGAAGAATAAGAATAAGAAGAATAAGAATAAGAAGAATAAGAATAAGAAGAATAAGAATAAGAAGAATAAGAATAAGAAGAATAAGAATAAGAAGAATAAGAATAAGAAGAATAAGAATAAGAAGAATAAGAATAAGAAGAATAAGAATAAGAAGAATAAGAAGAATAAGAATAAGAAGAAGAAGAATAAGAATAAGAATAAGAATAAGAAGAAGAAGAAGAAGAAATCATTCGATACGGCCACATTATGGAGAAATTACAGCAAGCACATAAGCGAGACACAATCAAGTGTAAAATGTAAGAAACAAGACGAGTGCGTGGCGCGATCCTTACCGCCCATATGTCAGAACATCTATATTTTCTTGCGCTTTCAGATGAACTCTTAACTTCTTTCAATGCCTTTACTGGCAGCAAAGTTATCACCTTTCAAACAGTGTATAAATTTTATTGAGACACACTATAGATTAATCAGTCAAAGAACTGCTACAAGCACTTTTGAATCTTTCAATTACCGCACATGAATTCAATTCGCATAATGAGCAACGAAGCAGCGAAGAATATGAAAGCAAAATGAGCCGAAAATTCAACGAAACCTGCACGGTGGTTTGTAAGCTGAGCAGTAATTTTTGTTTTGCCTTGAGTAGAAACACAGTCTTCTTACAATTAGTATTAGGTTGTCCCATAAGTCCCCGCCGTTTTTTTCCACGATTCATTGTGGATTTCGCCGGCGGTCTCTTGCATAGCGCTGCATAGCTTTCGAAAGAGAATGATTTGCTCTATCAGACCGTGTATTGCATTCCTTTTTACATCATGAATTTTGTCAATTTTTATGTCGTTAAAGTGAAAAGTGAAAAAGTAGCCATCTGTGACAGGTCCTCCTCTCCGCTTACGTTTTGAATTTTTCGCGCCGCTTTTCATAGCATATGGAAGACAATATCCTGTGCTACTAGAATGCGTGTTGGTGCTATTTGCTCATTTGTCATTTATTGATCAAGTCATCAAATTGGAACGTCCGAAGATTTATTTTTACCGACAGCTCCTGCTCTGTGGTAGGACTTTTTTTCTCGTCGTTATGTGTCGGTCGAAAGAGAATGTCTTGTTCTATAAGAATTTGTGTCGCGTTTATTGGCTCATGCTGATTTCTTCCGAATATCAACAAAATGCCAAAAAGAGAAAAATCGTCTTCACCAACAACTCCTTCTCCTTCTTCAGTTGTTGATATTCGACAGAAACCAGCGTGAGCCAATAAACGCAACACAAATTCTTACTGAGCAAGACATCCTCTTCCAAACGACATATGACACCAAGCAAAAAAGTTCAACCACATAACCGGAGTTTTGGTAAAAATTCAGACGGAAAAGTGGACGTCCCAATTTTATGATATAAAAATCAATAAAGGAAAAATGAGCAAACAGGACCAACACGTATCCTCGTAGTTCTGGACATTGCCTTCCAAATGCTGTGAACAACTGAGCAAAAATTCCAAACCTAAGGGAGAGGATAACTGCGCAGATGGCTACTTTTTCACTTCATCATTTTTCACTTTAACGACCTTAAAATTGAAAAAATTCAGGATGAAAAAAGCAAAAAATGGTTTGATAGAGCAAAACATTCTCTTTCGAATGCTATATGGCGCTATGCAAGGGACCGCCGGCGAAGCCTGCAGTGAATCGTCGAAAAAAAACTGCAAGGACTTATGGGACAACCTAATATTTTGCCTTCTAAATGCTACCCTTCTAAAGCTTACATGTCAGAAAATTTCTATTTTCTTGCGCTTCCATATGAGCTCTTAACTTCTTCAGTGCCTTTACTGGCAGCAAAGTTGTCACCTTTTAAACAGTGTATACATTTCTTGGAGGCACCCTGTCGAATAATGGCATGGGCATGTAAATGAATCAGAGGGGCCGTTAGACGAAGGCGACTAGCTAGCACTACACCCTAGACTTCGAATGTGTGGAATTGTGTGTTGATGGGGGATTTTAACTTCCCCGGAATAAAGTGGTCTGGTACTCCTCTACCTTACTGTGCTCAGTCTAAGCAGTTTCTGAATATGCTTGCAAATCATTATTACCGTAATTTTGTTCACAATCACACAAGAGGAAAAAGTATTCTTGATTTAGTGCTTTGTAATGAAAATGGAGCTATAAAAAATGTAAAGGTAGGGGATCCTCTGGGAACTAGTGATCATGTTGGTATTACGTTCTGCCTAAAGACCTACATGGAGATTAGCCTCTTTGTCCTCAAAAAAGACTTCAGAAACGTTAACTACTCTCTAGTCGGAGACTACTCAGACAGTATTGATTGGCTAGGTTCCTTTCAGAGTTGTGTGAGTGTGAATGAAATGTACGAGCTGTTCATCTTTGTCTTGAGGCACAGTATTGAACTTTTTGTTCCGTGGAAGAAAGTTCCCACCATTATGAAAAACTTACCTGTTCACTTACATTCGGCATTCGCTAAAAAGTCGCAGGCATACAAAATAGCCGTGCGCTCAAATCGTGCTGATGATTGGTGCGCTTACAGGAAATTGGTGGAGAAATTCGAAAAGAGCTTAACCAAATATAACTGTTCAGTAGAGAAGAAGTTAGTTAGCGCGCATAGGAAATCTCTTCTTTATAAGTACATTAATTGCAGAATCAGGGCAAGAGCTAAGATCGATGCGCTCAAGAAAGATGACGGGTCGTTAGCAATAACGGATTACGAAAAGGCTGAAGTTCTTGCAAATGAATTTGGAAGGATATATGCAAAACAGGATCTCCCAATTCCTTGCGGGGAAAACGTTCGCAGTTTCGATGTCATGCAAGATTCAGTTTGGTTTCATAGAGACGAGATACTTAATCTCCTGCTTAAATGGCCGTCCAGCTTCTCGGTGACACCAGACGATGTTCCCTTTAGTTTTGTAAAGAAAATTGCTTCACATCTGGCCACTCCCCTAGAGTTTATTTTTAATAAGAGCTTTTTCCTTGCCGAGGTTCCGTTGAAATGGAAACATTCACTTGTAACTCCCTTACCCAAAAAGGCGCCTTTTAATGTGGCTAGTAACTATAGAGCAATTAGTATTACTTCTATTTTTTGCCGACTTTTCGAAAAGATTTTAAAGTTTAAAGAAGAGAATTGTGAGGCATCTGGATAAATTTCACATTATTCCTGAATGTCAACATGGATTTAGAAAAGGAAAATCCACCGTTAGTCAGATGCTTGAAACTTTGAATGATTGGACTTCAGCTCTAGACAATAAATACTCAGTGGATGCTATCTACTTCGATTTCACAAAAGCCTTCGATAAGGTTTCTCATAATTTGCTTATCAAAAAACTTGAAATAGTTGGAATTCACCCTAGAATTGTAGCTTGGATAAAGGCTTTTTTGTGCGGTCGCACGTTCCAAGTACGAGTCAAGGATTCTCTTTCTAACATTAAACCTATATTCAGCGGTGTACCGCAAGGGGGTTTTTTATCCCCCATTCTCTTTAATATTTACACTTTCGATTTGCCCGCAAAGGTTGGTAGTGATGTCGTTTTTAAAATGTTTGCTGATGACGTAAAAGTATACAAAACAGTCGTTTGTAATTTAGATGTAATGGCGGTTCAACAAGCGGTTGATAATGTATATTCTTGGTCTCAACAATGAGGTTTACCAATCTCACTTGAAAAGACTAAAGTCCTTCACTTGGGTTCCAACAACTCTGAAGCGGATTACACGATAGGAAACCATATTCTGACGAAAGCTGCTGAGTTGAAGGACCTTGGATTTCTGATAAATCATAGGCTTTCTTTTGATATGCATTGTGAAAGTATTGCCTCAAAAGCTGAGCAAAGAGTGTTCCTACTCTTTAAGGCGTTGCGCAGCAGAGATCCCTGCGTATTGTTAAATGCTTATAAAATGTACGTTAGGCCTATTGTCGAGTATGGAACTTGCATATTTTATCCACACAAAAAGAATATAATACAAAGGTTAGAACAAGTTCAAAATAACTTTACAAGGAAGCTCTTAATTAGAGCTCTAGGTTTCACATACAAGAGCATTCCACGTGGTGCCATCAGAAGCAAGATTCTCAACCTTGAACCTTTACTGAGAAGGAGGGTAAAAAATGATTATATAATGGTCCACAAGATTTTGCATGGGAACATTGGGCTGAAGCGTCCGGAATTCTTTGGTCTGGCGTCATCTAATACTAAAGGTGGGTCTTACAAACTTCACGTAAAAACGTCAAAAACGTCTCAACGTCGCAACTTCTTCACAGTTCGTGCAGGCCTGGAGTACGCTAGGTTGTACAAAAGAATTCATTTTCCTGACAATCTCAATAGCTTTAAAAAAGTTCTTGATAAACACTTGAAGTGATTCCGTAGTAGTTCCTGAGTTAGTGTTGTAGCAATGTTCTCTGTTTCTTTTCCTTTTTTGTAGGTACGTTCTCTTCATCTGTGTTGTTTTGTATTCCGTGTTGTTTGCTGTTACGTATAGGATCACCGGTACTTCTTGGTTCTTTTATTGCCTCACATGCGCTATGTGCATGTAATAAAGTTGAAAGTTGGAATTGAGCATTGTATAACTCACTGTGAGCAGAAGACACCACGTGGTGTGTTTCGCAGCTAGCTGTCATCAGGCTCAGGCTGAGAGGCTGGACTACCGTAACCGTCATGCGCATCCTAAAAACGCGTTGTCGTCAGCGGGCCTAGGTCGATCCGTGGAACGCTGAGTGATAAAGGCTACGCTAAATGCTGCTCTGTGATTATTGCCTTTGACAAGAGCAATTCCTAGAATATCGTGAGCCTAGGTAAATCCGTGCTATCACACAGATTAAGCACCTAAAGGAAATTGCCGTCAACAATGGCTGTATTGATGAGGTCGAATGCTCTGAAAGCAAAGAAGGTGCTCGAGTTTTTGGGAACTTTATCACACCACGGATCTTCTAACTGTTTCGGTTGCGCTGGTTTGATAGTGTGGTATGCTGTATTATATTAGGTTGGTGCATAAGTTCTCGGACATTTGATCCCTCCTGAATTGAAAGCGCACTTTCCCGCCAAATTTCTCACATGTACCAACGCGTAAATGATCGATCGATAGAGGAAGGAAAGGGCTACAAAACTGTTCCTAACATTTACTTCTGCGTTGTTAGCGTCAGCTATTATGACTAAGCAATTCATCCCAACTGAGACGCATATTCGGCACGTCATGTCATTCCTGCATCAATCTTTCCTCAATGCCAACGAATCGTATCGTCACCTGAAGGATGCTTACAACGAGAGTGCTCCTGCTCGAAGTACTGTGTACTAGTGGTTCTCGAAGTTTGCAGTTGGTGAATTCTCCGTTGAAGATAATGAGCGAGAAGGGCGCCCGATGACACTGGATTTGGATGGCCTCCGAAGTAGAGTGGAAGCGGACCCATACCAAACCACTCGCGAACTATCAAGCACTCTTGGTGTTAGTCACTCAACAGTCGTTCGAGGATTGAAGTGGATTGGCAAGGTGCAAAAATCGGGTCGCTGGGTAGCTCACGACTTGACACAACATGATATGGATCGCAGAGCCGATGCCGCTCTGTCTCTCCTTACCCTCAGACGTACCCACGGATGGCTGGACAACCTTTCACCGGGGATGAGAAGTGGATACTCTACTCTAACTATCACCGGCGTGCACAGTGGGTTTACGCAACTGGAGAGGCAGAGGACGTTCCGAAACCCGACCTTCACGTGAAAAGGTGATGCTATGCATTTGGTGGAGCGTTCTTGGCGTAGAATACTGGGAGCTGCTGGACGAAGGGACTACAGTGACGGCAGGTTTACGTCAACCAACTGAGGAAGTTTAGGGCCCACCTTCAAACCACACGAGGAGAGCAAGTGAAGGTGTATTTTCAACGCGACAACGCTGGACCGCATATTGCTTGAGCGACGGCGGCTGAGTTGGCGGACTACGGATGGACCGTTCTTCCACATCCACCTCACTCACCAGATCTCGCTGCTTCTGATTATCATTTGTTTTCAAGCCTGCAACGCTATTTGGACGGCCAGCAATTCAGGAACCGAGAGGATGTCAAGGAGGCACTTCTCACACTTTTCGAATCACAACCGGCCACGTTTTGGAGAAAAGGCTTCCCAGCACGTTGGCGAACGACAATTGATGTAAAGGGTGGTTACTTCAAATGATATGATATTGTTGTTCGCATGTTGTGATAATAAATATTTCATGCCCCAAATGTCCGAGAACTTATGCACCAACCTAATAATTCACCGACTATCAGCTTATCAGAGCGTCATAACCGGCTGTTATCATGACATATAAATGCCGCCTGGGCGAGTTAGGTTCATTTATTTCAAATTGCACCTCGTGGTGTTCAGTAAAGCAGTTCCTCGAGATGGTACGTCGTTGAGGTTTTCCTGCAGCTATGGCGGCTACAGCTACGATGTCGGCAGGGTTCCAGAAGGCGTCCAGGCTCGAACTTGGTGCGAGAGGGCGCGAAATTCAGGCGTTGTGGCAATCAAGAGGATACAGCTGGCGGCATGGATGAAGGTGGCGCGCGACGTGCAGCGAGAAGCCCGGAGGATAACTTTTAGGCGCAAAGAGAGGTTCCATGCACGGGTGGAGCTATAGTACACGGGGACAACTAAACACGCCCACTGGCGATGGAGCGCGGAAACTTGTGGGCGCCCTAATCCCCTAGCTCTCCGACACTTCTTCCGTTGTCCCACCTGGGGCCAGATTCATCAACCGCATACCTGCCGGTAACGGTGAAAAGTACCGCCAAACCCCATAATATTGCATTCATCACCAGAGAAATGATTCCGCCATACGGCCACAATTTCTGCACCGTAATCCCTTGCTGTCTGCGCCTCCTAGCTTAGAGATCGCGCTTCGGCGTCGGCGTTGGAATTCGATCGATGTCTTGTGTGCACGCGATGGCTCTTTGCATGCAAGCGGGTCGTGGTGGAGTGACTAAGGCGGTCGCTTCTTGCGAGGAAGGTCCGGGGTTCGGTTCTCTTGTGTTGTGTCATACTTGCATTCCAGGTGACTACACGGGATTTAGGGTTCTTGACGAGCACGTGGTCTTGGTGCGTTTTTTTGCACATTTTCCAGTCGTATGCGCATCGCCGCACAACGGAGCAGAACCCAGCAGCGGACTCCCCCTGAGCGACGAAAGCAGTCTCCACACCGGTAGCTTGGATGGCACCCACCCTGGAGTCCCTTCCCTAGCTTGATTCTGCGCTCTTCGAGCGCAGAACCCAGCCGCCGACTCCCCTGAGCGACGAAAGCAGTCTTCACACCCACAGCTTGGATTGCACACGCCCTGGAGTACCTTCCCTGGCCTGGTTCTGCGATTGCACAAAGCACACCTCACCCAACGTCTAAAGTTACGGTGTAGATTTTGTGGCTCATCACCATCAGGGGCTAGATTCATCAACCGCTTATCGCCCTCCAATGGTAAAAATACCACCAAACCTGATGCTGATAAATGCCATATCAGGGGATTTCCAGGCGGTATTTCCACCTTCAGAGGGTGGTAAGCGGTTGATGATTCTGGCCCTTGGTGAAGCGTCTTCCTCAGTTGTTTCTACAGTTCGACTTCTTCGGAGGATGTTGATGTGGACGCCGATGCAATCCACGCTTGTGCCCCGTCGACCGTGAAGAAACGTGCTCCGGTGTTAATGTCAAGCTCTAATGCTAGAATGGGTCAGCTGAGACCCCGAGGACTGTAACGTTTTTTCTCTATGCACTCGCAAGAGGTTGCTGAACCGAGAAGTGGGTGTGAAGTTGAAAGAAATCTTGCCGAAGTATGAGTAAGTCGATAGAAGACAGCATGAAGTGACCCGACCAGAATACACAGAAACAGCACTGCCACGCGGATTAGATATTATCGCGACCGAACGCGTCGGAGATCACCTCAAACTTGGGTAATTAAACCTTTATTTATAATATACATAAATAAATACGCACGCGAATAGTGAATAACGATAACTCGCATCGATGGTAATCAATAGGATGATAAGGCATGATATGGAAAGCAAAACATGACTACAACTAAGAGGAACAAACCAAGGTAACAAAATGTACTTCAACAAGAGCAAAACAATACTATACAAAACATAAGCCAACTAAGTGAACCGGCAATAGGCAGTAGAAATGAGAAACAGAACAGCCAAAACCCCACTATAGGAAGACAGTGTACCCACAGGAGGAAATGGCAAGGCGACACCATGCAATACAAGCGCATATAAGAAATAAGAACAGCTCTAGGGCAGAAATCATGAGGCACAATGAGATATAAGAACAATACAACAAGATATAGCGACATTACTACACGAATAACACACAAGATATACGAGTACAACAAAGCATGCATAAAATCGGACCCAGAAGGACACGCGCAAGGAGTCAGAAGGACAAAGCCATGGTCACATACACGCGCAGAACGAAAACCCCTCTAAACGACCCCTCCCGGACGCGCACAGCCGCTCGAATGGCCGCCAAACCCATGAAGAAGGCTGGGAGCGCTGATTCCTAGGAAGACCCTGAAAATCAGGAAACACAGAGAAATAGCCCGGGGAGGGAGGAGACCCAGAGCGCGCGCGCGGCAGTCGAAATGGGGCGCGGAATCCGTCAAAGGAGACGACTTGTCGTCACAGCATTTGTAACAAGTCACGGGAGTACTCCCATATGGGGCCGCATTCATCAACGACTTACAGCAATCTAACGGAAAATAACGGAGAAAATACGAATTCCATTACATTGCACCAATGTCATAAAACGGCCTTGTGCGTAAATTTGCGTGTGGCTGGGGCAGTTGCGTACTCTCTTTTCCCTCACGCCTCATCACATGTCGAGTTGATTACGAAAGGAGCCTAGATGAATTGAAACGAGGCCTTACACATCACTTGTCTCCGGAATTCGACTTCCTAAGTGGCTTTTAGCTAGGAACTGAACCTAGATGAATCGAAACGAAGCATCACACATTACTTGTCTCCAGAATTCGGTTAAAGAAGGGACTCCAGGATGTGTGCCATCCAAGCTGCTCGTGTGGAAACTGCTTTTGTCGCTCAAGGGGAGTCCGCGGAGGGTTCTGCGCTCTTGGAGCGGCGAAGCGTATACGGCTGGAAAAATGCGCAAAAAAAACTCGTCATTGCTTGCACGTCAAAGCCCCTCAAAAATCAAGTAGCCAGTTGAAATGCAAGTAAGCCACTACGCACTAAGTACTGGAGAACCGAACCCCCGGCCTTCCTTGCAGAAACGACGCCACTGCCGCAACGTAGACGCCGATGTGCGATTTCTAAGCTAGGAGGGCGCAGACAGCATGATTACGGTGTAGAAAATCATTTCTATGCAACTCCACTAGTTACACGCAAATTTACGCGCAAGGGCCGCGTTATGACATTGGTGCAATGCAATGGAATTACGAAAATACAGCCGAAATCCCTGATAGCGCGGCTTCTCAAGCGATTTGGTGTGTTACTGTTAATGTACTGTTTCACCGTATCGCTTGATTAGCTGCGCTATCAGGGATTTTGGCAGTATTTTCACTGTTAGGTTGCTGTATGTCGTTGATGAACCTGCCTCCTGAATTACTCTTCAGCTTGCCTAGGGAGGCGCCACTCTGGTTTAAGACCAGGGGCGGACTCGTCAACGGCTTACAGAGATTTCACAGAGAAATTACAGCGGAAAATCCTGATAACTGCAACATTTCACTGTATCGTTTGTTGATAAGTCGCGTTAATTCGCGTTTTTCCAGGAGTTCCCGCTGTAATTTCTCTGTCAAATCTCTGTGAGTCGTTGATGAATCCGGCCCCAGGCGTCGGGGCTTATACCTAGCTGGAGGGTTCTTCCTATTCGAGGGTGTATGCCAGAATGAGTGGGTGAATACGACTCAACAATGAAATGGGTTATGAAAACTGTACGGGAAATAGATTGGACTTCTGGAGCGCGAAATTGGCATTAGAGCGCGATTTCGTCTGCGCGATCGTTCGACTTAAGGACAGCAATGGGCCTCACGCTTCAACTGCTTGACGCCGAATCTACTCATATCCCAGTTCGTTAGTTCTGGGCTCAATAATTAAGGATTGTGGAGTGGAAGGGGGTAGCGCGCTCAGGGCGCGATAACTCCTCCGTATTTTTTCTCGCTACCATTTTCGGATCGATCCTAATCGGAGGGGGCACCGTTACAAAGCGGAACAAAAGTCAACAGGGTAGTCTGTGAGCGGTAGGAAATTGCGAAGAAATAGCCTTTTCTAGGCTATTCTAGAGTATCGCCCTTGTGAAATGGATCATTTAGTAGTGCCGTTGTAAAGAGGGCGAAGCAAAATGTTCCCTCCCACAAGGAGAGATCCAGCATTCTATTAACCTCATCTCGGACCTATTATTTAAGGAGTTCCCTCATCCAGATGATAAGAAAACTCCCGCCCCGTATCAGCACAAGCTGTCAGCTCCTGTATCGCCGGGATCGATTCTGCATGTGCACGGTAAAATCAACGTCCCAGCTAATAGGTGAGCTCCACGAAGCTGACTTTCTTCGCGACTTCCAGAGCACTACATGGATTATCTATTTCCAGGGTGGATATCGACTTCTTCCAGGGCTATCCTGGATCTGCTGGCGGAAAAACAGCCCTTAACCTGAGTTTTCACTTCGACGACAACACTATGTGCATGAACTCGAAAATCGTAAGAATACAGCATTACATTGGAATATAAGTAAGGAAATATACGTCAAGGAAAAGCTTAAAACGATACAGAAATTGAAATAGAACACCATGACATACTATTTTTTTTAAATTTAGCGCTCTAAAAATGACTGTTAGTCCTCGTTTATGCTTCGACGCCGAGCGACGTGACGCCACGCATAGTGGCCATATTGATTGAGCGACGCGATCGATCAATTTGGTCACTTCAAATGCCGTCGCGTCGCTCGGCGTCGAAGTATAAACGGGCTCCTAGGCCTATGTCATACCATCGCTCTTCGCTAGCGAAGGCGATGGACAACTAACATAATTGGGGAAGGGACGGTATCAGACGTTGTGGAGGGGCAGACGCCTGTAGCAGTTGTCCGATCCACCGCTAGCGAAGCCTCGCTAGCGGGATGTCATACTTTCGAACGATACGGCATCGCTACCAAGGGTGTGCGTTTACCGGTTTACCGATTTACCGGTTTACCGGATTTACCGGCATTTTCGCGAAAAATTCTCTTACCGAAAATTTTCGGTAAATTCCAAAATTTACCCGGGAAAATTTAACGATTTTTTCATGCAAAACCATGTCCCTATCAATCGAATGGAATAGGAAACATACTACTACCCTATACCTCAGTTTAGAAGCGATTGCTTCTATCTTCTCCGATAACGTGCTATTACCGTTCGTGGTCCTCAACCCCATTAAAACATCCACAACCACATTATGAGGCGGAGATGCTGCGCTCTGGTGTTAAAAACGCGCTCCACTGCGATAGTACCCGCTGAGATTCAAGTTATCCAGCTTCCTGTCAAGCCTTTTCTTCTCGAACTTTCACATCTGCCGTCGTGTTTGTCGTCATTCAGTAAGCATCAGCAGTATAAGAGCATCAGAGTATAAGAGTAGGAGCCATTGGACACAGGCGCTAACCCGTTGAAGTACTGGACGAATCCGCTCACCAAATCTGTATTTCCTCACTTGGCTCAAATAATTCCAAGGTACTTTTGTGCTCCTCCGGGAACGGTGGAAACCGAAAGAGTCTTCTCCGCCGCCGGTCAAATTTTGAATGAGTTCCGCAAGGCACTCACACCTGAAAATTTTGCAGGTCTTCTTTTTCTCAAAGTTAACATTCTGCTGATCGGCTTTGACCGCTAGGTGATGTGTGCATTTGAAAATGTTTTGTTGTTTCTAAAGTTTCGCTTATTCTGATCATTAAGGTGACCTCCGCTTCCTATGTTGTTCTTGGAAGTTTTTATTGTGAGAGTTTGTTGTTGGATTTTGTATGTTGCAGTATGCTTTTATGGTGCTGTTTGTTTTAGAATGACATATGCACGACACAATGAAGATAACATAGTTTTTCTGAACGTGACGGTGTTTTGGTGAAAAGTTTTCCGCTTTTTTTTACTTTCCACCGCTTAAAACTAGTTGCTATTTTGTTTAATATTAAATTTTAAAAAATTTAACGAATTTACCGAATTTACCGGAATTTACCGGCGAATTTCCGCGGTAAAAAATTTACCGGCCGCAAGTCGGCGCACACCCCTGATCGCTACCGATGCGACCGCGTCGTCATTAACTACGCGCCTATTCGCTAGCTTCACGCTAGCGAAGAGACTTCGCTCGTTTCCCGTAATCGATATGGAAATTTATCGTTAGGCCTATGTCATACCATCGCTCTTCGCTAGCGAAGGCGATGGACAACTAACATAATTGGGGAAGGGACGGTATCAGACGTTGTGGATGGGCAGACGCCTGTAGCAGTTGTCCGATCCACCGCTAGCGAAGCCTCGCTACCGGGGTGTCATACCTTCGCAGCGATACGGCTTCGCTACCGATGCGACCGCGTCGCTGAGCTCAGCAGAGCGTCGGGCAGCATCGGTAGCGATGCTACGACGCAGCTGCACACAACGCTATTAACTGCGCGCCTATTCGCTAGCTTCACGCTAGCGAAGAGACTTCGCTCATCGCTCTGTTCGTCGCCTTCGCTCGGGGTGAGCGAAGGTATGACATAGGCCTTACATCGTGTCGCGTCGCGGTGAAGCCCTGGACGTCCCTTAGATAATGAGTTCGAAAGGTGTGCATAATGTTGTGAGGGGAAGGGGCGGCTGCAGTTGCACGCAATTATGCCTCCCTCTACCCCAGCAATTGGAAAAGCGCCAACAATGACTTGATGCTGATGCTGTTGAAAAGTTGGTGCATGTTGCCAGTTTAGGCAACGGCAGAGGCAGCGAAGGATGCGGAAATGCTGCGGCAGAACACCGTAATCGCTGGCCCTGTCGGTGCTCCCGCACTCCACTCTGCTTCTGTCGCGTCCCCACACGCCCCTGCCGCCAGGACTGGCGACATGTACCGGATGATCTCGCGTTCTCAGCGGCTTCAGCACATCTAATGGTTCAACCAGGGCTGTGCTGTATCGATTACTACGGGGGACGGTCAGGATTTTCCTTTTATCCCCCTTGCTCATCCACCCCAACCCCCTAGGCTTCACCAAGAGTCTAACGGCTGCCTTACGAAACGTTTGACACGCAAAACAAAAGTTTGCGGTCCGCAGAACAGCGGGGTACCTCCTGAAGCCACGCCCCCCCCCGCAGGGGGCGGGTGTACCTCCTGTCGTGCTGCCGATTACTACGGTCCCAAGCTCGCTCGGTCCAGCTGCACCGCGTGTATTGTGTGAATGCACACAACACACTGATTTCGACGGCGTCGTCCAAAAATCGTCCGACGCACGCGGCTTGGCGGGGGAAGAAGAGCCGCCACCGTGGCCGCTGAGGTGCATTTCTAGGGCGGTGTCGTCAAATGCAGTGTTTGTGTACATTCACACAACACACGCGGTGCAGCTGGACCGAGTGAGTTTGGGATCTTACAGTATCGATTTCAGTGCTCTCGCACAAATAGAATGTGGACACCCCATGCCGGCGGAAATAGGCTTATAAAATTGAGCATAAATGTGAATGTAATGAAAAATGAAAACGGCCATATCAAGACCAAGATCGAAGCCACATTAACGCAATCACAGAAATAATAGGTTTTGCAGTGTCCTAGCCAGGGAGATGGACGATCTTGTTAAGGCGTCCGCACACATTTGCGGCAACGCCGCGACCGGCAGACAGCAAAAATAGGGCGGAGCCTTCAAGCGGCGACGCTCCTCCCCAATAGTGCCGCCGCGCTCATGGATCAGGGGTGTGCGCTGACTTGCCGCTGGTAAATTTTTTACCGCAAATTTTTAACGCGGAAATTCGTCGGTAAATTCCGATAAATTCGGTAAATCCGTTAATTTTTTTTTCAAATTTAATATTCCTTTAAAAACAACTGGCTTTAAGCGGCGGCAATATAAAAAAAGCGTAAAGCTTTTCACCGAAACATCATCACGTTCAGAAAAACCATATCATCTTCATTTTATCATGCATACGTCATCCTAAAGCAAGCGGAAGCCTAACAATGCACAAGTGTAGTGATCTATATTGTGAGTGCCTCACAAAAGATAGAAGCTTAATTAAAACTCTAAAACAGCTTAATTAAACTTAAAAGCATTTCTGGTACATCCGACATTCAATCGAATATTGCTATATTTCTTTTTGGATTAGCAGTTTAACTGCTTTGGCGCAATCCTAGTTGGTGGTGGCCACTCTTAAACGATTTCCCGTTACAACGGGAAACAATAAATGGGCAACGGTCTTACTTAGATCTAACCAGATACTCCTGATGTCGCGTCATATCGACGTGGCCATTTTCGATATCCACCGACACCATGGTCAGTCGATATGGAGGAGGGTCGTTGAGCGGTCGGTGGCGGATCGCGGCTCTTCCACCGCCGCTACAGGAGAGCACTGGGAGACGGGAGCAGTTCCTACACGAGCACCTTGGACGCACTACACCCTGGAGTCCCTTCCCTAGCCGAGTTGTGCGCTCGAAGAGCGCACAACCCATCTCCGATGTCCCCCTCAGCGACGAAAGCATTCTTGGAACGAGCCGCCTGGATGGCCCACACCCCGGAGTCCCTTCCCTAGCCGAGTTGTGCGCTCGAAGAGCGCACAACCCATCTCCGATGTCCCCCTCAGCGACGAAAGCATTCTTGGCACGAGCCGCCTGGATGGCCCACACCCCAGAGTCCCTTCCTTAGCCGAGTTGTGCGCTCGAAGAGCGCACAACCCATCTCCGATGTCCCCCTCAGCGACGAAAGCATTCTTGGCACGAGCCGCCTGGATGGCCCACACCCCGGAGTCCCTTCCCTAGCCGAGTTGTGCGCTCGAAGAGCGCACAACCCATCTCCGATGTCCCCCTCAGCGACGAAAGCAGTCTCGGCAGGGATTGATGTGCAAGTTTGCGTGGTACTCCAGCAGGAGCTGGCATATTGCCAGCGGAGCAAGTGGTTAGTTCTAATGGCTATCATGGGCAACAACATGTATCACCTGTATCACCTGTCGTCCCGTTGATCATCGACTTGCTCGAGCGGGCGCCAGCAGCGTCTCCATTCGTCCCTGTCGCGTGCCAGAGTGGTCCAATGGATCCTCCTCGCTCGAGGGACACGAAGAGCGTCATATCGGTTGTTCAGGGCTTTCACGAAGAAGTCCGACCAACGCGTTGGTGCGCATCCTGGTGTTCTTTTGACATCCCGCGGAATCCAATCTGTGACGACTCTCGTCCAGCGGGTGTCTGCGAATCGCATTACGTGGCCGGCCCACCTAATTTTCGACGACTTGGCCCATGCGACAGCGTCTCTGATCTTCGAACGTTGGCGAAGCTCGGAACTCCGAAAAATAGGTAAACTACGCCAATCTATTGCCTAGATAGACTCAATTTCCGAGTTCCTAGTCGTGAGGGAGCAACCTAAAAAGGACCATTCTGGGTGCATTTCTAGTAAAGGAAGACTCCTTACTAGAATAGTACAGAGAGTGGATCATCTTCAAGAAGTGAAAAAAGATAACATCAGTAAGATAAAATAAAATTGAGTCAAGACACCATCAATTTACGTTTTGGACACAGGCAAGACACTGGTGTACTTCACGTCCTAATCATTTACAAACCTCCCGTCGTAGTTCACAAATGTAATATATTCTCGTGTTTTCTGTGTTATCTATTTTGACCTCGTTAGTGCAGTTGCTTCCTAAAGGACGAGTAATTTCAGTATATTTCAATACTGAACACATTCACTTCTTGTGAAATCGTTTAAGAGTGGCCGCCACCAACTAGGATTGCACCACTGCTTTTTTTGAAATTGTCACAATTATCATCGTTTCATTCGATGAAGGAGTGATTTACACCTTACGCTACCACTTTTTTAGACAATTAAGCTGTAGTTTGGAGCAAAGCCAAGCACATCAGAAGGAAAAGAACGAAATGTGACATGGTAGCGAATCTCTTCCTCTTCTTATACGGGAAAACAGCTTAAGGCCGAGGGCATGCTTCCAACGCCGCGATGCCATCGCGGCGCTCAGTTCATGGCCATTCCGCCGCACGCGGCTGAATAGCCAAAAGAAACTTCGCCGCGGTCGCAACACCAACATCGGCATGCGCGATGTGTTATCGTGCCCATCGCGGGCATGGCATTCCAGTGGAGGCGCGCTTTCACACTGGAGCGCATCATCTCCGCCTCCTGATATGGACATGGATGTTTTAATTGAGTTGAGGACAACGAACGCTAATAGCAAGTTATCAGAGAGGATAGAAGCAATCGCTACTAAACTGAGATCGGTAGTGTGCTTCCTTCTCCGTTCGATAGATAGGAACATGAGTTTGCATAAAAAAATTCGTTAAATTTTCCGGTAAATCTGGGGATTTACCGGAAATTTTCGTTAAAAGAATTGATCGCGAAAATGCCGGTAAATCGTTAACCGGTAAACGCACAACCCTGTCATGGATGTGGCGCCGACGGTGGTCGAGCGTTCTATCCCCTCGTCCGCCTGGCCCGCCCACCCCCCCCCCAACCCCCTGGGCTTGCTCGAGAGTCCAGTGGCTGCCTTACGAGATAGTGGAGACGCAGACATTTGTCACGCCTCCGTTTAAAGGCCGGAGGTAGAACGCCACTCCGCCGTCTCCCACTACTATAGAAGGCGGAGCGACGCGCTCGATTACCATATGTTGACCGAGTGCTGCGCCCGCCTCGGATGATTTGCTCTGAAGAAGAGAAATTGGAAAACTTTGCTACTGCAGAATTTATAGCAAATCTGTACTTTGTCTTAAAAATTAGAGACGTTGGCACAAAGCGCAGACCAGGGTTGAGCGGATTAACCGTTATCCGTTATCCGTTATCCGGTTTCCGTCGGGTTTTGACCTATCCGTTTTGTTGTTCGTTATCCGGTCGAAAATCGCTGGATAACGAACAACAAAATCTGGCTCATGACTACCTATCATTAGCTGAATTAATTTAGCCTTATGATTTCTTAGTTGAATAAAGGAAAAGTTTTTTAAAAATCGTTTTGTATTTTTTCCACTGATAGTTGCTTGCATGCTAGGTCGGTGTCTTCTCTTAGTTCCCAATGGTATGTTAAACTGTTAATGTTAATCTATCTACCTGATAATGCACCTCATAGCGCGTTTTTTTTTTGAAACTGCCTTGTTCATTTCTAGTTGGGTGGTTTTCACCACAATTCCTTCTAGCAGAATCTAAGATCTCGAAAAATTAGTCGACTGAGGAGAAAGGGACAAACATTCATTTGAATTAACTGTTAGACATTCAACTTTTACACGATCTTTTACCTCTTTGAAACTATGCCTCCAGTGCTTCCGGTGATAACTTCTGATGACTGGTCGATGTACTTATACTATGTATCAGTACTCTAATACTTCCAAATAATTCCAGATTGATCTGTACGTTTACGAGTAGTTGTTGAACAATAGAAGAAGCTGTTGTGGGGCTGTGGATCCAATCCTGGTGCCGGATTCATCAAAGTTACTGCAGTAACTTTAACGGAGAATTGTAAGCAAAAACTCAGATAACGCGGCTTATCAAGCGATATGGTGAGCGATAAGCCGCGTTATCTGAGCTTTTCGCTTACAATTCTCCGTTAAAGTTACTGCAGTAACTTTGATGAATCCGGCCCCTGGTGTACAACCCTAATTCGGCTGACGTTTCGGAACAACCATCTTCAGAGTCTGAAAAAGAAAAGCAAAGCTTGAAAGAGTACTTGTCCGTGAATACAGCGGGTTGTAATAGATTCTTAAACTAATGTAAGGATGAAATGAGGGGCAAAACAACAAAACTGACCATGCCTGTGGAAACTACCGAAAGGCTGATAAGTCATCCTTGGATGAGCATAGATGTGGGTGACGTCTATTTGTATGTCTATTTGTGTGCGAAGAAGTTTACCAGGATTTCCCCAACCTTCATACTCTTTCACCTTATTTTCGAATCAATATGAAACTACTGTACTTGAAATGATCATCGTAGGTTCCACATATGCGGAAAATGGCAGTAAATGGCGCAAGTTCCACAGCATGATGAATTTAATGCCATTTTCCGCATATACGCTTAGCACCAATTCACCCTGTCCGGAGCAATAGAGAGAGAGTTTTGTCCGATCTGATCAAGAATTACATAGTGTAAAAGCTGGTTAAAGAATATACAAAAAGTGACTTCTTTTAACGACTGCCCAACCCAAACTCAGAAAACCTGTAGGATCTATACCTATCGACTCCATTGCAAATTAAACATGAATAAAGAGTGCAGGGCGACGTTAATCAATCCCATTGCGGGATGCGCCGCACATTCTACCTGTACGCCGCGATGTGGTGGAGGCAATTTGAATGCGTATTTGGCCTTTAGAATGACTTGTGGTAGCCAGCAGATAGACAAACCAGTGCATTA
This sequence comes from Heligmosomoides polygyrus polygyrus, assembly GCA_947396885.1. NCBI lineage: Eukaryota > Metazoa > Nematoda > Chromadorea > Rhabditida > Heligmosomidae > Heligmosomoides > Heligmosomoides polygyrus. The sequence continues at coordinate 105,681,171 of OX377203.1, forward strand.
TCCTTCCTGGACAAGCCTGGTACCAGTTCTCAAGCTCAAAAGGATGGACGGTTGGTTGACCTCACTGGAAATCCGAACCAAGAACATTGATTCGGTGTGCATGCAACAGTTGCGCCAAAAAAACACCAACAAGAAGGAAAAAAGCGGCTTATTTGACTGTGACGTACACAGTATTAAAACTTCAAACCTACTAAAGGAGAAAGAATAGTTTGAAATTAGTTTTACTTTTTGTTGTTTGTTCGTTATCCGTTTTTCCGTTATCCGGCCATTTTTGAGCAAAATTATCCGTTATCCGTTATCCGGGTTTCAAAATTTTATTGTCCGCTCATCCCTGGCGCAGACTATCCTCGCCTAGATAAGAGGGCTAAAAAATTTCTAAATTTTTATTTGCAGTGAGCTTTTCAATTCAAAGTGATAAAAATTTGATCACTGCTGAAACTGACGTGATTCTATTATGACAGAGTGGCATGTGGGGGAATGAAGAGAAGTCGGCCAGTCCGTTCAGACCGGGGATGCCGTTCGATGTGAAAGTCGCGTAAGTTTTGTCAGCGTTTGTAATAGCGAACGAGGAACGAGTGTGGTTATTGTGATTCGGTAGGTCTGTCCATGCGTACGCGTAATGATAATGGAAGCTCAGGAGCGTTTACAACAATCCGAGAGTTAAACGTACTAAGTGGCAATCATATGTGTGCGTGAGAGATGGCAGGTGATCAGATTTAACGAACGACGAATGGTGTGGATTGACAAGTCAGACACTCATTAATTGAGAAGTAATTCAATTAATGCTTTGAATACAAGGCCGCTTTATTGTTGGGAGGAACTGCACCTGTCTTCTGCAGAAGTTCGTTAACGGGAAATTAGGTACTAGTACCGCTTTGCACCGGAGTTGAACTTTTCTGCTTTTCCTTCGAACGAACTAACCAACAAACAAAATCAATTTTTAGAACTTCAGTTATCCGAGCGAAGGAATAGGCTGATCTTTTGGACGTTTGAATAACTATACAGTTGAATCCGAACAATTGAACGAGCGATTCTTCTTCTTCTTCAGCGTTTGTCCCGCTTCGTAGCTGGGTCCGCTATTCTGGTGTCATGACGCCACCTTTCCCGGTGTCCAGCGCGAGATCAGCGTGGACACCAGCTAGTTTCAAGTCCATATGTAACGTATCAGCCCAGCGCTGCTTCGGGCGCCCTCTAGGCCGCTTTCCTATTACCTTGAAGTTGAGGCCTATCTTGCAGACGCTGTCTTCTTCTCCACGCAGAACGTAGCCGTACCATCGCAAGCGAGCTTCGCGCATCTTGTCCGCTATCGGCGCGACACCGAACTTCTGCCGAATAGCATCGTTTCGGATGCAGTCCATGCGCGTGACTGCAGCCGTCCAGCGCAGCATCTTCGTCTCAATGACGCTGAGCAACTTTCCGCTTCTTTTGTCGCAGGCCAACACTCAGCGCCTACATCGCTACTGGCCGGATGACTGCTCTGTAGATCTTCGACTTCAAGCGCTCTGGTATCTTCTTGTCGCAGAGCACGCCAGTCAACGAGCGCCATCAGTTTGCCGTCAGACACGACTGCTGATCCCAGGTACTTAAAGACCGCAGTGCGTAGAAGCTCGATGCCGTTTACCTTGATGGAGCTGGACTCAGCAACGTCCGTCGTTAGATATTCGGTCTTCTTCACGTTCAGTTTGAGTCCAAACCGCTCCAAGCGATCACACCAAGCTTGCACCTCTCGCTCGAGTTCATCTTTATCTTCGCTAGCGAACTAGCGAACATCACGTCATCGACATAAAGCAACGTCCAAGGGACGGGCTTCTGAAGATCTCGTGTGATGGCATCCATGACGACAACAAAGAGGAGTGGGGAAAGCGCAGAACCCTGGTGTACCCCGACAGAGATGGGGAACTCCATCGAGGTTCCAGCTGCAGCTTGCACTCGACTCTTTGGACAAGAGTAGAGAATTCGCACCCACTCTATCAGCTCTTCGGGAACTCCATGATGTCGCAAGGCGTACCATATCACTTCACGCGGTACGCGGTCAAAGGCCTTCTCCAAGTCGAGGAAGGCGATATGCACTGCCTTCTGTCTCTCGCGATGCTTCTCCACCAGGAGGCGGACGGCATGTATGGCATCAATGGTGCCACAGCCAGCCACGAAGCCGCACTGACTGGAAAGCTGGACGATGTCACGAATTCGTCCGTCGACAATTCGCTCAAAGATCTTCATGCTGTGCGAAACCAAGCGAATCGGACGGTAATTGGAGCAGTCTGCAGGACTGCCCTTCTTCTTCCAAATCGGAATCATCGTTCTTTGGCGCCAACACTCAGGCACTTTCTTCTTCGCCACAACCTGATTAAAGAACTTCGCCAACCACTCAGCCGGGTACCAGTATTTGGACTTCCATAAATCAGCTGCCACGTCATCGGGCCCAGTCGCTTTGCCTGGCCTTATCTTCAGGCAAAGCGACTGGGCCCGATGAGGTGGCAGCTGATTGAACCAGCGAATAAGTCGATTTTTTGAATTTTCGAATAATAGAAAAAGCGAAAACTATTTTTTTGAATATTCTTTTAAAAGAAGCACCTACGAATGACTTTCAAAAATCAATTTGGACCGCACATGCCTTGAAGACTTCTACCTCAGATTTTTTAAAGTATTAAGTGCATAGCTTTGGTACGACAACAAGTAAACAGCGTGGATCGACAACCCTTGTCATTCGATATGTACCTACTTCAAATCGGACACTGACACTTCAACACAAACTGGACCCTCCTCTTTATGCTTTTGAAACCAAACTGGACATCTGGTAGATCTAAACAAGCGTCTTCCACACTGCACCAAAGAACACGGCGGTGCAAGGAACTGTTGACGGGATGCGCAGTGGTAGAGGTGCTGACTCATGATCGGGAGGTCGAGGGTTTGGTTCCCGTCCTACGCCGGGTTTTCGCACGTTCACCGTAGTATCGGATTTCCATAGAGATTTCCATATATGAACTTGCTTTTCGAGTTTGCTGCGGTAAGGTGTTTTCAATACTTATTCCTTGTCGACATCTCATGATTCACCAGCAATGTCCGAAAAATGCAAAAAACGATTATATGTGCAGCATTTATGAAACAACTTTAGCACCAATAATACACAGGCACAAAGTGGTTAAAACAGTATGACTGTTCATAGTATGGGCAATGTCCGAGCTAGTATTGCCAAACCTTTTCCTCCGAAACGATCTGTCCTCCCGAAAACGTGATAGGGCCTTCACTGGTTAGTGGTGTCGTGACTCCGGCACAACCTTCTTCTGGTTGAAACCCGTGGTCCTCTTCTTCCACTACCTCCAACTTCTCCACTTCGTCCAGTTGTCGCAGTCCAAATCCTGTAGAATACTTGCTAACTTTTCCACCAGCTTCATCTCGTCTCTCGAAGGGACAGCATCCAGTGGAGATCCGCACTTCAGTGTCAGTAGGTGAATGACCACTCGAGAGTTAGCAGACATTGTAGAGTCAGTGTTGGTGGCAGCAGCTTGTTATAACCGCGCGACTTTGTAAGCATAACAGAGGCGAGAATATTGATCGAGGTGGTAGGTCAGGTTGAAGATCATGTGGTCCCCTCCTACACTATGAGTGCACTGGTGGCACTTACCTCACCGATACTAATAAATTGCATTTGAAGCATTTTTCTAGTTTCTGCCGCTGTTTCATGTTGTTCCTGCTTCAAAATGTCTTACAGTACCGCCGCTAAACATTCAACCAAACGACGTTTGCGACGCAAAAAACGCGTTTTTTGCGTCGCATCATGATAACTTTGTCCAAAGTAAAGACTTTGTCACCAAAATTTACAAAGGCGCCTAGCATCATCCTACCTACCACTGGGCATGCGATCGTCATTCAAAAATATGTGGAAGCCTGAAAACCAGTGCCGCAATTAAGGGGGTCTTAATCACTGTGACCTGACCCCAAAGAGTCTCGCTTAATTATTTCCCCAGGCATAAGTGGTGCTGCCCAGTTGAATTTTAAAATTCTTAAACCTAATCAAATTTTATTTTTCTGCCATTGACGGTCTTCCCCTGGTTGCGACAATTCTTTTGGTACCAAATTTGGCAGGAAGATGCTCACTTTGAACTTCAACCGATTTCGTTTTTTCAACGGAAGAATTCTCAATCTAAAACCTGTGATTTTTTGCTACCTACTCATGTTTAAAGAAGGAAAACGACATAGAAAATTTATGTGGCGAGTTGATTTTGGGAATTTGGATGCTTCCTGCAGTTCATCAAAACTGCAAGTGAACATTTGGTAAACAGCACTCTTCGGCTGCGAATATCTATCTCCTAAGCGAACGAGTTAGTCTAAAAATACGGTGACTTACGATACACAATGTAGAGATTTTAGTTATCAAATATCGAGAAGCCTGGTGATCAGGCGGCACAATTTCAACCGGTTAAAGTGACGACTTCCTACAAAAGTGTGACTGCGTTTTAACAACGTTTCATGCTGAGTCTTCGCAGAATGAAAGCTGGAAAGCCCAGTATTATAATTGTGTAATTTTTCGCTCAAAATTTTCAACCAGTTCGGACGCCAACATTTTGACGCAGCAGATCGAGCACTGATGTAGAGGCCCCTTCTGTCATAATTGCGCTGACCTGACATGCCCTACAGAGACATTGCACTCGGCTGCATGACCAATGAGTCTCTCATTTCTCTCCCGTTTCGACTTTTCCACCATTATCGACCCATGCTGCCAAATCTTGATGAGTTTTTGGGTTTTCTGGATTAGGTAGATCATAGCTTGAGTATGTTGGATAGTATGTAAGCTTCACATAAAAGAAATCTCAGCAGCTGTTGTTGAGCCCAATCAACTCAATTTTATTTCTCTGTTAAAAAATATTTGTAGCAAAACAGCTTCATTACGAGTTGGAATTGGAAACTTTTCAGATCAAATTGAACACTCTTCTAAGCTAGCTTAAAACTTTGAAATCAAATTCAACTTATCCTAATTAAAATGAGCTTCTTCTAGAATAAACTAAGATCTCTCCAAAAGGATCAGAATAATTTTTTGTTCATGGAAAATTTTAGTATAATTTCTTTTAAATTTTAATTCACATTCCCAAAAGGTTGTGGTTTTTTTGTTTGAAATTTTATGGAACTCTCATTTTCTGTGGAAAAATGATGGTTCATAGCCAGTTTTGAACAGTAGGGCTACTTTTAGGACCAGAAAAGGAATTGCGCCATGCAATCATCCAAGACGTCGCGATTTTTATTCAATTGATAGCAAAATTGCCGTTTGTATAGAGTTTTACCCGTGTAAAAAATATAACAAAGACAATTGTGAAAACACACATTCTCACTTCGATGCTGGTGTCTCACAACCGTCATTTTCATTCATTTCAGCGAAGAAATTATCCATCTTTCAGTGGCTGTCAAGGTCTTTAACTAATTCTGCTTGCAGGCAAAAAAGAGCACTTAAGTGTTGTGGCAGTGACCCAGACGTTTGACCTGATGGCTGAGTCCGTGTTCGGCAAGTTGGACGCCGATGACCACCCAAGGAGTGGTCTCCCGCTAACAAGTAAGTAGATCGCGAGCAGGCGAGGCGGGAAGCGGACTGCATAAAAGGCCGGCAGCAAGAGGCCTTGGCATGCTAAGGTCGGGTCCACGACTCCCCAGTTGTGGATATTGTTCTCCTTATCTTTCCCTTAATAAATCTCTACATTTCTCTCTCTCTCTCACCAAGTGGCTCTCGGAGCAGACGGGTCGCAGGAAGGAGACCCAGCAGATTTGTATACCAGGCAGAGAGGTATACAACAGTGGCGATCAGGAGTAGGAAGCCACTTGTCGCAAAGGAAGGTGCGACATTGTTTCGAGCTCAAGAAGGAAGAGCTCCAGGTGGCCTTGTTGCGAACAACACTGATTGTTGTTCTGGAAGAGAGAGAGCGCGTGTAGCCTGTAAGAGGCTAGTTGGAGAGAAACCGAGTGGATAGAAAGGTTCTGTGATTGGAGTTGGAACAGAAGCCATGGATCCTCAGCTGGTGATGACAATGTTTAAAGAGCTCATGGAGGAGCAGAGGAAGATAGCGGAAAAGCAGCAAAAGGATATGATTGCCATGGTTATGAGTCAAATGGTAGGGACGAGTAGAGTAAAGACGGAACCCGAAGAAGTATCCGTTCCCAGCGTGATGTCGGCATTGAGCAATCGGCTCGAGAGATTCGTATTCGATCCAGAGACGGAGATGAGCTTTACCAGGTGGTATTCAAGGTACAAGGAGGTGCTGGTTGACGATGCAAGGCAACTACCGGAGAGTGCCAGAGTCAGACTGCTTTGTGAAAAGCTAGACTCAACCACATTTGAGAAGTACCAGAGGCATGTACTGCCACGAGAGGTGTCTCAGATTGGTTTTGATGAAACAGTGATTACACTGAAGCAGCTGTTTGACTTCAAAACGTCAGAGTTCACCACGAGGTACCAATGTTTGAAGTTGGAGAAGAGTGACTCTGAAGACTACCTCACCTACACGGGTAGAGTGAACGAATTCTGCGAGAAGGCGAAAATCCATGAGCTGGATTCTGATGGAATTAAATGTTTGCTATGGATTTTCGGTCTGAAATCCCAGAAGGAGGCTGAAATAAGGCAACGGCTCATTGCAGTGCTAGACAGAGAGTACAACGAAGGAAGGAAAGTGTCACTCCAGGAGTTGCACAAGGAATGTGAGAAGTTCTTGAGTCTGAAGAGGGACAGTGACACTATTGCTGGCAACGTGAAAGTTGTAGAGGAAACTCACAAGGTTGAAAAGAAGCCGGTGGTTTGCTGGAATTGTGAAGGACAGCATTATGCGAGGCAGTGTAAGTTGAAGCCCTGGTTTTGCAAAAAGTGTAAGGAGACTGGACATAAGGAGAAATACTGCGATACCGTCTTCCGAGGAAATGGTGCTCGCAAGAGTGGCACAACTGCAAGACATCGCAGTAAAGACAGTAGTAAGAGGACTAAGCAAGGCTCTAAAAGGCACGTTAGAGTGATCATAGCGAATGCCGCTGCTGATGTCAATTCGACACGCATGTATGTGGAGGCAGTGGTAAACAGTCACCGAGTGGAGTTCTTGCTCGACACTGGCTCGGACATAACCCTGCTAAATGAAGATGTCTGGAGGCATATGGGAGCTCCAAAGCTTGAGAGGACAAATGTCGTTGTGAAAAACGCCAGTGGAAGTTCCATGAAGATACATGGGAAATTGTGGTGTGAATTCAAGATGAAGGGCCGTAGAGCGGAAGGCTACGCGTATGTAACGCCCTTCAACTCCCTTATGGGACTAGAGTGGATCCAGAAAAATGAGGAGATGATGTACCATATGAAGATGATGGTAGCGCAAGTGAAAGTGAAGGACTCCGATCTGGTAGAGGAATTGAAGAAGACCTTTCCTAGTGTTTTTGAAGAGGGTCTGGGACTCTGCACAAAGGAGAAAGCTGAACTACAGCTTGTGCAAAATGCTCGTCCAGTTTTTCGAGGTTGCAGACCAGTAGCGCATGCTGCAGTAGAGTCCGTCGACAAAGAACTCGATAGACTTCTGCAAATGGATGTGATAGCCCCGGTGAGCCACAGTGAATGGGCTGCACCAATAGTATGCGTAAAGAAGCAGAATGGGAAGTTGAGAGTTTGCGCAGATTTCTCAACGGGTCTTAACAAAGCATTGCAGTTTTTCGATTATCCTTTGCCAGTGCCAGAGGATATCTTTGCGTCGTTAAATGGAGGAACGGTGTTCTCGCAGATAGATCTGTCAGATGCCTATTTGCAGATAGAGTTATCTGAAGATGCGAAGAAGATGGTGGTGATCAACACGCACAGAGGATTGTTTCAGTACAATCGCTTACCGTTCGGGATAAAGACTGCGCCTGGAACCTTCCAGCAGATAATGAATAAGATGGTATCAGGTCTGAGAGGAGTAACGACTTATCTGGACGATATCCTTATGTGTGGTAAAACGGAGCAGGAACACAAGGAAAACTTGTTTGCGTTGTTTGGAAGAATCGCGGATTACGGGTTCAAAGTACGCCTGGAGAAGTGTGCGTTCTCCAAGCCAGAGATACGATATCTTGGTTTTGTCGTAGATAGAAACGGTAGAAGGCCAAACCCGGATAAGGTGGAAGCTATCAAGAACATGGTGGAACCGACGAATGTCAGCCAACTGAGAGCATTCCTGGGCATGGTTACATATTATTCCGCATTCATGCCAACGATAAAGGAATTACGAGGACCACTAGATGTTTTGTTGAAGAAGGATGTCAAGTGGGAGTGGACATCGCGGCACCAGAAAGCGTTTTGTGACCTGAAGGCAGCACTGTCTAGTGAACTGAATCTCGCTCACTACGATCCTAGGCAGAAGATTGTCGTTGCGGCGGATGCATGCGAATATGGCATCGGAGGTGTCATTTCGCATAGGTACTCAGATGGTTCTGAGAAGCCTATTGCACACGTTTCTCGATCACTGACAAGCGCTGAGAAGAACTACTCGCAGATCGAAAAGGAAGCACTTGCGCTTGTGTTCGCTGTCAAGAAGTTCCACAAGTATGTGTTCGGCTGGAAATTTCTGCTTTTGACAGACCACAAGCCGTTGTTAGCCATCTTCGGTGACAAGAAAGGAGTTCCGGTTTACTCAGCGAATCGACTTATGAGATGGGCGACAACTTTGCTTGGATATGATTTTGACATAGAGTATGTCAACACAGTGAAGTTCGGTCAAGCAGATGGCTTGTCAAGATTGATGCAAAGACATCGTTATGAAGAAGAAGACATTGTGATCGCTGCTGTAGAAAGCGATGTGTCTCTGTTGTTGAAGGATTGCATCAGGAAGCTGCCTGTCACTCATGAGCACGTAGAGACGTGTACGGAAAGGGATCCAATGCTCAAAAAGGTCAAGTCATGTGTGAGAACAGGAAGATGGTCCAAAGGAAATTCCGAGCTGGTTCCGTTTTACAACCGAAGGGAGACACTGTCAGTTGTAGGGAAGTGCCTTATGACTGGAGAAAGAGTTGTAATTCCTCGGGAACTACAGGCGAAAGTCTTGAAAGAACTACACATAGGACATCCTGGGATTGTGAGGATGAAGAAGTTGGCAAGAAGCTATGTGTATTGGGCGTTGAGCGTTGATAAGGATTGTGAAGATGTAGTAAAAAAGTGTTCAAAATGCCAGGAGAATGCGAAGTCTCCTGGCAAAGTGCCTTTAGAGACTTGGCCAACCCCAACTCGGGTATGGGAACGAATACACGTCGACTTCGCTGGACCGATGTATGGATATTACTACATGGTAATAGTCGATGCTTTCAGTAAGTGGCCAGAGATGGTAGAAATGAGAAACATCTCGGCGATAGAAACCGTGAAGGTTTTGAAGAGCCTGTTTGCGCGATATGGACTACCGCAAACCATTGTGAGTGACAATGGTACACAATTCGTGTCAGATCAGTTCAAGAGTATGTGCGAGGAAGGAGGAATTGCGCACATTAGAACTCCCCCTTATCATCCGCAGTCGAATGGGCAGGCGGAACGCTTTGTTGATACTCTGAAACGAGGTATCAAAAAGCTTAAAGGGGAGGAGAGACCTACGGAGGAAACGTTGAACGTAGTGCTAGAGGCGCATAGGACGACGCCAAATTCAGCATTGAACGAGAAGACTCCCGCAGAAGTGTTCTTGGGGAGGAAAATTCGGACGCGGCTAAGCTTGTTGATACCGCTGAAACAGGAATCAGAAGACCCTCGCGCAAGAGAAAGGCGAAAGACAATGGAAGAACAGTTCAATAGGAAGCACGGAACTGTTTCGCGGAAGTTCAAAATTTGTGCCAAGGTATTTGTACAGCAGTGGAAAGCACCACATTTTGTCTGGACGAAGGGCGTGGTGAAAAGGCGTGTTGGAGCCGTGAACTATGAAGTTGAGGTAAACGGAAAGGTGATTCGGAAACATGCGAATCAAATGCGCCCACGCCTTGATGGAGATGACAGTCTTAAAGACGATTCGGCACTGAAGACACTTTTGGATGTCCTCGAGCTACAAGATGATCAACGTCGCGGTGTACCTCTTTCTCATCCCGTCAGCAACGATGCAACCAATGCTACGGATCGCCAACGCCACTCTTCTCCTCAAACGCCGCCTCCTCTGCGCCGATCAACGAGGATCAGACGACCAGTCCAACGATATGGATCTCCTACCGCGTAGTTTTCTGTTGTTGAGTGTATTTGTCTAAATTCCATTTGTAATTCTGATTTTTGTAGTAGGATAAGTATTTAACAGTTAAATTATTTTCCTACTAGGGGAGGTGTTGTGGCAGTGACCCAGACGTTTGACCTGATGGCTGAGTCCGTGTTCGGCAAGTTGGACGCCGATGACCACCCAAAGAGTGGTCTCCCGCTAACAAGTAAGTAGATCGCGAGCAGGCGAGGCGGGAAGCGGACTGCATAAAAGGCCGGCAGCAAGAGGCCTTGGCATGCTAAGGTCGGGTCCACGACTCCCCATTTGTGGATATTGTTCTCCTTATCTTTCCCTTAATAAATCTCTACATTTCTCTCTCTCTCTCTCTCACCAAGTGGCTCTCGGAGCAGACGGGTCGCAGGAAGGAGACCCAGCAGATTTGTATACCAGGCAGAGAGGTATACAACATTAAGATATGCACGCTTTCAGCCCGTTGTATCCACATTCCGCCCGGTTACCAACTGTCGAATTCACAAGCAAGCAAACCTTCAGTGAGCAGTATGCTCTGCTAGCAAATTCAAACACCGATATCTGAGCTTCAACTTAGCGTTATAGTGCAAAAGTTAGCCAGCACATAGGGCATAAGGCGGAGACACCGGGTAGAAGGCAACAAAGTGCCAGGTGGTCAGGTGGCCGAATTTCGACTTTTCAAATTGATGCCTTCCTCTAGGAATGTGAACAACGTTCCACATCGTTTGCCGCTGAGTCTTCGCGGAATAAACCCTGGTATGCTAAACAATAAAATGCCATGACTTCTCTCTTAAAATGTTCAACCACTGGCGACCCTGTTCATTTGTTGCAGCAGCCCGAGTGCTGAAGTGGCGGTACAGTGCCGTAATTGCGCTGACCTGACATGCCCTCTAGAAATACTGCGACCGCCTGGCTGTCCAGCGAATATCTCCTTGCTCTTTTTACAGTTATGCAGCCATTCGATTGTGTTCAATCGATGTTCCTAGCACTTTGATGAGGTTTTATTTCTGCGCTTGCTACGACTCATACCACTCAAAATTGCAAGCACAGTTGAAATTGGAAGCAAGAAAGCTTATCCGCTCTGCCTCCACAGCAAATTGCTGAAAGAGTAATAGACTTGTTGAGTATTCCCACTGACATGTGCATCCCACCGTATTTCGATATTCAATTCTCAACATTTCCGTTTTGCCTAAACCGTCGTCCTAAAAACGTTAAGAAAACTAAATACAGAAACAATCTAAGATTTTAAAAATTGATTGGAGGAGTTCAGTTTTGCCTGAGGGCCCAATTAAGCGAGACGCAGCGACGCATGTCGGTCAGGTCAACCCAATTAAGTGGCTCCCTAATTTCGCTTTTGCTTTTAAGGCTTCCACCCATTTCTAAATAAAGATCACATGCCATATGATAGAACGTACTATGGCAGGAAGCGATGTAAAATTTTGCTAGGAAATTTTTATTTTGAAAGAAGTTATCATGATGCGACGCAAAAAACGCGTTTTTGCGTCGCAAACGTCGTTTGGTTGAATGTTTAGCGGCGGTACTGTATCTTGACAACGAGAACAATTTATTGACATAAGAGTTTTATATATAATCGTTGTTTGCATATTTCGGACATTTCTGATGCATTACGAGATGTCGACAAGGAATAAGTAGTAAAAACATCTTGCCGTAGCAGACTCCAGAAACAAGATGATATATGGAAAACTCTATCGAAATCTGATACTATGATGAAAGTGCAAAAACCGACGTAGGACGGGAACCGAACCCTCGACCTCACAATCATGAGTCAGCACCTCTACCACTGCGCATCCCCTATTCACGTCAACAGCTCGTTGCGCCGCCGTGGTATGCACGCTCTGCGGACCCTTAACCATTAGACCCTCGTACTCGTTTGCTTCAAGGATTCCGCAAAAACAAAACATGTTCTGTTACTATTTGGAGGACGGACATTCTTCCTATAGTACTCGTTCGTGCCGTTCCGGCGTACCATTCCGACAGTTCCCTTGTGAGTGAACACACGGTTTGAAATTTTATAGAATTTTTACTTGTTTAGGAAAAAATTGTGTTGTCAAACTGATAGGCAGATTTTTTTAGCGCCTTGAAAGAAGAAACCACTCCACGCACGTGTTTAGCTAATGGCGATTTTCATTTGATTTACGGTGTGAATGTTGTTTACTTGAGATAGGAAAGTGAAAATATGTGTGATTTCTATAGCTGGGTTTTTTCCTTAATGAAATAAAAATCCCAGCGAGCTAGACGAGTACACGGCAATCTCTCCTTTCAACAAGCTCTACAATAAGCTTTAATCAACATTTTTCATTGAGAAATAAAAGAGATTAAGGATAAAAGGATAAAGGACGGCGTTACTCAATCCCTTCTGGGATGCGCCAGCGCATTCTACTTCTACGGGATGTCGTGGAGGCGACATGAATGCGTATTTGGCCATACAATGACTTGCGGTGGCCAGCCGATGAACAAGTCAGCGCTCTATCCTTCCCAGACAAGACTGGTACCAATTCACCGACCCCGGAGGGATGGAAGGCTTGGTTGGCCTGGGCGGGAAATCCGAACCAGGAACCTGGTATCGGGTGCACGCGACAGTCGCGCCTCCTCCGACTGCGCTACACGCGCCCTTGGCCATACAAGAGATTACAAAGTTTTAATTTTAAACAGAGCTCGCTGGTTGGGGCAGCAAAATCGGAAATATTCAAAAAAGTCATTGTAAATGTTCTTTTCGCAAAAATTGGTTGAAACATTTTCGGTGAGTCTCTAATGCAATGTAAGAAAAGCTCGTCTCTTTTCTTTTTTTTGTAAAGAAAAATGCCCAGCTTGGTTTCAAAAGTTTCGTCAGGATTCGTGAGAAGAGTGTCCAGTTTGATTTAAGCTGCCCAAATTGACAAAGAATTGTGAATTGCAGGATATCACAGGATTGCTACGAGATCTACTTGGCGAACGCGAAGGTGGCCACCTTTGCGCACAGAGTGCCGTTCGGTCCGGTTGACATCATCGAAGTGAACGGCGAGGCAACACTGATCGGGTTCCACTTCGCCGATAACTCGTGAGTGGAGCAACAGCGTTAGGGCCTGTTCATACTTCGCGACAGCAGCGATAAGAGCGACGACAGCGCAGCGCGCGGAAGTATGAACAGCCGACAGCAGCGACTGGTGCGACTATGTAGAACGACAAAAGCGACTGGAGCGACAGCGCCGGCGCTCGAGAATGAACACTTTTTGGCGACGTGCACTCGGTTTTAATCGATATGCATGTTTTGCAAGGGCGACGAGTCGCTCATGTCGCGAAGTATGAACAGGCCCTAAGGAGGGGTGCTGCTGCTGTCTCAACAGCCATGTTTCAGAGCTGTCGCCCTTCCTCACGAACGGAAACTCGCACAGTGTCTGCAGTACAGTAAGTGGAGTACCGTACCAGCCCTCTGACTCTAGATGAAGGCGAGAAATTCAGATCAACATCTGATTCTGTTCGGCTATGCGAATGGCGACAGCTGGCAAGTTGAGCTGACCGGGAACGACGGCAGTGTGCTCTTCCAGATGGTGGCGAAATACAAGGAGAAAGTCGTGAGTAGATTGAACATAGCTCGGATGTCGGCCAGAGAGATGGAGGTACTCCAGCGTCAGTGACCCCCTTCAGGTGACCCGCAACGCTTGCATCGGTGGAAACTGGGGACAGGAAGAGCGACAGGGCCAGTTCCCGTTCCAGAGAGACCGCGGTTTCGATCTGTCGATTGCGAATCAGCCGAATGGACTTCATGTCAGTGAGAAGCCTACGATTGCTGAGAATCTGCTTGTACGAGACCTTTCGTTCAGATATTCGCCAACAATGCCCGCTTTGCGACGTTCAACCACCGAGGTTCGGCGCCGATCAGCGACTACACCGGCCTGAAGATCTCCGGAGACGTGAGGATGCTGATGGTGCGAACTGCGCCCTAGACACCGCCGGTCATTCTCTTGTTCCTCTATGAACACAGTCATCTCTACCACGTTTATGCAGTCAGTAACTGTATAAATAAAGTGTGTACAAGGATTGAACTCATCCACACCGAACCATCACACGGATAGAACACGAATCGACGATGTACGGTAGACATACCGTAATCGGTCATTGCGTCGAACCGCGTCGAAACTTCGCCCATAGGGGTAGTTTGGGGTGTAGATCACGAAAACAGCATCGATAGATCACGAATCGACGATCTACGGTAGACATACCGTAATCGGTCATTGCGCCGAACCGCGTCGAAACTTCGCCCATAGGGGTAGTTTGGGGTGTAGATCACGAAAACAGCATCGATAGATCACGAATCGACGATCTACGGTAGACATACCGTAATCGGTCATTGCGTCGAACCGCGTCGAAACTTCGCCCATAGGGGTAGTTTGGGGTGTAGATCACGAAAACAGCATCGATAGATCACGAATCGACGATCTACGGTAGACATACCGTAATCGGTCATTGCGCCGAACCGCGTCGAAACTTCGCCCATAGGGGTAGTTTGGGGTGTAGATCACGAAAACAGCATCGATAGATCACGAATCGACGATCTACGGTAGACATACCGTAATCGGTCATTGCGTCGAACCGCGTCGAAACTTCGCCCATATGGGTAGTTTGGGGTGTAGATCACGAAAACAGCATCGATAGATCACGAATCGACGATCTACGGTAGACATACCGTAATCGGTCATTGCGTCGAACCGCGTCGAAACTTCGCCCATAGGGGTAGTTTGGGGTGTAGATCACGAAAACAGCATCGATAGATCACGAATCGACGATCTACCGTAGACATACCGTAATCGGTCATTGCGTCGAACCGCGTCGAAACTTCGCCCATAGGGGTAGTTTGGGGTGTAGATCACGAAAACAGCATCGATAGATCACGAATCGACGATCTACGGTAGACATACCGTAATCGGTCATTGCGCCGAACCGCGTCGAAACTTCGCCCATAGGGGTAGTTTGGGGTGTAGATCACGAAAACAGCATCGATAGATCACGAATCGACGATCTACGGTAGACATACCGTAATCGGTCATTGCGTCGAACCGCGTCGAAACTTCGCCCATAGGGGTAGTTTGGGGTGTAGATCACGAAAACAGCATCGATAGATCACGAATCGACGATCTACCGTAGACATACCGTAATCGGTCATTGCGTCGAACCGCGTCGAAACTTCGCCCATAGGGGTAGTTTGGGGTGTAGATCACGAAAACAGCATCGATAGATCACGAATCGACGATCTACGGTAGACATACCGTAATCGGTCATTGCGTCGAACCGCGTCGAAACTTCGCCCATAGGGGTAGTTTGGGGTGTAGATCACGAAAACAGCATCGATAGATCACGAATCGACGATCTACGGTAGACATACCGTAATCGGTCATTGCGCCGAACCGCGTCGAAACTTCGCCCATAGGGGTAGTTTGGGGTGTAGATCACGAAAACAGCATCGATAGATCACGAATCGACGATCTACGGTAGACATACCGTAATCGGTCATTGCGTCGAACCGCGTCGAAACTTCGCCCATAGGGGTAGTTTGGGGTGTAGATCACGAAAACAGCATCGATAGATCACGAATCGACGATCTACGGTAGACATACCGTAATCGGTCATTGCGCCGAACCGCGTCGAAACTTCGCCCATAGGGGTAGTTTGGGGTGTAGATCACGAAAACAGCATCGATAGATCACGAATCGACGATCTACGGTAGACATACCGTAATCGGTCATTGCGTCGAACCGCGTCGAAACTTCGCCCATATGGGTAGTTTGGGGTGTAGATCACGAAAACAGCATCGATAGATCACGAATCGACGATCTACGGTAGACATACCGTAATCGGTCATTGCGTCGAACCGCGTCGAAACTTCGCCCATAGGGGTAGTTTGGGGTGTAGATCACGAAAACAGCATCGATAGATCACGAATCGACGATCTACCGTAGACATACCGTAATCGGTCATTGCGTCGAACCGCGTCGAAACTTCGCCATAGGGGTAGTTTGGGGTGTAGATCACGAAAACAGCATCGATAGATCGGACGAATCGACGATCTACGGTAGACATACCGTAATCGGTCATTGCGTCGAACCGCGTCGAAACTTCGCCCATAGGGTAGTTTGGGGTGTAGATCACGAAAACAGCATCGATAGATCACTAATCGACGATCTACGGTAGACATACCGTAATCGGTCATTGCGTCGAACCGCGTCGAAACTTCGCCCATAGGGGTAGTTTGGGGTGTAGATCACGAAAACAGCATCGATAGATCACGAATCGACGATCTACCGTAGACATACCGTAATCGGTCATTGCGTCGAACCGCGTCGAAACTTCGCCATAGGGTAGTTTGGGGTGTAGATCACGAAAACAGCATCGATAGATCACGAATCGACGATCTACGGTAGACATACCGTAATCGGTCATTGCGTCGAACCGCGTCGAAACTTCGCCCATAGGGGTAGTTTGCGGTGTAGATCACGAAAACAGCATCGATAGATCACGAATCGACGATCTACGGTAGACATACCGTAATCGGTCATTGCGTCGAACCGCGTCGAAACTTCGCCCATAGGGGTAGTTTGGGGTGTAGATCACGAAAACAGCATCGATAGATCACGAATCGACGATCTACGGTAGACATACCGTAATCGGTCATTGCGTCGAACCGCGTCGAAATTTCGCCCATAGGGGTAGTTTGGGGTGTAGAAAGGTGTAGATCACGAAAACAGCATCGATAGATCACGAATCGACGATCTACGGTAGACATACCGTAATCGGTCATTGCGTCGAACCGCGTCGAAACTTCGCCCATAGGGGTAGTTTGGGGTGTAGATCACGAAAACAGCATCGATAGATCACGAATCGACGATCTACGGTAGACATACCGTAATCGGTCATTGCGTCGAACCGCGTCGAAACTTCGCCCATAGGGGTAGTTTGGGGTGTAGATCACGAAAACAGCATCGATAGATCACGAATCGACGATCTACGGTAGACATACCGTAATCGGTCATTGCGTCGAACCGCGTCGAAACTTCGCCCATAGGGGTAGTTTGGGGTGTTAGACCACGAAAACAGCATCGATAGATCACGAATCGACGATCTACGGTAGACATACCGTAATCGGTCATTGCGTCGAACCGCGTCGAAACTTCGCCCATAGGGGTAGTTTGGGGTGTAGATCACGAAAACAGCATCGATAGATCACGAATCGACGATCTACCGTAGACATACCGTAATCGGTCATTGCGTCGAACCGCGTCGAAACTTCGCCATAGGGTAGTTTGGGGTGTAGATCACGAAAACAGCATCGATAGATCACGAATCGACGATCTACGGTAGACATACCGTAATCGGTCATTGCGTCGAACCGCGTCGAAACTTCGCCCATAGGGGTAGTTTGGGGTGTAGATCACGAAAACAGCATCGATAGATCACGAATCGACGATCTACGGTAGACATACCGTAATCGGTCATTGCGTCGAACCGCGTCGAAACTTCGCCCATAGGGGTAGTTTGGGGTGTAGATCACGAAAACAGCATCGATAGATCACGAATCGACGATCTACGTAGACATACCGTAATCGGTCATTGCGTCGAACCGCGTCGAAACTTCGCCATAGGGGTAGTTTGGGGTGTAGATCACGAAAACAGCATCGATAGATCACGAATCGACGATCTACGGTAGACATACCGTAATCGGTCATTGCGTCGAACCGCGTCGAAACTTCGGCCCATAGGGTAGTTTGGGTGTAGATCACGAAAACAGCATCGATAGATCACGAATCGACGATCTACCGTAGACATACCGTAATCGGTCATTGCGTCGAACCGCGTCGAAACTTCGCCCATAGGGTAGTTTGGGGTGTAGATCACGAAAACAGCATCGATAGATCACGAATCGACGATCTACGGTAGACATACCGTAATCGGTCATTGCGTCGAACCGCGTCGAAACTTCGCCCATAGGGGTAGTTTGGGTGTAGATCACGAAAACAGCATCGATAGATCACGAATCGACGATCTACGGTAGACATACCGTAATCGGTCATTGCGTCGAACCGCGTCGAAACTTCGCCCATAGGGGTAGTTTGGGGTGTAGATCACGAAAACAGCATCGATAGATCACGAATCGACGATCTACGGTAGACATACCGTAATCGGTCATTGCGTCGAACCGCGTCGAAACTTCGCCCATAGGGTAGTTTGGGGTGTAGATCACGAAAACAGCATC